>JADLZN010011362.1:168430-379111 GCA_018155175.1 Sinocyclocheilus anophthalmus | reverse complement strand
CCCCGGAACTGCTTCCAGGGTACAACAGTGAGCGCAAGTTATGCTAGCATCCAAATACGCACCCAAACCCCAAGGCATATGCCCCAAAAAGAGCAATGGACAAAACTATGCAAAAGTAACGATCAGATATATTACGGTTATGTGATGCAGTACTGTTATATAAGATTTTAGTCATGCCGCCCACCCCTATTTGGTGCACATTTGAAAAATGGCTTTTAAACAGGCCTGCAATTTTTTACGGAGTTAGGAATGAATTTCATGAACGTTGGTTGGTTCAACTTAACCACTATATATATCAAAATCATTATTGGTTTGACAGCGGCTCAGAAGCCTGTCCAATATGTAGATAATTACCTGCAAGTATTTTTCAGACACAGCCTGTCCCTTCAGTCTTTGTCCTCATGAGTGCAGATTCTTGCCAGATGGCCTGCTATTGTACAGCAGTGTTACTAGCTCTCAGAATTAGCTTCAAGTACCAATGGTCTGCCTGTACAAATGTGCTTTTGACTCATGATTATTTGTGCTATTAGATTTGCCTATAATCTTTGTTATTAGGGCTGTGATGGTAGCAGTTAGCTGGGGCTGTTTTAAGCACTCCATCCTCATCTCATTAAACGCTGTGCACTCCAGATCATCTCAGTGCATGGTTTGTCTGGGTTAATCTCACTATCCCGTTGTCTGCACCCCCTTGTTTTGCTCACGGCCCCCTGCTACTTGTAGCCCAGCCAGATATTCAGACATACATCCTGGAGGAGCTCAGCCTGAATGTCTGCTGAAATTGGTTGTGTTGTCTGATCCAAATAATCATAATGAATAAAAAACATAATGCTGAATTGAAGTGATATACAGTGACCGTTTCCTTATAAAGAACTTCACTCCTGTACATACTTTCTTTATGGAGAGGAAAAGGATTTCAGGCTTCTGCGATGACTGAGATTCATAAAGAATTTAACAATTCTGGTTCGGATTCCTCTTAACGATTCCAGCTTCATTAACAATTCTTTTAGTACTTGTGATCAAGTCGTTGTGTTGAATTTCAAGTTTGTCATGACGAAAGTAATGACTTGCCGTTTCAGTGCGTGATTAATTTTCTTACCCCTCTGATTGATTCATATGTTTTGTTTTACTAAAAAGAACTGGCTCATAAGATTAATTAGTTGGAGAATCTGACTGCTTTGGTCAGCAATGTATGTTTCGCGCAATAGATTCAGCAGCAGTGCAAGTTAAAGAACCATTAACAGAACCAGGCTTGATAAATGATTTAAATCCTGTATGCAATTTTATTTTACTTATTGATTTGTTCCTATTCTTGATAAAGCAGTCACTTAACTGCTTTAAGACAGACTTTGCCCCCCCCCCCCCCCCCCCCCCCCCCCCCCCCCCCCCCCCCCCCCCCCCCCCCCCCCCCCCCCCCCCCCCTCCCCCCCCCCGGACGCTTAAGTATGTCATGAAGTATTTGTCAGTTGTTAATCTGCTCCTGATCAGTTGCTCAACCTGTGTTTGCCACACTTGCTCCACTGATGCATCCGTCTAACATTTTGCTTAAAAGGCCTTATAGTAGCAACTGAATTACCAGAATTACAAATAATATGTAGATGCATTTAAAGGAGCTCTCCCAATCTCTTTAAAAGAGGGGACATTTACTTTTTTCTAAGTGGCTTTTGAAAAGAATAAAATTGATTTGCCATTTGGCAGTAGTGGTAAATGCATTCATTCACTTCGCTGTGGTACAAATCTGCCCCTAATTTCTCCATAGACAATCAGTTGGACATTTCCAGACCCAGCAGATATCAAGGTAAGAGCCAACTATGAGTGAAACTGAAACTATTTCTCCAACAAATGGGCTATGGAGACTATTCTTCTTTATTCCACTTTGAAAATGGGTGTTCAGTAGTGTCTACAAGTTACTTTTTGTTAGAACAATAAGGAAACACAAAACTCTGCCGTATTTGTTTACACATTTACAGAGTCCTCAAAACGTATTTGGACACTTAAGCTACAAATGTATGAATATCATTGCACTATCAGTATTTGGAACATTTCTGGTAGTTAAACATTAGGGTATCGTGTTCATAGTTAATGTGATTTAACATGGTTATAGCATGGTTATCTAAAGCATTGGCATTTATATAGTTCAAATGTGGCTTAAGTGCCCAAATATTCAAACTGGGCACTTGGACACAAATTGGACACCCTCATTCTTTTTTCCCCCTTATTTATCTTTTTCCCCTCTTCTATTATCTCAGGAGCCGTAAGGACAGTCTAGAGAGCGAGAGCTCCGCTGCTATTGTCCCTCACGAGTTGGTGCGAACACGACAGCTGGAAAGCGTGCATCTGAAGTTCAACCAGGAGTCTGGGATTCTTCTCCCACTGTGCCTCAGGTAGGGCAGAACTCTGTAGGGAGTGTACTTGCGTACAAAAGGGTCTTTTGCCATATGTTTTCTTGAAATTCACCTGGGTCAGAAATGAACTTTTCCATTAATTACATTCAAATTTAGTTCCAGTTAATTTCCAGGGGCATTTTTTTTGCTGTCTTTGCCAAATACTGCAGAGTTTAGTCAGTGAGCATGCACTGAAAAAAACTCTTATTGGCCATTGTTAGAAACTCAACAGAAACGTGTGATTGGTCATAATGCTCAGTGCTGCAAAAAACATGTAAAAAGAAACCTGATGCAACATGAGCAGATCAACCAAAATGCCTATTGCCGCCACCGCAAGCCCATGGCGGTAAATAAAACTCACTTCGCATGTGAAACTCATTTGCGAAATCACCACCAAGTGGCGCAAAGGGACGGTTGGCACCACTGCTCAAAGCTGGAACTGTGACATTTTTACTTATAAAGATATCAAATAATGAAATAAACCAGTAATATTACAGTAATAGGCTAATAAAGCATTATAACATTTAATCTTGAATAATTCATGAGATAAATGTTTAATGTTCCAGCTACTTGACCATTGTTGCGTGAAATACTACAGTGACAGCAGTGCCTGTAGTGTGCTTGCTTTTTTTACTGTACAGTACCCACCAGTATTTTAGATTAGCACTTTGAATGTTTAGATTACATTTAAAGAGGTGTGCATTATGCCACAACAAATAAAACGATAGAAAAAGTGGATTATTGTTAATAGGAAGATTGTGGGTGATAGTTGTTCCTAGTGGCTCAGTGGTAGAGCATTGCAGCACAAAAGGTCGTGGGTTCAATTCCCAGGGAACACACATACTGGTAAAAATGTATAGCCTGAATGCACTGTCAGGCCAGCTTTGATAAAAGCCATCTGCTACGGCATAAATTAAATTGAAGGCCCGTTCTAAAACTTGTGTACATAAGCTACAAAGAGGGTTTTGAAACTACAGTAATAATTCTGTGCATTTCAGCAGGGAACGTCCTTCTTATCGCCTTTTGGACACAAAGATCAATCCTTTGATAATTAGAACGTGTTAAACTAATAAGTAACCAGTTTTAAATTACTACAACTACTACTACTAATAATATGCATAATACATACCTTTTACTTGTTTATTAGTTTTTTTAGGCTATTCATGATTTAACTAAAATTATGGAACATACAACTTAAGTATTTTGTCAGATCGACCGAACTCAGAATCTGTGTAGCAGATGTGACTCATTTCTCTGAATGAGAACAACCCCTGATTCACAACATTCATTTCCAAATGCAGAAATGAGGTGCAATTTAGCTTTCCGTTGTCCAAAACTGATGGTTTATATTCACAATAAGATACAGAATACATGGAAAACTGAATATATGAAAGACTAAGAGTGACAGAAGACGTTCATAATATATGAACGCGCTTTGGTTCATAATTAAAAAACGACTTTTAAAAATTTGTAGTTATTACAACGAAAATTTATTTTTATAATAATGATTTATAATAAAAGGTGCTATTGTCAAATGTCAGTTCTGATGTGTTACACATCAAAAAGCAGCATGATCACATGGCAATCGAGTTCATTATGAAAAAAAAATAATAAAAGATCAGCATTTGAACGCAGATTCTTTGCACTATAATAAACACAAAAATTATCTGCATGATGCCACTGATTATTTTTATTATTGTGAAGTGAGAAATGAATAGCGTGTCTCTCTGGCGTGTGCAAACATGTTACTGGAAAAGGGAACAGATGGGTTTTTAGAGTTATCAAGGATGGGGGTTCAAATCACAAACGATTTTGTAACTATTAAAGATATACAGTGGGTACGGAAAGTATTCAGACCACCTTACATTTTTCACTCTTTGTTATAATTGCAGCCATTTGCTAAAATCATTAAAAAGTTAATTTTTTTTCCTCATTAATCTACACACAGCACCCCATATTGACAGAAAACACAGAATTGTTGACATTTTTGCGAATTAAAAGAAAAAACTGAAAATCACATGGTCTAAGTATTAGACCCTGGCGTGACACTTCATTATGTACCTAAGGTGCTGTCCATTTCTTCTGATCATCTTTGAGATGGTTCTACACCTTCAGTTGAGTCCAGCTGTGTTTGATTATACTGATTGGTCTTGATTAGGAAAGCCACACATCTGTTTATATAAGACCTTACAGCTCACAGTGTTTGTCAGAGCAAATGAGAATCATGAGGTGAAAGGAACTGCCTGAAAAGCTCAGAGACAGAATTGTGGCAAGGCACAGATCTGGCCAAGGTTCAAAAAAAATTCTGCGCACTTAATGTTCATAAGAGCACATGGCCCATATCCTTAAATGGAAGAGTTTGGGATGACCAGAACCCTTCTAGAGATGCGTCGGCGTAAATGAGCTTTATTTTTGGGGGAGATAGAGCCTGGTGAGAGAGGTAAAGAATACCCAAGATCACTTGGCTGAGCTCCAGAGATGCAGTCGGGAGATGGGAGAAAGTTGTAGAAAGTCAAACATCACTGCAGCCCTCCACCAGTCGGAACTTTATGGCAGAGTGGCCCGACGGAAAACTCTCCTCAGTGCAAGACACATGAAAGATTGCTAAAAAACACCTGAAGGACTACAAGATGGTGAGAAATAAGATTCTCTGGTCTGATGAGACCAAGATAGAACTTTTTGGCCTTAATTCTAAGCGGTATGTGTGGAGAAAAACAGGCACTGCTCATCACCTGTCAAATACAATCCCAACAGTGAAGCATGGTGGTGGCAGCATCATACTGTGGGGGTGTTTTTCAGCTGCAGGGGACAGGACGACTGGTTGCAATCGAGGAAAGATGAATGCGGCCAAGTACAGAAATCCTGGACGAAAACCTTCTCCAGAGTCTCAGGACCTCAGACTGGGCCGAAGGTTTACCTTCAACAAGACAATGACCCTAAGCACACAGCTAAAATAACGAAGGAGTGGCTTCACAACAACTCTGTGACTGTTCTTGAATGGCCCAGCCAGAGCCCTGACTTAAACCTAAAAATGGCTGTCCACCAACGTTTACCATCCAACCTGGCAGAACTGGAGAGGATCTGCAAGGAGGAATGGCAGAGGATCCCCAAATCCAGGTGTGAAAAACTTGTTGCATCTTTCCAAAAAGACTCATGGCTGTATTAGATCAAAAAGGGTGCTTCTAATACTGAGCAAAGGGTCTGAATACTAATGATACCATGTGATATTTCAGTTTTTCTTTTTTAATAATCTGCAAAAATGTCAACAATCTGTGTTTTCTGTCAATATGGGGTGTGTGTGTACATTGAGGAAAAAAAGTAACTTAAAATATTTTAGCAAATGGCTGCAATATAACCAAGAGTGAAATATTTAAGGGGGTCTGAATACTTTCCGTACCCACTGTAAATAGAGATTTGTGTGTATTCTGCAGTTCTGAAACACACTGGTTTGTTACACCGGTTTTTTTCTTTTAGCTATTGCATGTCAGTTTGTTTTACACTGAGAAACAACTATTCAAACAACTGCTTCATTTTGTTTTGTTTCATGAGAGATGCGGCGCGTCCGCGAGAGAGACAGAAAATGGCAGAAAGAAATGTGTGTCTGTGAGAGAGACAGAAACCTTTGTTCCAAATTTATGCTATGCTGCTTTGTACTATTTTCATTTTGCACTGTTTTAATTGTGCACGGCAATGTTGCAGTTCCTTTGGCATTACAAATGTAAAAGCATATCGCAGTAATAAGAATGCTGTATTTCTCATTTTACATCAAATCTCGCAGAGAATACATGCAAACCTGTAATTAAACTGTCATCAGTTTTAGTTTCAGTATTCTTCTTTAAAAAATGTCATTTATATTTAGAAAACAATATTATTTATTTTTTTAGTTATAGCCATTTGAGTTTTAACCTCTAATAGCCTACTAAAGCTACTTATTAACTGAGATTAATAATATAGATATATAGAACTGATATATTGTTTGCATAAGGTATGCAGCATTCTCACATTAATAGATAAATATATTTCTATAATTGTTATAGGAAAAAATTTTCAGAGGCCTTTTAAATGTATACCAAACACCTTTTTTTTTTTCTTCTGCACATGTTAAAATGTACTATTTTTGTTGATATGGTTATCGATAATACATTTCGATAAGTGCGGATTCAGCCGCATTAAATGCAGCTGCATGATAAATACATCTGTTACTAATCTAAAGGGATAGTTCACCCAAAAATTCTATCATTAATTATTCGCCCTCATGTCGTTCCAAACCTGTAAGATCTTTGTTCATCTTTGGAACACAAATGAAGATATTTGTGATAAAATCCGAGAGCTCTGCCCTCCTATAGACAGCAAGGTAACTACCACAGTCAAGGCACAGAAACATAACAAGGACATCCTTAAAATGGTCCATGTAACATCAGTGGTTCAAATGTAATTTTACAAAGCTACGAGAATACATTTTGTGCGCAAAGAAAACAAAAAATAAAGACTTTATTCAACTATCTTCTCCCCCGAGTACCAATCTACCGCCATATGAGAGGAACCGATGCATGAGCGTGATGCTGCTGACGTTAGAACACCATGCGCGGCCTTGTTTATGAGAGAGGAAAGCCGGCAGACGTGTACTCTCGATAATGGCGGTTAGATGGTAAACTCGGGGAGGGGAAGAATTGTTGAGGAAAAACCGTTATAGCTTCATAAAATTAAGTTTGGACCACTGATGCACATGCAATTGTGTCGAGTTCTTGGTAATTGGGCCTTGAACGTGGTGGGACCTTGCTGTCTATGGAGGGTCAGAAAGCTCTCCGGCCTCATCAAAAATATCTTAAGTTGTGTTCCAAAGATGAACGATGGTCTTACAGGTTGGACGACAGGAGGGGATATGTAAGAATTGCATTGGGTGAACTATCCCTTTAAACGTATTTGTCGAAGCGAATATAAAAAGGCCCCTTTTAAAATCACTGAAGTTGTCAATTATTTAAGTATAATTAATTAAGCTAACTGCACTATGATTCTCTTATTTACATTCTGTGTGCACTTTGTTGATTATAATTAGAGAACCTGTGAGTTTAATCGTGAGGAATTTCATGTGTCATTGAATTGGCTAAATAGTGGCCAGGTTTTGTTTGTTTGTTGTTTTAGTTAAATAATGGAAACTAAATAATACAGTGCTCACGTTTTACTAAAATAAATGAAGGATTTAATAAAAATATGCAATGATTTCTTAATTCATGGAAGGATATCTTTTCCCCACGTCATGTAGTTCTCTGTCAAAATAAAGAGCAGATAACGAATAACACGCAGAAATGCATGCTGTTTTATTAAAGGAATTTTAAAATATAAATTAAAAAAATTGTATTTGTGACAAATATTAAGTCATGTGAAAATATTGACATTTAGTAGCTTATATAAATCCATATTGAACAGGCTGCCACTTTTATTGCTCCAATGCAAAGTTAACCACCTATTCTTTATTTAAGATAATATAGCACGATTTTTACTGGTTTGCTGATTTGCACTTTATTCATATTACAATATATTACAGTTTTACAAACAAGCTCACTGAAATGCTAACAGCTCTGATTTTGCTGGCACTAAAAGAGTGGGATATGAGTTTTATGTAATCTTCTTGTTTGGACTGAAACAGAGACGAGGCTCACAGAGGTGCCTTTGTTTAAAGTCCAAATGAGAGCAGGAAGAAAGTGAACATCAGGTTACTTATAGTTTTAGCCTTTGATATTTCCCGCTTGTGTTAACAACACTTATCAATGTCTGTGTAAATGATTAATTCATTTTTTTCTTTTTAATCTTTTCTTGTAGAGGTCGTCTGCTTCATGGCCGACATTTCACATATAAAAGCATTAATGGAGAAACGGCAATCACCTTCGTATCCACTGGGGTAGAAGGGGCCTTTGCCACAGATGAGCATCCGTATGCTGCGCATGGACCATGGCTACAGGTAACAGTCATGCATTACTATTACATCCCTTGAAGGAATAGTTCACCAAAAATGAAAATTTGTTAAACATTCACTCTAATTGCCCAACATATCCGGGATTCGGCTGTCTCTTAATCCCACTCCCGCTGAATCTGTGACCATTGCCGCCTGCTCCCGCAACATTTGTTTCGCTCCTGCGATTTTCGTGTCCACTCCTTTAAACATTCTAATATTGTATATAAATTTGGCGCATCAGGGAGCCGCTCTCAGGATGCGGTGTATTTAAATATTTTTGAATGAGCGTTTGCGCAGTTTACTTTCACTTTCGATTTCGCAATCACACGCACTCTGTGTAAAGGGAGCACATCTTACAAGATCAGAAATTTGACAATGAGCTCAGGATCTGTTGAGCAGCAAACACTCCAGCATGGTCTTGTCAGTCATCTCCTTATTCTCGACCTGTGATCAGTCAAAACTGACTCCGGTAGCTCTTGTTGGATGCAGGGTTGCCAAGTCCGCGTTCCACAGAATTGGGTTACTTTTAAACCATTGCCGTGGGTTGATTTTCCCAAGTAACCCACTTGGTTTGAAGTTGAAGGTTTGAAATTGCATAAATTACATTTGACTGAAAAGATTGTATTGACAAATTTTGCATTCTACCTATGATATAACTTTCATGGACTTCTACATTAACTGTTCCCTCCTGGTGGAATGACCTGCCCAGCTCAATCCAAGCAGCTGAGTCCTTAATATTTTCAAGAAACGGCTAAAAACACATCTCTTTCATCTTCATTTGACCCTCTAACTCTAGCACTCTCTATTCTAATGCTACTTCTAATTTTATCAGCTTTTTTTTTAATTAAAAAACTTGACCCTCTAACATTTGCACTCTCTATTCTATTCCTATTCTAACTACTTGTTTTATTTATAAATAAAAAAGAGCCTCTAACACTAGCATTCTCTATTCTATCTTCTTGTTTTCTTTTTATTTATTATTAAAAATGACCCACTAACAATAGCATTCTCTATTCTTTTTCTATTATTTCTACTTTTTTTCTTTTTATTTATTATGAAAACAAAATAAGCAAACAAACAAAAACCTTGCTACGTATACTGTTAGGTGAAGCCCCACCCCCCTACTGTCCTTTTTTTGGAAAACTAAAATATGGTCACCCTATTATAAATATACTTAATTATTATGAAAATACCAGAGATGGCTTAAATAACACAGATAAAATATATTGTCGCAGTCGAGTGTTTATTGTCTTTGTTTTATCATTCAAAACGTTTATATGTTCTGTTTACTCGGTTACAGATATAATAGCTATGCCTTTGTCCATATAAGGGATTTCCTAGAGGGTCATGAGTTCTGCTTTGTGGGATTTCTTGTGCGAGGGCTTCCTCTGGCGTCCAGTATGAATGAAACCGATATCATGTGTTTATAGTGCTAATGGCTAATCCATAATTTTTTTTGGAGGAATTTTTATTTACCGGAACCATTTTAAAAGTATCGATTTGGCACCGGTATCGAAAAAAATTTTTTTTATATCCAACCCTAGTTATACTGTATATATCTAGCGTTACTTTCTATGAAAGATGAAAAGGAACATTCTGGGATTACTGCAAAAAAACAATTGACATCCTCTGACATTAAAAAAACAGTTACAGTATGTACAGTAAATAGTGCACTTTATGCTGATGTTTCCATTAGACGTTCTGCTGACTCTACATAACTTTGCAAGCATTCTAACTAACTCTAACCTAACCGTCTACTCTAATTAGAGTTAGTTGACATATGTAGTTGCATTACTTAGTCAACATAATTTCTAAAGGGGACAATCAAAATAAAGTGTAACTTGAAAGTCTATGGCGCAATACATTACACCAGGATAAATGTTAAAATACATACTGTTATCAATGTATAATTAAAAGATTTAAGCATTATGTGTGTTCATCCACATTACAGTTCAAAGTGATATATTATAAATAAGTCTTATGCTCACCGAGGCTGCATTTATGTGCTCACAAATACAGTAAAAAACAGTAATATTGGGAAATATTAAAATGCAAAATAACTTTTTTCTATTTAAATATATATTTAATATGAAATTTATTCCTGTGATGGCAAAGATTAATTTTCAGCAGCCATTACTCCAGTCTGGCATGACTCCTTGAGCTCCTTGTAATATGCTCATTTGACACTTAAGAAACAATGCTGCTTGATATTTTTATAGAAACAGAGCATGCATTTTTTTTTAGGATTTTGACAGCATTTATTTTGAAAAAAAAAAAAAAGAATTTGTTTATCTATCTATAAGGGTGTTAAATGTCATTACTGTTATTTAATTGTCATTTTTTTTTATTGTGTTTTTTTTTTTTAATTGTAAGGACAAATTTAATGATAGTATATGATCATATGATATTTATATATTTAAAATGATTGAAGGTAATTGTCTTTTCCTCACAGATAGAGCTTAAGATTTTGTTGGAATGAATAATAATACCGTTAAATGTTCTTTCTCTTTTTCTTTCAGCTCCGGGTGTCTCTGGGTATGCACGCCCCTTACCCCTCTCCCAAATGTGACCCTTCCACACCCAGACACATCTTGATCATTTCTTATGAAGTCCATCTGCAACCTTTGACCTCTGACCTCAGAAAGCTGTTCACCTAGGACAGATCTCCCTGACTGCTTTGCACTGGGCTGGGAGACCCCTAGCGAGGGGCACGGGCAGTAGAGGTGAATCACGTCCCGACTGAGAGACTGCGTGTTTTTAACTTCTCCTGTGATTCTTACACACACAGTTCCTTCTTTTAAAGTAACCAGCCATCATCTAGACTTCACTAGACTGGGATAAACCATTCAACGACAGCAGTAGATGAAAAATTCCTAGGTCTTAAACTAGATATTGTTGAAGCATTTTATACATTGTGACATATCAGAACTTTGTTGGTGTTAAACTGAACGTCCCCTTGATTTTGTTTCAACAAAATATGACCAGAAAGCCAAATTACAGCTCTTAAACCCCTTATACACTCGGATATTTACCCTGTTGCATTGGTCATGCATTTAAAGCGCTTCTGAAAGCACAAAGGAGGTGAAGGGGAGAAAGAAACATCCGTTCAGATCTTGTCATTCGGTCGGCGCTATCTGGCGCATATCAGATGTTTTCCGGCATCTCAGTCTGGCTTGGGTTAGAGGTTATCCTTTAACTTGACCTCACCCGTCTTTCTGCACAGACCTCCAACCTTCCTATTGAAATTAAGGACAACAAATCTTGTCAATTTTGTTCTTATTTACATTTTGCGTTTGTTTGGCAGACACGTATAGAAAAAATAAAATAATACATTTGTTTAGAGATTGGTGGTTTAAAAATGTATTTCACGAAATGCCAAAAAAAACTGCACCCAGACATTTCTTTTTTGAGATTCAACCCTGATGTTATTGAGTTGAAGTCACGTAAAAAGTGTACACCACAAGTTATATTGTTAGAATGGAAGAATATTTCCGTGCAGCAACCAGCTCAGACCCATCAGACTGCAACATGATTCATCGTACACTGTAGCTGTGGTGTTTAGTCGCACATATTTGGGGTTGATTTGTTCTTTGTTTGCCCTGGTTACCCACAACATGGAGATCTAGAGATGATGAGTGGCGCAGTGCCCCGTTCCCTCAGTGACGTCATCATTATGCACCACAGACAGACCTGTTTTGATCTGTTTTAAATGCTGTCTGTGATGTTTGTTTGTTTTCCATCATGAAAGTGCCTTTTTTTGACTGTTATATATTGTAATATAGGAAATTTAAAATTTAATAATTTAATTATATTAAATGAGAGAATATTGTTTTGAGGAGTGATCTTTCCTTACTAAAGAACAACTGAGAAAATATCTGTTTACTATTTGAATATATTTTAAAATTAATTTCTGTGATTCAAGTTTCAAGTGGGTCACACAGTTTTGCTGTGGTTTGAAAGTGACTCTGAAGTGAGCTGTGCGACACCATTGACAGCCGACACTGTATATTTTTTGCCCGTGAAAATTCGCTAATGTGACCGCGCCTGAGCCAGAGGAAATTCAATGGCTGTTATAGTGTCCGACAACGTTTCAGCAGTAAGGAGTCTTCTTGCCACCTTAGCTGTGGACAAGAACATGCTGTTAGTCGTAAATGTGGGGTGGGTGATCGCCACATCTCTTCTAGTTCAAGCACAGCCTTAACTAACTAACCACATGCTTGTTCTACATCATTCAAGAGGCTGCCTCATGCTCTCATAATCATCTGAGCTCTTAAAATGGACTTATACTGTTACATTTCCTTCCTTTCTTTTTTCTTTTTTGTTTTTGCTCCACTGTGATCACTTTTACCAAATGTTGTGTCTAGCTTATTTAAACTATTTTTATCCAACAAAATTTAGACTCAAAGGAATATTCCAGGGTAAATAGATGTTGCAATACAAGCTGTGGTCTCTAAACTTGGAGCAAGCAAAATTTCTATGGATATTGTATCATTCGTAATATGATCACACTCTGCACAATCTGCAAAAAACGTCATTCAAAATATATCTACAATGAAAAAATATGCAATCTATTCCACTTTTGTTACAATGCAGATTTAAAGTAGTTTGTGACCTCTTAGCTGAATTAAAAGAAAGAACAATCAAACTTGAACTCTGAACGCTGCGGAATTCACATGAGCTTACGTTTACTGTCTCCCGCATTGGCATGCTTAAGTTGCGTTTAATAGTTTAACAGTCAGTTTAATAGGAATCCACGAAATCGTTAATTTCATTAGAGCGAAATATTTCTCCAGGCAGATTTCGCAACTGGTTCCAGTTGGTTATGTGGATTTGCCACATTGACAAGCCGAAAGCTGATTGGTTAAAGTGTTTTCTGTATGAGCTGTGTTTTCTACATGCTAATGTGACCACATCTTCTTTAATGGAAGTCAGTGGAATGAAAAGTGTAGTTTGACCACCCCCTCCACAGTATTTTTTTTCTATTTTATGTTTTAAAGTGCACATTTACCTTAATTTCAATAGGAATTTGTGCGATTGGGAGTTTTTCGCAAGGGCGAAAAGTTTCCCCAAGCAGATTTTGCTCATGTTTAAATGAGTCACATGAAATTGCCATGATGACCAACAGAGGGCTGCTTGGTTTGAAAGTGACTTTTGCATGATGGCTACACTATTGACAATGGAAAATTGACAGTTGTTTGCTCACACAATTTTGCGGGCCAAAAGACTCCCATTTTCGACTTCCTGAATGTGACCGCACCTTTACAGTGTAAGTCTGTGGGGCAAGTGTTGGTTTTTTTCTACATTATTTTTTATGATTAATTAACAGCATGTCACTGATGTTGCCCATCGAGCTCAACGTCTTTGACCTGGAATATTCCTTTTGGTACCGATATTAGTGGGTTTGAAACTGTTCCCTTAAATTTGCAGCTCCCTTTGCTTTGTATGCTCCCATCAAAAAAAATGTTACATGGTGTTAAGAAGGGCGATCACAATTATCATTGCTTGGCAAAATTTTACTGAGCGAAATCCAGCCTTTTCAATAGGAATCTGCGTGATAGGGAGTTTTGTGTAAGGGCAAGAAAGTTCCCACACAGATTTTGCGGTAACACTTTACAATAAGGTTCCATTAGTTAATGTATTAACTAACATGAACAAACAATGAACAATAAATTTATTACAGAGTTATTAATCTTTGTTAATGGTAGTTAATGAAAAATACAGTGCATTTAATGACCATGAACGAACAATGAATGAGAGTTCTGGCATGAAACTCTAGATGGCGCAGTCCGATAGGTCTAACTCAATCTGACGTAATGACATCATTATCACATGGCACAGCAGATTGGTTCTCTCCTGTGAGCTCGCTGCTCAACATTCAAATATATGACTAGAGCGGTCGAAGCAGTTGCAGCTTGCTTCTGAAACCCTCCTCCTTCCCCAGCTCCACCTGTATAGATGCTACGAGGTGATTCATGTATGCTATGGGGTTATTTCATGTATGTTATATGTGCTGCAGCAGTATTTCTTATATGCTCACAGCAGCATGTTTTGGATGTTTTGGCAGTAGCAAGTCTCGGTACTTGCAGATCTAGCGTTGCAGATCTATTCCGCCAAGACCAAATTGTTAACTAATGATCCTTATTGTAAAGTGTTACCGATTTCGCTTGCGTAGTCTTGCCGTGTTGACCAACAGAAAGCTGTTTGGCTTGAAAGTGGAGCCAGGTATTTCTACATTATTGACAATGAACAACTGACTGCTTTTACTCTTAAATTCACTGCATTGGCTAACAGTTTTTATGAGACCAAACTTGAACAAGAGTGAAATCTGCATGTGTAACTTTTTGCCTTCATGCTGAAGTCCTATTACACAGATTCCTTTTAAAATAACTGGATTTTAACAATTTTTGCCAGGCGAAATTTACTGTTCAGGGTTTTGTTTTTTGGGCGAAATCCAAGCGGCAACCTCCCGCTCTCTCTTGTGAAGCCAACATGGAAGTGACTTAAACTGTAATTCGTCAACTGGCCGCTAAAAGGGAGTCAATCCCATAGACTCACCATGTTAAAATGGCCAACTTTACAGCAGAAAAAAACATGTTTACAGCCTGGTTCAAAAAACTATTTTGGTCTATATAGCTAATTTTGCCCTTGATGACAAATGTGAGGGGGGTGAATGTTTTTATAACTCATCCATTTAAATTAAATTAACCCTTAAAGTTCTGCATAATTAAGGGCGTGGCCACTTGAGTGACGGGTGGATTGACGCTGCTGTCACCACCGTCGAGCTAGGTGGGTGTGGTTTCAGCAACCTGCTCCCGCCTCTTTGCCCATTTTCGATTATCTGGGAGTGACGCACGGTGATGCGCTGCCAAGATGGCTCCGCCCACTTTAGCCTTCAAAAACGTTCTTCGGAAAACTACGGGTGACGTCACGGACACTACGTCCATGTTTTTATACAGTCTATGGCGAAATCCAGTCATTTCAATAGGAATCCACTTTATTTGGAATTTTGCATGATGGCGATATTTCCCCACGCAGATTCCGCACCCGTTTCAAGTGGGTCACACAGTTTTGCTGTGGTTTGAAAGTGACTCTGAAGTGAGCTGTGCGACACCATTGACAGCCGACACTGTATATTTTTTGCCCGTGAAAATTCGCTAATGTGACCGCGCCTGAGCCAGAGGAAATTCAATGGCTGTTATAGTGGAGTTTGGTAGCATTTCATAACCAGATATCAATATGGAGTGCATTTGAAGAGTAGTTCAAAGTACTGCAATACAACCAGTTGTTGCTTAGTAACCAGTGTGATTTGTTCATTCATAAATACTGTATATCTGAATCATCTATGCTGTAAATAAAATTGTATTTGTTTATCGGAGTGTTTGGGTGCTTGTCATTTTAAAAGTTTAAGGTGATTAATTCCAATTTTTTTTTTTTTTTTTTTTTTTTTTTTTTTTTTTTTTTTTTTTTTTTTTTTTTTTTTCTGGTGTTTTTTTCGGTGAATATGTGGTCTTTCGGTGGTTCTACAGGAGTGTGGACGGGAGCAAGTGCCATTTCACCTTTTTGTTCTTTAACAAATGCGTTTATTCAAATTAGAATCCAATTATCTCTGGTAAACAGCTCAATATACATAAACGTGACATTCACAAGTAATTAAAATCCCTAACCCTAGCTGCGTCCCAAATGACGCACTATGCACTCATACACTATGTACTCAATCAATAATTATATAAGGTTATTTTGTCATTCATAATTGGAGTCTGATAGCCCCTCCCCCTTCTGTACATAATTAAAGCTGCGACGGTTAAGTGCATCATCCGGGTATTTAAAGTGCACTTTTTCGTTTTGGAATTTTCAGTGTGAACGCACTACTCGCACCATTTATACTACTAAACGTCATAGTGCATAAGTACGCGATTTGGGACGCAACTATGTACTTATGCACCATGTACTCAGCCATGTATAGTATGAATTATATAAGGTTATTTTAGAAGTACACGATTTGAGACTCGCCTCCTGTCTCATGAGAAAATGTAACTATTTAAGAGGTGGCGATTTCGTACGATGTGATTTGTATGGAAACATGATTTCTGAATGAAAGCAAGCATGAAGGTCCACCCCTAAAACTAACTGTCATTAGGCCTTGAGCAGATTATATCAAAATATATAAGATTTCATACAAATTGGCCACCAAAACGTAACTCTTTGAGAGTGTTGCATAGTCCTGCAGTTCCAACAGAATCTGGTTTAGAGCATTAAAGACTAGCTGAAGGTCTGGTCTACAATCAACTTAATCTGGTTTTGAGAATTTAAGATGAGAGTAAGCGTTTAAAAATGGCAGTAATTCTTATTGACGGTTATTAAGTAATACAGCCTTAAATGTAATAAAGTAGTGTTTATGTGAAATATTTCTATATTTTAATAATGAATACATTTTAGTGATTAAATATTTGTCATTAGTTAAAAACATTCTCGTAATTTTACATAATTGTTCCATTGCACATTTAAAATACAGTTCTTCCATTTTAGAGTGAGTTTGATCATGACTTTTTATTTTTTTTGCAGTCAGTGTAGTCAGATGTGTACATTTTCCTACAATAAAAAAGCACACAAGACCTATAGAATGTCAAATTAATGGTGTTAAATGTTAAAACCGTTTATTTAATCTTTAATTAGCGCATCAGTTTGTCATTGGCATTTTTATAAATCTCACAAATCACCTGTATTTTATGGAGTGACATTTAAAAAATATATATATAGGAACAAGTTAATTTAATGTGCATTAAAATTTTATTTTTAATTTACTGTTGTATTGCTTTAACATTTTAAACATGAATTAAACAGTTGAAAATGTCTATTAATGTGTCCATTTAAAAAGATTTATTTCCATTCTTGTTTTAAGTATTAAATTGATAACCTATTCCTTAATTAAAATTTAAAAGTGTCCCCCCCCCCCCCCAACTCAGATAATGAGGTTGAGGTTATTAAAATTTTTTATTTTTGACTTTTTATATATATATTTTTTTTCTAAACATTTTCCGCGCTGTGCACTTCGCTCCCATCCTTCACAATCTCTCCTGCAGGTGTCAGAGGAATTGATTGTATGTAAAGATGGCAAATAACAGGCCTTCACATCAAGTTAATCAAATCAGGAACCCTTTTCCCACAATTTATTCCCAAAATGCACGATTTGAACACAGTTTGAAGCCTCATGCTGCACGCGCCAAGAAATATCCCTCTACTAAATAGTCACTCGTAATTGTGCTGTTTCTATGCGCCTTAACTTTGATCACTTATATTTAATTACATTATCGGCACATATTCATGCATTCATTTAATGCCAGTTTTACATTGGCTCGTTCCCTTTGTAGTCTGGTAACTAATTACTTGGTCAAATATTTGCATAATCGTCAGTTGCCGGTAGATGGCAGGATAGTACATGTAAAAAAAAAACGATTCTCAGAACACTCCATTGTTCTCAACTGCTCAACGCAATATCATTATATGAAATAGTTTTAATTTTCTTTATTTCACCTGTATGGATATATATACACTGACAGCAACACACACGTGAGAGTAACACGACTTCCATCAACTTTTACTCTGCAATCTCACAGGGACAAATAGGCAGATCTAGAATACTTTGGACTAGGGGAGACGAAAAGAAAGCATATAAAACATACAAAAAAAGACAGATTCTCATAGTAACTCATGAATCGAACTGCAATGGAACGTTTCAAGGCTGAGCAGTTGCCATAGAGCTCTTGGCGCGAGGGAACCGGCGCCACAAAAGGGGAAATTAAAAGTAGACCATCTTTTGTCATTTTCCCCCTGAGTTCCATTCTTCCACTCAGCCTTGTTCTCTAAAGCGCTCGCTAATCGCTGGCTCGAGTTCTCCATAAAACCAACAGACTTCAATGCAATTACAACAAGCAGAAACTGAGTGTTTCGATGCCTGGAATGACTGGTTAGTTCATAGCATTTACAATTAAAATAGATGCATATATAATGTTGGTATATATGTACACAATACAAAACAATCTTCACATTTTTTGACTTGATATATTCAACATTTGATTTGAATGTTTCATTAAATGAGCTGGACATGTTTGGGGAGGATTTGTTTGATAAAATCAAGTTGTATATATAGTAGTGCAGCCCATGCATTTCGCATTTACAGGAGCAATGGCTTCCATGCCATGGCAGATTTTGGCTAACGTGATGCTATTATCTGTGTTAGTGTTAATGAACGGACTTGGAAAGGTTGCCAGTCCGAGACACTGAAGTCTAATGTACTATAAAATTGCTTAAGTATTCAATTCTGGCTATGCCAATGAATAATTCGGTCAATGACCGGGGAAGGTTTAATAAACGTACCAATTTGAACAGAATGGCAACATCCTTCATTGTGGACATGAAATGTAAAGGTGAAATGTTTGTGGATGTATTTCAGCAAGACAACATCCATACGGATAATATGGCTTGGCTGCAGCATGGGGTGGGCGGAGCCTGTGGAGATGGGCGGGGCCTGCAGCAATGGTGGTTGATTGATTGACGGGCTCGTTATTCCAAAGACTGCAGCATGAGGAGCTGCTTGAGCACCTTCGTCTGGCTGGTCTCTCTGATCTCTCCTGCCAGAAACATCTCGTCCACCACTGTATATACCTGAAACATGGCAGCAACCGGCGCCTCTATCAGTTCACTCAAAAACAAAACCCTACTGTATCATCACATTTGATACGCAATCAAAATGATCAAGTCGTCTGATTGATAGTGTATACTTTTTAGTATTATTGTAAACATCCTCCTTGTCTTTTTGCTGTGAAATTATTACTGATATTGAAATATTGTTAGTAATATTTCAAGATAACCTCATACTGGACTGAATCAGCTTCGGTTCACTTGATTATCCATACATTTTTTTTTTTTTTTTAGAAAAAACATGTTAAAATTCATCATCTCTCAATTATTTTATTTAACTGCATTATATGTTTTGCCCCCCACAATAAAAACTACAGAGCTCTGATCAGAAACTAAACATTTAAATATCATCGTACTGTTACTAAATATCAGTTATTTACTAGAACTGATATTTATGTGCATTTTATGCAAGTAGTCTGTTATAAAGATCTCACATTTAATTTACAAGCGATGAGAATTTCATACTTTTTGGCCATATTAATATCAGCAACTGCACCAAATTGCATATTTCTGCTCCGTTTGGGTCTGAATAAAAATGTGCTTTTTATCCTACTCCGTATTCTCCTCTAAGCCATAAAAGCCTGATGCATCAAATATGCTTGACCATATTATGTGTAAAGCTTCAATAAATTGTTCCATTTCAAATTAGATAATTCCGACTATTATTTCAAATAGCAAGCTTTACAAGGTTAACAAAAAGCGTGCATTTGGTGTGGGCCAAACTGTTCATACAGTAGGCAGAATCAAAAATACATCAGGTAATTAGCTGAGCGGCTAAAAATGCAATTAACTGTGGCGACTTTTTTTTCTATAATTACTTGTGGTTTTCTTCAGCGGCAGACTCTTTCGTGCTGAATGGATGTGGATGTTCTTAATTGTATGACACTTGTAATTATGCATAAAATACCTGTTGCCATGGAGCTGCATTGCTGTTGAATCCGAGCTAATTACATCTTTTTCCTCTCACTAGTGTTTGCTGATTGGGCCTTTTTTCTGCCTTTTCTAAATGTTCCTCTTACTGAAAACTGTGCTCGAAAGCAGTGGAGCTTTTATTATGCCACACTCTAGCGCTTCCGCTCCTTCCGGTCGTGTGTATGTGGGGTAAAGCAGTGCTGTTTATCATACTAGATACATTTGAACGTTCTGTTATAATGCTACTCTGTGCCGGTCGTCACCTGTCTAATAAAACGCACAACATATTTTAGCGTCTTTGGTGTTTCCATGTTTTCTACAAAACAAAGCCGGAAATCGAGGGGTCATGACGGCATTAGCAGGCGACACTATGGACACGCTCCGTGTCACTAGTTAAAATTGCTTATTTCTCTGGATTTAAACATTCTTCGAAACATTTGGGATAATGGAAGTACACAAGTCAGCAAAATATATAACACTGTTCTAGTGGTTTTTGGATATTTTAATAAAAAACGTACATATTGTGCCTTTAACTAAACAATAAAGCCTCGTACACATCGGGACGATTATCGCGCACGCTTATCGCCTACGTTTTTCGACGCGTCTTTTGTGTTGTGTTCATACCCAAGCGATTTTCACTGGCGATGAGCCGAGTGAACGTGCAAATTCACTCCCTGACATTAGATGGCGCTTAATGAAAAACAAAAATACCCATCGAATCCTATTTGATCTGCAATTAATTTCCATAACAACTCCCTCTTATCGAGATTTTTGTAGTCGCTGTCGCGTTTGTCATAAAGCCCTTTGTGTTCAGACACCAATGAGACCAGCAGCTCTACATTCATCTTGCCTCGATGCATCTTCTTGGTCTACTTACTTCCTCTTCGTCGTTAGGTATCAATGTGTGCTCGGCAAGACCGTTTTGTGCTTGAGCGCCACCAAGTCGTGTTTTACTGTAACTTCAGCAGCTCCAGGCACGTGAACAAAAGCACCAATCTCATTGGCCGGCCAGTTTTTAACGCGGCGCGTCAAACCAAAAAAACGAGCCCGATGCGTTTTTTTAAAAATTACGCTTTTACGCCTTGCGTTTTGTGCGTCGGTGTGCACACTCACATTGGCGCCCTTTGTTTAGTCATGAGGCATTGAACGTCGGCGATAATCGCGCGCGATATTCGTCCCGGTGTGAACAAGCCTTAAGGCCTCTTGATTGGTTAAGGTAAGTCATGCTGAATCACGTCAGTTAAATTTTTTTTTTTAAGAAATACATACTTTTATTTATCAAGTATGCATTAAATTTATCAAACATGAAAACAAATGTATAATGTTACAAAGATTCTATTTGAAAACAATAAATGCTGTTCTTTCCAACTTTATATGCATCAAATATAATTCCCAAAAAATATTAAGCAGCACAACATTTTCAACACTGATAATAATAATAATAAATGCTTCTTGAGCAGCAAATCAGCATGTTAGAATGATTTTTAAAGGATCATGTAACGCTGCTGAAAATTCAGCTTTGCCATCACAGTAATAAAATACATTTTAAAATATATCGAAATAGAAACAGTTATTTTGGATTACAATAATTTCACATTATTTCTGTTTTTTTGCTGTATTTTTAATCAAATAAATACAGACTTGCTGAGTATAGAAGCTTGAAGTCTTCGTTCCAGAGCATTAAAAAAAAAAAAAGAAATTACAAAATTTTTTATTACGAATAATTTATACTGTATAGACCAATTACTGGTTTGTAAACATTCAGGATGCGCGTGCATCATGGTTGCAGAAAACCCGGGAGAGATAGTCTTTACGGCTAGAGAATTTCACGGATAGTGTACAAAATTGTTAGGTTTAAAAAGATTATAAATTATATTGATTAGATGTCATTTTCAAAATGTTCTCCGCATATTACAAGAGTTACTACAAGTGTTGTGGGCGGAGCCTATCTGGAGGCAGAAAATGACGGTTTTCAAGCGGCAGTCTATGGAGCCATGGAATAAAAGGTAATTTGATTTTATATTTCAAAATTCTGACATTATTCTCGCAAATTCGAGATTATATCTCACAATTCTAATAAGGAAAAACAACTCGTCATTCTTTCTTTAACTCGACTTGACTCAAAAAGCAGAGAGGAAAAGTCTGAATTAGGAGATATAAACTTGCATTTGCGAGAAAAGAAAGTCAGAATTGTGAGATAAAATAAATAAATGTTATGTAAAAATGTTAATAGTAAGGTTTAAATAATATTTCTAATAGTAAGGTTTAAATAATATTTCATGCTGTAACTTTAGGGCTAATACAATACGTCCCCTATGAACAGCATATGTGAATATTATGTAGACCTATTGTTTAAACCGAATTTATGCTTTAAAAGTAGAGTAATAATAGCAGTTTTCATCCATTGTATGTCCATTTAAACATCTGCGTTTAGCTTCAAATGAAGACAGTATTCTATAAAAATTATTTGCATACCGATCTTGACATCAAAAGGCACAAAAATATATTTTTTCTTTCATTCCATGGATTTTACCCATTTATCTCCACTTGATCCCAGTGTTTTTCTGCAACCACTATGCGCGCGCAGCTGCAAGTGACGTAACTGTGACGTCTACTCCAAATTGGTCTATAGATAGATATACACATGCTTTTTTTTATAGAAAAGTGTTAGTATTAGGTTAGTTCTACACTTACCTTGTAGAAATTGAAGACCAGATCTAATTCACACACATTGTGGAAATACTCATTCAAAACCTGCGAAAAAATTTTAATAAAATACAGATCAGTTCCAATCGATTCATAGCAACATTTGCTCAGGATACACTTAACCACAGCAGTCTATCGTTCACCTCAATAAGAAGCAGCTAAATTAGGGACGGGTATAGCTGTTGACCATTTTAAGTTGGTGACCCTGGCGTTTCTTTGTTTTTAATCCTGCTTTGGGCTCGAGTGATGTGGGATATGATGGGGGAGTTGTTTACAGTGAGGGTCAGAGGAAGTCCTAGAATCCATGTCACAATGTTCTTGAACTCCTGGCTGCTGGTTTCCCATCATGGCCACATTCCATTAGTCTCTCAAATTACGCAAATTTCGCTCCTTTATTTACCTGGTGAGACGTCTCGCTAAAGCTCATTTTCTAATTATCTGTGTTACATTAAAATGGATTTAGATTGGAAATGTTTAGGATAAGACTGAGCTTTACACTTATATTCATTAAGAACAATATATTCAATGAGCACGTTTACATGCACACCAGTAAGCTCATAACTCACAAATATCAGCTTATTAAAATAATCAGTTTTCCCCGTTTACACGTACATCAGTTAACCTGACAGCGCAAGTAAACCTCGTTTACATGACATTAATATATCAGGTTATTTCCCTGTAGTGATGTCAAAACATAATCATTTGCATATCTGACTACGAGTACAGCATATGTTTTCAGTTGTGGTGTTAAATAAAGCTTGCAACATGTAAGTGGGCAACTTGCAGCTCATATTATCCTCTCATGCAGTTATAGATGCAGCGTTTTGACTGAACTACTTCTGCTGCATGAGATGAGAGCACACAAGAGTCTTGTGATATTTTTCCTTCTTTCGTTACTGCAAAACGCTCGCTCTGTCTGGATGCGCTGCACTAATGATGCGTTCCTGTCGCATATCACACATGCACACTTCAATAAGCTGAGGTTAATGCGTTTACATGCCACGTGAAATCGGAGTGAGAGGCAAAAAACAACCTGTGTCGATCGGTTTATTCATAAGCCATTTATGACTTTACTCCGATAAAAAGAAAACGGGTTACCGTGTTTACGTGACCATGTGCGTTGTCGGCTTATTATGCATAATCGCCTTGAGAGCGTGCATGTAAACACACTCAAGATTCAGTTCTTGGCAATATAAAATTACATAATGCCAGTGATTTTAATGCACTTTTTAATTTAGTCAGGTAGTTCCCTAAAGCCTGTGGTAGTGGTTCAGTTTTGTGCCTGCTTATTTGTCACATATTTCTGATTTAAATATCAATTGCAAAAACGATCAAGCTGGAAAATCAGATTCATTTCAAATGACTCAATGATTCGTGTCATCGCTTTGAAAAATGGTACCCGTGTGGCATTTTAAATTCTTTAAAGGGGTCATAGGATGCCCATTTTCCACAAGTTGATATGATTCTTTGGGGTCTTAATGAAAAGTCTGTAACATAGTTTGGTTAAAATTTCTCAATGGTAGTGTAAAAAAAACAGCTCTTTTCAGATCAAGCCATTTTTGTAGCATTTTCCTTTAAATGTTAATGAGCTTTGCTGACCCCGCCCCTCTCTTCCGAGCTGCTCTCAGAGAGACTGTTTACTTTAGCGGCATTCATCCTGAAACTTGCTAATTAGCACATTATTAGGAAAGGCGATTTGCAAAGATTCATTATAAAACATTATACTCACTTCTTCTGTAGATGAGGCTGGATCATGAATGATTCGCGCGAACACAGACGCATTTATGTAGATCGGGGATCGGCACATTCCCTTCAAAAACAAAAGTAAACCTCTGAGTCTTCAGCGGCTCAGATGTCGGGCGTAAATGACGACTGCTATGTTCATTATTACATCCATCAACAGAACACAATGGCAGACTGATGACAGCTCACTCAAGGCGGGTCTAAGGCAAGACGCCAGTCCAGTCTGTGCTGAAACGCTGTCAATCAAACTATCGTGGGAGGGGCCTGTTTTTGTGACGTCACACAGACAGGCATCTGAGATCAGCTCGATTTGAGAAAGGGGAAAACATTTAACCAGACTAAAAAAAAAAAACACTGGGTGGATTTTTATCATTATGTGGTGGTTGTGTACACACACTGCCAACACACATTTCAGTTCAAACAACTTGTAAAAGTGCATGTAGTATCCTATGACCCCTTTAAAATCTTTGTTTAAATAATATACATATAAATATTGCTGTGTTTATGATGTACAGGGACACATTAATACAATTATTCTCCCTTGTTTCCATTTAGTAGAAATAAAAGTGTGGAAAACACACTTGATTGGTCTCAATTTTTAACATACTTTACTGCTTGCATTAAAACATTTTGAATCCGCTTGATAGCTGTGGCTGTTTGGTCAAAATAACGACTCTGCTGATTGCAGGTTTGGGGGTAAATTACCCTAATACATAAATATCAAGATGCATCACCCAGACCTAATTTACAGTATTTCTTTTAATGACTAAGAGCTTGATTATGCTGATATTTGTGTTATTTGAGGAAGAACAAGCAGGCAATCACTTTTAAAAACCAATGCAAAGCACATTTATCATGCTGAACATTAAAGACCTTCATTAAAGTTAATCTCCTGACGTTTCAAAGCTAGCAGCCTACACTTCTCTTAAGAGTCTGCATATCTCATTTTGACTTACGATTAATAAAAGTGCATAAAAGAGAGGTTTTTAATTATGGATCCTGTGCAGCGTAATCAAGTCAGTGTTCAGGAAGCGTGCTGATTACACCATTTAGCTGCTCAATTGAATGCAGAACACATTAGATTATGTTATTTGGGGGAGCTTATATATATATATATATATATATATATATATCTATATAATATATATAATATACACATACATACAGTAATGTATGCATATTCATTTAAATAAGGACTCACCTCATGATCCAGAGAATGAGTTTGTTTCTCCATCTAAACCGTTTTAAAGAAATGTAGCATTGCATCACTTGCTCACCAATGGATCCTCTGCAGTGAATGGGTGCCGTCAGAATGAGGCTACGGCTGATAAAAACATCACAATAAGCCACACCACTCCAGTCCATCAATTAATGTGTATGTATTAAGTGCACGTTTGTAATAAACAAATTCATCATTAACACATTTTTTACTTAAAATACGAGTCCTCCATCCATAATATTGATTTCTCCAGTTAAAAAGTTCTCTCATCTGAATCAGGAGAAAACCATGCACAGATCAAGAATTGTTTACAACACCATAACGATGGATTTGTTTACTACGAACACGCAGCTTTTTGCTTCACAAGATGTTAATTGATGGAGTGGTGTGGATTATTGTGATGTTTTTATCAGCTGTTTGGACTCTCATTCTGACGGCACCCATTCACTGCAGAGGATCCATTGGTGAGCAAGTGATGTAATGATACATTTCTCCAAATCTTTTCTGATGAAGAAACAAACTCATCTACATCTCGGATGGCCCAAGGGTGAGTACATTTTCAGCTAATTTTCATTTTTGGGTGAGCTACTCCTTTAAGCTTGCTCCTCATTTACCTCAACAAAGTTGTGAATAGCTTCCAGGTAAGCCAGGTTATTGTCCGTCACATCCACACAGATGCAGAAGTACAGGCCAGCGTATCGCCTATAAATGATCTTGAAGTTTCTGAACTGCAGAGGAATACAATGTATAACATGTAAGACCACATATAAACACCTTTATCTGTACATTTCCTAGATAAGACCTTCAAAACGACACATGCCATGTGTGATGACGATTTTACCAATCTCATACGGATACATATTTCAAAAATGATCAAATTGAATCCTTCTAACTTTTTGATGCAAAGGACACAATGCGGAGTAATCCATACGGACCTCTGAACCACAGCAAGTATAACATGTTAAAAGGAAGTGTTGTACCTCTACAAAGTTGGTGTGTTTGGCATCACGGACTGTCACTACGGCATGAACCTCTTCAATCAGCTTCTGCTTCTCATCATCATCAAACTGCATGTACCACTTGGCCAGCCTGGTCTTCCCTGCCCGATTCTGGATGAGGATAAAGCGGATCTGCACAAGAACAACAGGAGAAAAAAAGTTTAGACCTAATTCTCACAAATC
The DNA here is from genome assembly GCA_018155175.1 of Sinocyclocheilus anophthalmus. NCBI lineage: Eukaryota > Metazoa > Chordata > Actinopteri > Cypriniformes > Cyprinidae > Sinocyclocheilus > Sinocyclocheilus anophthalmus. Next base: position 352,318 of record JADLZN010011362.1, on the reverse strand, counting down.
ATTCAGCATTAACATGTCACATGCTTTTTGTATGAATAATGACAACGCATTGAACTATGTTAATAGCTAAAGATGCATGAGCTGCCATTAGAGATGTATTGTGTACTGTATTATTTATATGAAAAGACATTATTGATATATAATAGACAAACTAAACAGAGCTTGCATCAAATAACTAGCAATGAGCATTTAGCTTCATTCATTCAGTGTTATTTCCTATTCTGCCCCGAAATAGAATAATGCAAGGCTGATTCATTTTGTTCTTCTGGATATTATAGCCAGTATGTCCATATGGTTTGATTTATGACCTTGGTCGTGTTGTTTTAATCGACATATCACACTAGCCTGTTAGCTGAAAAGAACAGACAGGCGAACTAATCAAAATAAGTGATCGTAACAAGCAAAAATAGGCATCTACACTTACCATTGTGCTCGGTATTTATCGTTCACGGTGGTCTGCGTTATTTCAATCAATGTTTAATTGATTTAATTACGAAATATAGCAGCCTCAGACTGGGTTTGGTTCTGTAGCCGCCCGCTATCGTCACCGGACAGGATGCGAGTAGAAGCCGTTGGTGCTAGGAATGATGGGTAATGTAGTTTTGTAAGCTAGCTGTTAACATACTAGGAATCAAGACAATGTTCCGTTTCGTACTACAATTACAATCTTGCACCGGGGTTGAACTGTCAAGGATAGCGCAAGGCTTAAAGGTGATATGACTTTTGCTTGGGTTAGGAACTGAATTAACATATATTTATCGTAATAAAGTGAATAGTTAATAGAAGACCTTAAAATAGACCCCAGGAAGCATTTGAAAAGAATAGAAGAGCTGAATTCATATGAATGGTTTTATGAACGTGAATCCAGGGGGTTTCAACCTTTACAGAACCAGGGATACCCAACGTAACTAGCTTACAATACATTATTAGATATAAGTCTTGTACAACATTTGGACCTTGCCCCAATTTGAACTATGTCAATGTCATTTTTTTTTTTTTCAACTATCGTTGTTTTTTGTTTGTTTAATGCTGTTAGATGTTTTTATAATTTATTTAGATACATTTATTATTTCTGAATGACTTTTATCTATCTATATTTATATATGGTGTGTATATATATATATATATACAATTTATTAACATGTCTTGAATCAGATTTAATTTTCCTTCCTAATTATTTTGTATAAATTGTGGAAAGAAGCAATGGTCGGTTCCGTCCAAATGTATTAACAATAATGCTATTTATTTTTATTATTATGTTAGCTATTATTATTTTGGTTTCAACTTTTATATAAGAGGGAGAGTGCTTGAGTGCATCTTTGCTCATTTGAATTTATGCCTTTTTGTGAGACTTATTCCAACTAGACACATAAAAAACAATAGCATTTAATGGCCCCTGCAGAGTGAGTTCAGTCTGAATGCATGCATCATAGCCTTTTACGCATTTCTTGCCATATTTCTGGACACCTCATATAAAATGGAGAACCAGATCTGTGTTACATCACCACACCTCTGTTCTGTACTTCAGCTTTTTTAAGGGTAGTAAGTTTGTCTTCTGCAGAACATTGTCCAGATAACTTGGACAGGGTCTCTGCACATATTCAGAAGGGGGTTGGGGCTCTGATTGTTAAGAGATTGCACAACTGTGAGAGCGAAGAATGTGGTGGCCCTGGGGACTTAGAAATATTTCAGCTGCAGTCTAGAGGTGGGAGCTGAGACCTTCGCAGTTTCTTTACTTCACCAAAAGCAGTTTGTTGTGAAAGGCTGCTGGGTTTTTTTTTTTTCATTTTTGAACTGTGTCATGATAAATACTGCTATGATTAACTGCAAATAACTGGATTTAGCGTCTGTTTCTGTAATATCAAAACCACACTATAGATTTGTAGGCCTATTTATAGATAAAAACAGAAAGCATGAGAACTTTTTATTAAACTTTTACCCCAAGTGACTCTCTCTGATTGGACTCACAATATGATGGCGAGACAGAAACAGAAACTTTTTAAGAGCCAAAGCTGAAGGCAATTACGAGTATGTGGAAACAAATCTATAGTTTATCACCTTGACAATAGAGTTTGAAACTGTTTTATTTAAAAAGGGAACAATTATGAGGCTGCACAACATTTGAAGAATTCAGAAAAACTTTGTGCAGAGTCGTGGGAAATTATATTATATTGTATTATGGGGTCAATCATTAATCAAAAATGTCATAGAAAAGTGCTTGTCATTTGTCACATTTTTAATATTCCAATATTCAGTGTTGGGGAAAGTTACTTTTAAAAGTAATGCATTACAATATTGCGTTACTCCATAAAAAAGTAACACATTTTGTTACTTAGTTACTTTTTATGGAAAAAGTAATGTGTTACGTTACTTTTGATTTACTTTTTAAATCTGGACAGGGCTTGCTTGTTTGTTTTTAAAATAAAAAATGTTCTATTTTTGGCAAATATAAAAGCCTTTTCACACCAAAAGTGAAATGAATAAGCCCCAGGCTGAAGGAAATTTAAATTTACGTCCGTACAGTAAAATGCAGAAGAAGAAATTTCAACACAAAAAAAGACACACAAATGTTTGTCTAAAGTAATTTTGCTTCATAGGTACCGGTGACTGGATCATCGAGAGTCAGCAGCAAATAGAATGGGATTAAATACATAAAGGATATTTTTGTTGTTTAACATTTAATTATTGCAGTTTTGTATAATATTCTGAGTTTGCATTGGACTTTTTATGCATTTTGAGGAATACTGAATCTGTGTTTTTGTGAGTGTGATGAATTAATGTATATTCATATTTATTTTAGAGCTACAGTAACTTCTGATTTCTCTCAACATGGGGACAGGAGAGCTTTCAGTCAATAAATTGGAGAAAAAAAAGTAACTTGTGTTACTTATTTGAAAAAGTTACTCAGATATTCTCTTGTAAATTAAAAGTAATACGTTACTTTACTAGTTATCTGATAAGTAATCCGATTACGTAACTCGCGTTACTTGTAACGTTTTACCCCCAACAATGCCAATAAATACCACCACTGGGGTAAGTTATATTTCACTTCCACTTATATTTAATATTCCACTTACCACTGTTGGGGTAAGTTGTCACAGTGGAACCTGCCATTAAATATCATATTATAGGCTTTTCATCCAATTTTTTATTTTTATTTTAGTATTGTTTATATGGTGCTACTATGGTATAGTTTAATAGTTTAGAATTATTTCTGTAATATTTATAGAATTAATTTTAAGCATTATTTCTATAATACATATACACAATCAGTTTTGATCAAAATCATTAATGAGCTTGTATTTGTACAATTTTAGTTTTTTTTTTGTAATTTTGATATGTGCTTTTGTCATTTTATTGGGTTTTTTTTAAAAAATGTGTTTTACATTGTGCTAGTTTTTTAAGAATAATCATATTGATTTCCAGTTTATCTTTTAAGTGCTCACTTAAAACAAAAAAGGTTTCATTTAATATTCATATTTGATTTTTATTTTACTTCAGCTTTATTTCAATTAACATTTCTTTGTTTAGTTTTAGTTTAGGTGACACGATTGATGAAAATACACAAACTATGATGTGACCACATGGAGATTCTAGGTAAAAGGATCAAAAAAAATCCCTTAATATCTTATTTATTAAATATTGCTATGATTATTTCATGTTTGGATTGATTTATTATAAATTTATAAAACCAACATATAATTCAAATACGTTTTTTGTAGGCAAAACTGGACTTTGAACTCAAAAAAGTGCTGAGATTGTCCATCCTCTCTCTGTTATGGACAATGTTGGTACTGACCAAGCATCTTATTGTTTTGTAAGCAAACAACACATAAACCATCCTGATTCACGCGCTCACAGCAGCACCTTTAGTCAAACCATCTGGTTGCGTTGAATGAAAACTGTGTGTGTGTGTGGGGGTGTGTGAGCGGAGACGAGAGTGTTGAGTGTGTTTTGTGTGTCTGTGCTGTGCGCGAGCGGCGCAGAGAGCGCGAGTGTGTTTGTGTGTGTGTGTGCCGCGCGCGCGCGCGACGCGGCGTGTGGAGCTGTGGTGTGTGGTGTGTGTGTGTTGGGTGCGCGCGCGCGCGCGCGTGTGGGTGTGTAGTGTGCGATGCGAGGGCCGCGCGCTGGTGTGTGTGGGGTGTGTGCGGAGCGCGCGCGTGTTGCGTGGTGTGTGTGTGTGTGTGAGCGGCGAGCGCGGCGTGTGTGTGTGTGGTGTGTGTGTGCGCGAGCGCGCGGCGGTGCGTGTGTGTGTTGCGCGAGAGGAGCGTTGGTGTGTGTGAGCGCGCGCGCGTGTCTTTGTGTGGGTGTGTGTGTGCGCGCGCGCGCGCGTGCGTGTGTGTGTGTGTTGGGCGCGGGCTGAGAGTGCTGCGCGCGCGCGCGTGTGTGTGTTCTTGTGTTGTGTGTGTTGCGCGAGCTGCGGCGCAGCGCGGCGGTGGCGTGGGTGTGCGTGTGTGTGTGTTTGTGTTTGTGGCGCGCGGCTGCGCGCGCGCGTGGGTGTGTGTTTGTGTGTGCCGCGCGGCGCGTGTTGCGGTGTGTGTTTGGGTGCGAGCGCGGCGCGGTGTGCCGGGTGTGTGGGGCGCGCGCGTTGGCCTGTGTGTGTGTGGGCGCGCGGGGCGCCGCGCGGCGCGAGCGGTGTGGGGGGTGTGTGTGTGTGAGGGGCGCGCGCGTGTGCGTGTGTGTGTGTGTGCGCGCGCGGCGTGTGTGTGTGTGTGTGTGTGTGTGTGTTTGCGAGTGTGTGTGTGTGTGTGTGTGGGGGTGTGTGTGTGTGTGCGCGTGTGTGAGAGAGAGAGTGTGTGTGTGTGTGCGCGCGCGCGCGAGCGTGGCGTGTGTGTGTGTGCGCGCGGAGCGCGCGCGTGTGTGTGCTGTGTGTGTGGTGCGCGCGAGCGCGAGGAGGCGTGTGTGTGTGTGTGTGTGAGGCGCGCGCGCGCGGTGTGCGTGTGTGTTTGTGCGCGCGCGGGCGTGTGCGGGTGTGTGTGTGTGTGTGCGGCGAGGAGCGTGGGTGTGTGTGTGTGTGTGTGCGCGCGCGCGCGCGTGTGTGGCGTGTGGTGTGTGTGTTGGCGAGCGCGCGCGCGTGCGTGTTGTGTGCGCGAGCGCGAGCCCGAGGAGAGAGGTGTGAGGGTGTGTGTGGGTGTGTTGCGCGCGCGCAGCGTGTGGGTGTGTGTGTGTCTGTGCGCGGCGCGTGTGCGTGTGGTGTGTGTGGTGCGCGCGCGGCGGTGTGCGTGGGTGAGCGCGCGGCGTGTGTGTGTGTGTGTGTGGTGTGCGACGGAGCGCGCCGGTGTGTGGTGGTGTTGTGCGAGGCGAGCGCGTGTGAGTGTGTGTTGTGTGCGCGCGCGAGCGCGAGTGTGTGTGTGTGTGTGTGTGGGCGAGAGCGAGCGAGCGGGCTGAGCGAGCGCGCCTTGTGTGTGTGGTGGTGCGAGGCGCCGCGCGCGTGGGTGTGTGTGTGTGGGTGTGAGAGAGAGCGTGTGTGTGTGTGTGACAGAGAGAGAGAGAGAAAGCGTGTGTGTGTGTGTGTGTGTGAGAGAGAGAGAGGTGTGTGTGTGTGTGTTGGGTGTGAGAGAGAGCGATGATGTGTGTGTGTGTGTGTGAGAGGAGAGAGAGGAGGTGCTGTGTGTGTGTGGAGAGAGGAGAGAGAGAGTGGAGTGTGTGTGTGGTGTGTGTGAGAGAGCGAGAGAGTGTGCGTGAGTGTGTGAGAGAGAGCGAGAGAGACAGAGTGTGTGTGTGTGTGAGAGAGACAGAAAGAGAGGGAGAGTGTGTGTGTGTGTGTGTTGTGGTGGAGGAGAGAGTGGGAGGTGTGTGGTGCGAGAGACGAGGGTGTGTGTGTGTGTGTGTGGGAGAGAGGGTGTGTGTGGGTGTGTGAGAGAGAGCGAGAGAGTGTGAGGGTGTGTGTGTGTGAGAGAGAGAGAGAGTGTGAGTGTGGGTGTGGGTGTGTGTGAGAGAGAGATAGTGTGTGAGTGTGTGTGTGTGTGAGAGCGAGAGAGAGTGTGAGTGTGAGTGTGCGTGTGTGAGAGAGAGAGGAGGTGTGGGTGTGGGTGAGAGAGAGAGAGTGTGTGTGTGGTGAGAGGAGAGTGTGTGTGTGTGAGAGAGAGGAGAGTGTGTGTGTGGTGGGAGCGAGAGGCGTGTGAGTGTGTAGTGGTTGAGAGAGGAGGAGAGAGAGAGAGTGTGCGTGTGTGTGTGGGTGTGAGAGAGAGAAAGAGAGAGAGAATGTGTGTGTGTGAGAGAGAAAGTGTGAGTGTGTGTGTGTGAGAGAGAGTGTGTGTTGTGTGTGAGAGAGAGAGAGAGTGTGAGGTGTGGTGTGGTGAGAGGAGAGAGGGGAGAGATGAGAGAGAGAGATGTGTGTGTGTGAGAGAGAGGAGAGAGAGTGTGTGTGTGTGTGTGTGAGAGAGAGAGGGTGAGTGTGTGTGTGTGTGAGAGAGAGAGAGAGAAGTGTGGGAGGGAGAGAGAGAGTGTGAGTGTGTGTGTGTTGTGTGAGAGGGAGAGAGGAGTGTTGTGTGAGAGGAGAGCGAGAGAGAGAGATTGTGAGAGTGTGTGTGTGGTGTGTGTGAGAGAGAGAGAGAAAGACAGGTAGAGAGTGGTTTGAGAGAGAGAGTGTGAGTGTTGTGAGAGAGGGAAGAGAGAGAGAGAGAGAGAGGAGAGAGATGGAGAGTGGGTAGTTGAGTGGTGTGGTGTGTGTGTGTGAGGTAATTGTGTCCATGCGCGAGACTACAGAGGAGGGAGGAGAGACCGAGAACGGGAGAAGGGCCGCCATTATTGGGAAGCTGAAAAAACACATTAACACACACATTCACACGCGCTCCGTCACTGAATTTCGCCTTAATGCTGGGAGAAGTCCTTTATTCCGCTGGAGACTTGCGCTGTTCCGCACAGACCGCGTGCTGACGGCTGGAATGTCTGATAAACATGGACAACTCGGGATGTTTTGGACACAACAAAGGAAATTATAAGTGCTCCGGAACAACGTGGTGAACCCACGGGAAGACACAACGATACAAAGCTGTTTTTCCCTCTCTCTCTCTCTCTCTCTCTCTCTCTCTGTCTCTGTGCTTCAACGCCTCCTCCTTTCCAACAAGATGAAAAGAGAAACAGTGATCTGATATTCCAGTCTGGGTTTTCCTTCGATGTTTTTGTGTCTTTTGTGCTGCGTTTGGGAAGAGAGCCACAGATCAGATTGTTGGAAACTTTCAGAATACAATCAGTCATTGAAAGAAGAGCTTGTGTTGCGATCGGACAGCTGCAGAAGGTGAACTGTTTATGGGACTACTGCTGGACTATTATTATTGTTCTTCTTCCTCATCTTGATGAATCTCTGAGCCGGTTATGCTGCTGCTGCAGGATAAAGAGTGAAAGAGAGAGAGGGAGGCATGCTGTGGTATGCACCAGTCTTTTTCTTTTCCTTCATCTACATTTCCTAAATCCGTGGGATTCTTGTAAGCAAACTTGTGCTATTTACTTTGTCTAGAGGAAACTAGAGGGGTGTATGTAGATTTGTTCTTCCTTTGAACTACATCTGGTTTCCAGGTGATATTTTGTGATTGGTTTAATATTCCATCTCCCAGATCTGGAGTTTGTTACATCTTTGCCTCTGAACATGTTCTCATATCTATGCTCAGAGACCCAGCCTTACAGCTGTCAGGCAATATATGTGTTCAGAGCAGTCTTCATGCTTTACATCTTTCAAAATGATTTCTGGTAAATTGGTTTCTGATAATCAAAGCCAAAAACATAATGATTGCTAGGTTTCGAATGGCTGGCATCACCCAGATAAAGCACTGACGCTTTGACTCAGATCTGATACATGGACTGTGTTTACATGCACAACAATATTCAGGGTTTGAGCATATTCTGTTTATGTAAGCCTCATATAAACTTTAGCATGAATGCCGTAACTGGGTTACGCCAAAATTCCTGGTTTATTAAACACAGTTTTGGCTCACTTATTCGGAAATGTAGACCGTAATCTGAAAATGTTGTGCATGAAAAAGTGGTTATTATTATTATTATTAATCTTGAGCTTTTTTGGAACGTTGCTTTTGACGTGAGGCAGTATGTAGTCCAGTTGTTCTTTGATTTTAACATTTTGCTTTGGCCCTAAATGGCATTTTGTGTGACAGATTGAAAAAAATACAGTTTAGGAAGTTTTGAGTTTGGTTGAAAAATCCTCTAGCTGGTGACGTTCCGAAAACAGCTGGTAGCGACCTACTCCCTGTGCATTCAGAACAGGCTGGAGAACTGGTTTGAGGTCCAGTCCTGTTCTATTATTGCACGGTAGTTTAATATGGCCATAGTAGCTGTTCACATATACTGAACTTTTCATAAAAAACAGTGTGAATCTGTTATGTTCATTTATGTTGTATATATACTGTCATGGTCTGAAGTTATTGCAACAACCCACTCAGACCCCAGATGTTACAGTGTTTTGTAATGGGAACTAGCAAATTCCATATTTTCAGGCCATTAATTGGCCATTATTCAATGATTGGAGATTATTTGCATGGCTGATAATAGAAGTAGTCATTTTTGATATTTCATTTATTTCTTATAGTGAATTTGATTTAGTATTGTCTTAGTATTTAGTATGTATTGTCATACATCTTTTAATCTGTTAAGTGGGCGCAGTTATTGGTCCGAATGACTAAATATCCTATTAATAAATAGTCTTTTAATCGACTTGGCTCGTTGGCTGATATATTGAACTGTCAGTACTCATGACGATGCGCTTGCAAATCATTTTCAGATTATTCTTGATCTAACTGTTGTGAATTTCTGCCTGGACTTTATCTGGCACAGTCTACATTGATTTTTAATATTCCAAATTGGTGTTTGTGTGCTTGATGAGTGGTGTATATTTGTTCTATTACCCAACTGTCACATGTGTAATAGATTAGACTGTGGTCCTTAGCTGAAACCTTTTAGTGATGTGTTGACTTCTTGCATTCAGGGGCATCGTTTTTAAACCCGCTTGACAACATAATATCAATTGAATCGGACTGGTATTGCTTCAGTGAACACTTGATGTAGTTTGGAAGATACACAAGAATCTCAGTGAGTGCGCAAGTCAGACGGTGTGGAATTTGTTGACGATGCTTGTCTTGATTGAGTAAAAATGAGTTGTATTCCTCCGATAAAGTCATGCAGATGAAAGTTCATCAAATCAGGAATGAACGATAAGGGTTGGAATGTCTGTTCAGCCAAACTCTGGGGCCATTTCCCATCGGAGTATTGGCAGAAAGACTCATTTCACTTCTTATTTGGCACGTTTACAGGACATTTAAAGAGATGCGTCACCCTAAAATTTAAATGCTGACATTGTTTACTCACCCTCATGTCATTCCAAGCCTTCCTTACTTCCTTCTGTGAAACACAAAAGACGATATTTCAACACAATCCAAATGCCATTCATAAATATTTAAGATTTTGCCGATTTAGTGGCTAATTTGTGTGAATTCGTGCGAACGAACTTTTAAGTTTTTATTCTTTTTGCATCCCACTGACACAGAGGTGGGCCTTTGTGCTTTTTTTCAAAAAATCATCCATACGATACAAATTATTTTGTTCAAATTCATACGAAATCACCATATGGTTATGTTTTCTTATGAGTTTGGGTTGGATAGTTTGAAATGAAAGCCAATTGGGTCCAGTGTTGTCTATTATATGTCGTCTTTTTGTGTTCTGCAGAAAAAAAGTCAGTCATACAGGTTTGGATCGACATGAAAGTGAGTAAATGACAGAATGTTTGGGTGAACTATCGCTTTAACAGGTTTGCACCAGATGAATTGCACAAATAGTCAGTAAATGAGACATTCTGTTCATTTACCATTTTGTCTGAATAAATATCACCCGTGACTCGTGAGGGCCCTCTGCCTCAAAAAGATTATTCAGAAGTGGAAATTGATTCTCTTTCGGTGCCTTGCTGAAAGTACATTCCTCTAAAACATAGCAACTGTGTACTTGGATGGCATGTGCTTGTATTCCTGTACATGCTTAATAAAGCTCATACTTGTTATACTGTCTTCCTATTACAAAGCCAGAACTATAGAGACTCTAAATTATTCAAGTGAAGCGTGTGTTCTTTCCTGTGATCTTTCATTTCTAAACGCTGACCCCTCCGAGCCCCTTAGCTGAAATGTGAAGAATGCAGGAGGATTCCGCGCAATCAAACTCTTTAGGCTTCAAGCACTACTGCCATGTTTCTCCTCCTGTTGCATGTGCTCTGAGTAAAGGTTAATAGTTGAGGTTGTTGATGGTTTCACAGTGAGCGTTTTTAAGGAGATATATGTCCAAAAAATGATAATTCTGTCATTTACTCACCCTCATGTTGTTCCAAACCTGTATGGCTACGTACTTTCATTGTATGGAATAGAGCAGCCTGGACATTCTGCTATATAGCTGCTTTTGTGCTCCACACAAGAACATTTGTAACAACATGAGTGTGTAAATGATGACCGAATTGTCATTTTTGGGTGAGTTTCCCTTATGACTGCTTTGGAATTCATTGCAGAAACCCAAGTGATTTGTTGTTGTGTCTTGTCTCCGTAACTTTGAACAGGTAGACATAACTCAGAGAGACATGATTGCAATCTGTTGTAGGAGCGGCTTTTCAGTCCCAGAAATTCACAACATTTTGAGCCGGCCGATGGAAACTCTTGATAAACGTCATGGGCTTATAAGAGTTTAATCTCTCATTCCTCAGCCCCGTTCACCTTATCTCACATATATATATTTCAGCTGATGTGAGCCAGTCACCATCTATGCAGTCCAGTCTAGGCACTGTATGCGCTATTTTGGAGCCGCAGCGGTAGATAATAACCGTGATATTTTGTCATTTGTACTTGACATTAGAATTAATAGGGACATTTTCTGGACAAGTACACCCTCTAAATGCTTTCCACCTTTGCTAATATATGTGTGATTTGCACGAACAGAAGCGTCTGTGATCTATCTAAGCCCTTTTGCTGTGTCTTCAGCGTTAGCCAATGTTCATCTGCCAAATGTCTGGCCCATAAGACCTGTCCACTTGCCAAACATTGCAGAAAAGGTGATTGGTAATTTAATCCTTCTCATTTATTTTTCCAGTTCCATTTTCTCCTTGAATTCAGCATGTCATGACTGAATAATTAGTTGTGCTTGCTAAGGCAAGCATCACTATCACTATTACTCATACTCATAGGGTTGGGATTTAAACAAACCTTTAGCCTTAGCAACCATCCTGAAACAGTGTTGGGTGTAGCGTTTGCTGCAAATAGCAAAGCTATGTTTCTCTGTTGTAGCATTGCTAGTTTTAAAATAATGCAGATTTTTAGTAGCAAACCTAATTTAGTAATTAAGTATGAATTTAGTGTGATAGTTTTAATTTTATCAAGCAATATTTACAAAATCAAATTGTGCGTTGGGTATTTTCTGTCATCTGTGTATAATTGGATCTAGCGATGTCCGATTTGAGAATGAATCATTCTTTTGGTTCTTTCAGTCAGTTCTGTTCTATCTGTTAATTTATTTTACATTTATTTAACAATGTAAAGTAGTTTAAATGTAGAAAGTTGTGAAATTTTTTGTAACTAGCTACTTTCTTTAAGTTAAGCTTTCTTTTAGCTTAGCGTATAGCTAACGTTTCTTGTCGAACACTTCCCAAAACATCCCACTTGTAAACAACCAACCTGAACACCCTTAGTAACTGCATAACAAACCTGTGGCAATATTTTTGCACCAAAATGAAAGTTTTTATTCAGCCTAAAATTTAAACGGAAAATAACGTTTTGGTGAAAGTTAGGTCATTTAGTAATTGAGCTCAGTATGCTGTTCATAGTATATTTTTTTGGCAGTGCGCCAACTCGATATTTCAGCTGAACAAATGTAATATTTTATAATTTTTTTTTTTACATATTTTACGTATTGCTACTCAATCATTTTTGTTCACTGTGAAGTATTTTACCATTTTTGGTCACATGTTTACTTGTAGCTTATCCATATTGTGTGCACAGAAAATACACTGACAAAGTCAAACGTTTCGGTCAATGATTTGGCCCCCTGAACCCGAAAATTACATTTTGTTTGCTTTTTTTGGCCAAATACTTTGGGTTGCTGAAGTTTCACTCATGGCAGACACTCTAGCAGCAGTGAGTTTGCACGGTCAAGTGCTGCTTCGTAAGGTAAAAATGTAGTCATCATAATACCGTTGATGTCCTTGCGTTTATTATATCCTTAGATTGTTTATCGTAAACAGTATTTGGTTCAAACGTCTGCTCTCTTACAGAGGAATCTGAGCTTTTTTTAGGCTGCAGAGTCTTTATGTTTGCATGGAAAAACAAGCAGATGGCTCAGATGTGGCCGCTACAAGCGTTGACTAGCTCCGGCACCGTGACACAGTCTTACTTTCCACAGGATTGTTATGTTTCTCAGAGTGACTTGAAAGTCATATTAACGCTGGCAGTCATTGTTTTGAGGCGATTTGTAGCAAGAATGAAACCCTGAATGCTTTTTGAGTTGGCCTTTGTTTGATGTGAAGGAAAAAGTGAGTATGAATGGAATTGAGAATTGGGTTGTGTTTGATAAAGTAAAGAGCTAATTATAGCTGGTTTAGCATGCGTTCCCTAGATTACACCACTTCTGCTCTGAATTGCTGCCTTGTTGCATGGCTGGATTACAAGGAAAGGAAACTGGCATTTTCTAATGAGTATCCGAAGTTCCATGAGGAAATCTGCTCTTAACACTCCCCCACTTTGTTATTTTTCTTGACATGAGGCATTTGATAGTGGGCAACAACTAGAGAGTCTCTATGGGGTAAGAAATGCTGCATGAAACATGGCTGCAAATTACCCAGAAACCCCCAGTAGAGTCTAGATGTGCTGGAATCGATAAGAAAATGACTCAGATTAGAAGTTTCTTTTTCGTTCAAGAGAAATCAACACATTGTTGTGGGTTTTGAGAGGGGGTGGGAACGCTCGCTTCTACAGCGGGCAACTATCTTTTGTCAGAGAGTTTCGAATCGCCTGCTATAGCACTTTGCAACAATGGCCTGTCACATTTTTTTAAAGAATGGTGTCCATGGCGATGAAGTTCCTGGATGGTCTTAGGGTGTGACCTTTGCTCTCTGTTGTTCTGCTGTAGTTTCCTAGGCAATGTCTTATATCTCATACTCAAGTCGTCACCTTTATTTATATAGCGCTTTATACAATACAGATTGTTTCAAAGCAGATTTACAGTGATAAACAAGAAAATAGTGATTAGGTGAGGAAAAAGTAGTACTTCTTAAATAAATACATACTTCATGACAGTTTAGAAAAAAATATGTTCTGTGAAATATGATTTTAAGTCCTTCCGGATAGTTTGTATTTACAAGTTGGAAAGTCGTAATTACGACATCAGATGCATTTAAGTCACTTTGGTTGCAGCAAGATGGCGATGTACCTTTTCTACAAAATATTCGACAAGATTTTTTAAAGGGGTCATATGATGCGATTTCAAGTTTTCCTTTCTCTTTGGAGTGTTACAAGCTGATTGTGCATATACGTATAAGATCCCTGAAGTTGCAAAGACTTTAGTCTCAAAACCAAAGAGATATTCTTATCAAAGTTCATACTCTGCCACGCCCCCCTAAACTGGCTCGTTCGAACACGCCCCCACATATCTACCTCACTATGTGGAAATATTAGCATAATGCTGCCCAAATGTGCACGCAAAGAAAGAAGTCGTGGTTTCAGTAACCACAGTTAGTGTTGAAGCAGCCTTGTCAGGGAGAAGCTGTGTGTTTCTAAGCGAAAGCAAAATAACTTTATTTGGCCTTCACGAAGTTATCTGTTGACAATTTTCATTACTTAAGATCACCTCCTTGACACACCAGCATTAACAGAACAGCTATGCATTTTATGGACGACCGTTTCGTGATCCTAGGGGAGGGGGTAATTCTGACTTTGCTATGACAGTCTGGTGCTTTTCTGAATCAGCTACTGTTTTGTTATTTTTTTAAGTATTTGCTATTGACTGTTCAAATGCGGAGTTTTGCGCATCTTGTGTGTGTGTGTGTGTGTGTAAGTGAGTGTGTGAGAGAGAGAGTCTAAGAGTTCTAAGACAGTGGAGTCAGCTGTCTTAACCGTGGCTTGTGTACTGCAAACACATACCAGCTTCATCACTGTGTTTGTCACGCGATTCTGTTCTGCTTTCGGGCTCTGTCTTTACATTTATTTTGAAAGCTGATGCTTGCGATTATGGTAAGGGGTGTTAAATTTCCGACGTGTGCTTGCGGTGTTTGGCCAATCACAATGAACTGGGTCAGCTTTTCCAATCAGAGCAGACTGCGCTTGTCGTAAGGAGGGACTTTGTAGAAAACGAAGCGTTTGAGAGAGGCGGGGCATAAAGGACCTACAATAATGTACGTATTTGAAAATAATGTGTTTTTTGAACATTACAGCATGTCAGCATATTCTGTTACACCAAATACACAAAATAATGATCTTTAAAATAGCATCATATGACCCCTTTAAAACTATTTCTTCAAAATGATGAATAATGCACGTAGTTTTTTTTATGCTTTTATTCAATTTATGAAAGTGCTGTAAATCCAGTTGTACATGCAACTTTGAATTTGTTTTTGAATAAAACAAGTTTTATTGTAAATTTAAACAAATTTCGAGAAATTTACCATCAATACAAAAATTACCTTTATTGCGTCTATCACATTTCCTAAACCCCAATTCTAAAACTTAAAAATAGTTCTGAGTTTCCCACTCATAATTATGAGTTTGTGGTGGCATGTGCTGTTCAGCTCATAAATCTAATAAGATTTTCCGGATACAAATATAATAAATATTTCCAACACAACTTGAATATACCTATGAATGTCATCTGGACGTGTTACATTCGTCATGTTGTCTGTCATGTGACTTGCCAGCATCAGTTACAACACTGCCGTTCACAAGAACTCCTCTACTGTGGCCTCATGGGATAGTAAAGTGTCCATTGGATGAGCACTTCAGAATCTCACCAGAAATAGCAGGTCATTCAGGAACTTTTCGTCTGCTGTTTTATGAATACTGTGAATTCAGATATACTACTCTTTTCTCATACTGTTTTTTTTGTCTACTACGTGTATGAAGTAGCCTTTTGTTGATCTTCCACAGCGCACAAGTGTAGGCAATCAGTGGTACAAAGCTCTTATGAATTGTTTGTACGTTATATTCATAGCAAACCTACCAGACCACATATCTCACACCTGAGATGCTGTTCCCAGAAGCTGCATTGGCTTGTGCGGATCAGCAATGTACATTCTGTCAATAATCAGTCTCTCTGTGGTCTCCAGCCACTCCTGTGGCCATGAGTGCAGCTCTCGGTGACTCAGCATTTTACCTACAGATGAGAGCATCTGGGAAACGAGAGAGAGACAGAGCAGAGATGGCCCACAGGAAGAACTTTCTGTAACATTCAGGAATTTCACCTCCCACAGACGTGGCGGACTCCCGCCAAACTCAAGCTAGTTCTCCTTGCGTCTGTATTTCTGGGCTTTGGGTATGTGAGTGTTTGGTTCACACCAAGGCAGAGAAATACGAGTGGATCGTCGCCACGGCCTCCTCCCACTCACCACAGTTTTTTTGCTTTATGACATGTTTTGTTGTCTCCAGTGTTTGCTGTTGGTATTATAGGGAAGAAAACACTTGGCATGTGATTTCCAAAAAAGTCTTTTTTTTGGGTCTGTCTTCTTTGTTTGACTTTTCAGCCTCCATTTCCTCTGAAGTTGCCCTAGCCGTTTTTTGTTGCGATTGTTGGGATTCCCCTCTTTCCTTCAGCCATGCTCCGTTTCCTGCAGGATGTCCACCAGAGATGCCCCTGGTAGGGGGGTAAGTGAAAAAACAAGCAGAGGAGGGCTAGTAGACTGCTGTATGAAAGGGCTTAGCTGGATGTTAGGCCTCTCTGTGGGGGATGAACATTATTACATACCTCCGTTCCTTCGGCTATAATTTGCTAACGGTCAACAGATCATCAAAATTAAAAAAGTGTGCTTCGTTTGGCATCCATTTTATGGGTCAATGACTTGCTCTTCTTTGTCAGATCTGTTTATTTATTTAAAAATATAGTAAAAATGCAATTCACACTATGGTTCAAATACACTTCTTCTATAATGCGCATGTCTTTAGTTTCTGTATTATATAATCGCGTATGTCAGGGTGATGAAACCGATATACTGAAAAAAAAAAAGTTATTAAAAGAATGTCATTCTTAAAGAAAACCTGAGGTGGTTTAATTAGGCTTAATATTTTATTATTTATTTGAAAAGCCTTTACCTAACCTGGGAAATCAGTCATTTGGTGTGACCAACAAAGTCATGTGGTCCAACCAACATCCAGAAAAATGCAGAATATAAAAGACCCACATGACTGTGTTAAGGTCAGTAATGCTCTTGAAATATATAATTTGACCTTGTTATGACAAGACAATATATATCATGTTGTGAAATGCCATGTGGTGTGGCTTCCCTAAAACTTAATGACATTTATAAATTAATAATTCATGGTGTTTGTAAGAATTTTTTTTTGAAAAAACTGATTTTCAAAAGTTTGGGGTCAGATTGATTGATTTATTTGTTTGGTTAAATGATTTTTTTATTCAGCAAGGACACATTAAATTGATCAAATGTGACAAAGACATTTTATAATGTTTCAAACCAAAAAATATATATTTCAAAGAAATAATTTTTATTCATCAAAGAATCCTGAAAAAAAGTATCACAGTTTCCACAAAAATATTAAGAAGCACAAATGTTTTCAACATTGATAAGAAGAAATGTTTCTTGATATTAGGCATATTGGAATATGTTATTACTTTTTATTGGTGGTTTTATTAATGGTTTCACCACATAACATTCAATTGAAACCTTTCTTGAAAAGGGAATTGCGTTTTTTGAAACTTAAACTTTTCAGAGTGCATTTCTAAGAACTAGAAACTTACGATTTTTCCTTTTTCCTTTATTGTGTTCTAGTACGTCATTGATGTGTGCAAGTAGAGCTCCAAAGAGCACAAGCAGGAGCTTGTAAGTGAACCTTCCTGATTATGACTTCATCAGATAAAAAGAAATTACATTTACCATTTAGAAACTCTTTTTATAGCCTCAACTGTGACTTGTGTTTCTACCTGCCAGGCAGAAATGGAGGGAGAGAATCGTTGCAGTGTAACGTATAATTAGATATGGCAGATTTAATCACGAGAAGATGAACAGTCATGAGAGAAGGGGCTCTGAAAATGCCCAAATGTGTGAAGGAGTGAAGGCATGATGCTATCATGAGTTCTTGCGCTGGCTCTCTAATCTCTCTTCCCTCTTCCCATCTCTTTACGTCTGTGCTTAAACTGCGGCAGGCGCCCAGGGTGCCGGAAGGCTAGCACCTTGTCAGAAGCTGTTAGATTAGGCTGTCTGCTTGCAGAAACTTCGTTACCATTGCAGTGGCCTTTAACACTGCCCGGTGCTTACTGAGCGAATTCAGTCACAAGGGTGGAGTGAAGCAATTGGCTGTCTTGAAATGACCTCGGAGGCAGACAGTGTTTGAGTAAAATTAGGGCTGGACAGAGAAGAGGCAGTCTGAGTAATACGCACAACTGTTGCACAGGTCTCTAAGCCGCCTTGAGTTTCGGTCAGACTTACTGTTGTTTGGCAAATTTTTGTAGTTGAAATCCAGTCATTTTTGTTCGCAAAATGTTGCTAATGCGACCACACGTTTAGTAGAATTGTAATATAATTACATAAACTACATTTCAAAATCAACTCAGTGGTGTACAAACTGGTCTTAAGGAGGCCCTGTTAATTTTGGTTAGGGATGGGTCACAATAGTGGACTAGACAGCTGAAGACCTTTAGCCAGCAACGCTGTCGATCGGCAATATTACTTTATTACAGATATTATTCTTTAATTCTATTTTGATAGCTTTAGGACGGCGATACTTTAATTAGCAGGCTAACAACCTGATGTGCTTTAGCTGTTAGATTGCACCATAAAGTCACAATTAAAATTTGTATAAACCACTGGACAACTTTGTCATTTAAGCGTAGTATTTTTTGTATACTAGAGGTGAGCCTATTTAAAAACAACAAAAATTATAATAGGCTTTTTATATATTCGTTCTTTCCATGTTTATTTGCTCTACTTGGGTGTTTTTGGGCTCATGTGGGTCGTGCGCTAGTTTTTGTTAGCGGCGGTGCACGGTCCCGCATCGCTCTCCCGAGGCGCTGCCAGTCTAAGGGGATGGCAGGGTAGGGCTTGGGATTACGATGACTGAAATGCGGGTCAGTAGCTGCGGGCGCTGTCCGCTCCGTACAGGTCCCGGGGGAGTATATACGTCATATCGGCAGATATATCGTAAGGGAAAGTCGTTAGTGTTCAAAGGATGGAAAATTGAGTCGTGTGTTGAAAGAGCGACTCCACGTAGGGGTGAGATAAGGGAATTCTAAATCTAACTATGTTTCTGAGGTGATCCCAACTAGTCTACGATCCCATTTCAATGACTACATCAAACGTAGTTGCCCCTCTGCGCTTGCCCTCGAGTGTGAGGTTAACGCACGAACAGGACACGGAGGGGCTCAGGTCGTCGAAGGACTAACTAGCCGGGCAGAAACTGACGTAGAAAAGTAAATATCTAATACCTTTTCTTGCAATAAACTATCAT
The DNA here is from genome assembly GCA_018155175.1 of Sinocyclocheilus anophthalmus. NCBI lineage: Eukaryota > Metazoa > Chordata > Actinopteri > Cypriniformes > Cyprinidae > Sinocyclocheilus > Sinocyclocheilus anophthalmus. Next base: position 333,677 of record JADLZN010011362.1, on the reverse strand, counting down.
AGTCCTTACAATTACAAACAAGCAAAGACATATGAAATTTTAAACTAACCAGTTAATTTATTACAAAAGTGGCTCTAGGAACAGTGCAGTAAAGAAACGGTTCACCCCAAAATAATATTTCTGTCATTATGTTCTTCACCAAATTCAAAATGCTATAACTCAAAAACTACTTGTATACTAATCTGGCCAGCTCTTCCTTATCTGGTGACTGTGCCAGCTGTTCGCTCTTGAGTAAGTGCTGTGTTGCTTAAAGGTGCTGGGCCTGGTGTTATGGAGCGCCCCTGCAAAGGCTTGTCATCTTGGTCACACTTAGCTAATGATGCCTGTGCTATCGCCGGCAAGCGGGAAAGGAGCTATAAAACGAGCAGCGTCATGACTGAGAAGATAGATGAGAGTCATATGAGACAGCAAGTCTAGTGCTTCTCATGCTGGTGGAATTTCACTTTATTTCAGCACTTCCGTATGGCTTCTCACAAGAGGAAATAGATTTGTGTTTATTTAGCTCTACTTCCAGTTGCTAAACGGTTAGCCAGTCTGTGCAATCTGGCTAGAAATGGAAACCTCCAGAGCTGTCGTATCACACGTGTTTTAAAATGTTAGCTGCTTTTGTACAGCGGAAGGTTGATTTGTTGCCTCTTTGGTGTCTGTCTCTGATATTTTGATCTCTTGCTCCAAGTGTAGCATTTAAAAGCGTTTGTAGTCGACCTCGGTGTCAAGCAGATGGCTTGTCAGGATCCAAGGCGACATACAGGAACGTCACGACCTTTGCTTCAGGGACTACTAGACCACGAAGAACAATTACTTCAAATGTCAGGAGCATTCTCAACCTCACTCCCACTGTAATACTAGTTATTAACTGTAAGACATGTGACGGGAGCGTTATTGCACCTTTTGTGGATCTATATGTAACTTGAATCAACTTTTAGGGCCTTGCTTTATGTTGGTTTAAATCTTGAGAATCAACTGTGAAGTGCAAGCAAAATTACAGACTGTTATTAAAAAAGGCCTAAAATAACAACCGGTTGTGTTGAAAACCAATGAGATTCCATGACATGACAAATCCTGATCTATTAATTTATTCAAAAATGCACATCTTCTATGATCAATTATTCTCATTAAAATGTATTTTGGGGGCATTAAGTCAAAAATATAAGTGTGATACAATTGCCCTGATATAAAGAAGACAAGGCCTCCTTGAAATAGTGACATTTTGATAAAGACCCCGATCATTTATTTATTAAAAAAACATAGTAATAATAAAAATTACTCCATTGATTTTATTTTTCTTTGCAAAATAAAAGTCATGTGGTCTAACATAACATAAAACAGGAAAACACAAGCATAAAACAGGAAATTATATCATAGAGGGGACCGCTGCAGACCCTCAGGACTGTGTGTCAAGCTCAGTAAGTTTCTTAAAATATCTGATCACTGAAGGCAATATTACTTCAGGTTATGAAATTCCATGCGATTATGCCATTACTATCAACTGTCGTAGTCATGTGCACCCGTCCGAAAGACAAATACTTCTTCCCGTTCCGACAAATTTCAGTGCAAAAAATGGAATCTTGAACCTACCTTTAAGGTCATAGCTGTTATATATATATTTTATTAACACTATATAGCAATAGTACCTTTAGTATTATTAATACTTAACCTTATTTTATTTCAGTTTGTTGTCAAGGCAACTAAGGAAAATGATTTTTATTGATTTTAGCTAACACTGGTGGCTACACCACATGTCACATTTTAGAGTTATTAAATTGATAAAAGTTTTTCAAAACCATTTGAAACTGACATAAATACATGTTTTAAATGACATTCTTTAAAAGTTTTCCTTATACTTGACACCCATTGACCCCAGAACTCAAAACATGGTCGGGGTTATGCTGTTGTCAAGAGATGCTACCTAAAAATGAAGAATGATATTTGTGGTTTTGATGAAACTACATGATGAATTTCAGAGGAATGTAGGTACCTCGTCAGGTAAAAGCGCATTAGCGGAGGAATGCAGTTGGTTTGGTACGGCCCAGCTCTTGTTGTTTTTCTATGCTGCATATATGATACAAGAACTAAAATAAGAGGGGTGTGCAGAAGAGGGACGGGTCTCTGTGCTGCCCGCTTTGTCTGTTGACATATCCGATCCAGATTGGATGAGTCACCATGCGAAGGCTCGGAGACGTGTTGTCAACATGCATTTCTCCTCATTACGTTTGTGACTAGCCTCCGTGTAAGCCAGACAAACAAGAATGTTTGAGAGTGCAAAAACACACTGTAATCTCACATTTCCTGCTGTGTCCCATGGAGCAGGCTTTGTGCAAATTTACCCAAGCAAATACAAAACCCCCTTCTCTCTCTCCATAGGGTCAGGGGTGAGAGGAACCCTGATCTGGCCCTTGGTGAGGGAGAGGTCGACGGAAGAAACAAGTCTGCGTTGGGTTTAGTGCAGTCCAGGAGGAAACCGGCCCTGGTGTGCTGTTTTTGTTTGTTTTAAAAGACAGGCACAGGATCTGTGCGGTTTTGCTTTTGGATCCTGTCTGGGCCTTTTGTTTGTTAACCATTCCCTATGCTGTCGGCAAAGCTTACAAAAATGTACCTTTGGCTTTACTGCGATGCCTTGACCTTTGGATTGTCGACTGGATTGGATTGTTTTCTCTGGAAATCACCGCCCTCTGATGTCATGCCGCTGTTCCTCTGGCTGTGCACCCACTTTACACCCCACTTTGTCAATTATTAGTGGTGTTTGCTAAGGCAGGCATCACCGGTCTAATTGCCCCGATGTTTTCATAACGTTAAGTGTTAGACTTTTCAGAGTATACCTTGGCCCTCACAGTTTTGGCTACAGACAGGATAATACCTTAAATCATCAATTTATGCCTGTCCATTACTATATCCATATCTGGGCACCAGAATATCATAGAGACTTGGGTCTGGCTCTTTTGACTACCATTTATATGCTATTATTATTAATAATTATACAAATGAAGTACTAAATATTAACAACATGTACTTACTGTTGGTTTGTAGTTTGTTGCTTGTAATTATACATAATTTACAGTTATTATTATTTTATCTTTCGCTATTATTGTTAAATTTAACCTGTAACAAGGACACTGTAAAACATTTGACCATTTGTTTGTTTCTGTTGTCCATTTTCTTTTCTCAATTTTTTTTGTTTACGTTTTTTATCCGGTTTAAGTTTTTTATCCAGCAGTTTTACTACTAGCTAGCTACTTACTGACATAACTAGCTAAGCTTGTAAGTACTCTACAGAAATAGTTAAACTAAAAGCTAACCTTCAGAGAAAGTAGGTTGTTGCGCTGCAAGCTACATATGCTTGTGACATTCAAGATAATTTGTTTTAGGCCTGGGCGATAAAACGGTATCGATATTTATCGACGGTACACCTTCTTCGATATCGATAGAAAAATGGTTCGATATAGCGCACGATATAGGCACATGTTATGAGTGATGCAGACAGCACACACAAACACGAACACATGCTGAAATGAGTGCTGTGCCTGCCTCAGATGAGGAGATTGTGAATAAAGAATGAATATTAGTCGAATTTAAAATAAACATTTGCATTTGAATGTTAGGTGTGCATCAGGGCGATCGAGATGTGGTGATGATGTAAGTGACGTTGTTGCATTTGAATGTTTTGTTAGTCTAGCCCACGAGACGCGCCATGCATAGAGAAGATCTTGATAAAGGTTAAAACCGAAACCAAGCCATTCACAGAATGCACATTCAGCACATTTTTTTTTAGACAGACAAATATGACTGCTGCACTCGTGTCTCACAGAAGAGATGTATAGAAAGCCATACAAAGTTAAAAGTTTAAACTTTTAGAAAATAAGTCACGAATTTGTGGAGGTTTATTCCTTGTCACTGCGTCTCATATGTTTTTAAAGGCAATCTGTGTGATGGGTGATTCGGTTCTTTGTATTAAGCAATGCATAAATATTTGATGCTGTTTTGTTCATAATTGTTTTTGCAATTTATGAAATTATATTTGATTTTTATGAGTTAATTTAGACATTATGCACGTTTTTATAGAGTTACTTCATTGCGTTAACATTTAAAGGGGTCCTATATGCTTTTTCACTTTTCACTTTAGTTAGTCTGTAATGTTGCTGTTTGAGCATAAAAAGATCTGCGAAGTTACAAAGCTCAAAGTCCAATTCAAAGTGGGATATTTTATTTAAAGGGGTCATATGATGCCTTTTTTTAAAGATCAGTATTTTGTGTATTTGGTGTAACAGAGTATTTTGACATGCTTTAATGTTCAAAAAACAATTTTTTTTAAAATACTGTACATTATTGTATGTCCTATATGCCCCGCCTCTCTCAAAACGCTTAGTTTTCTACAAAGTCCCTCCTTCCGACAAGCGCAGTCTGCTCTGATTGGCCAGCACTTATCCATGCATTGTGATTGGCCGAACAACCGCAAGCCCTCGTCGGAAATGTAACTCCCCTTACCATAATCGCGAGCTTCATCTTTCAAAATAAATGTAAAGACAGTAAATAATGTCATTAGTTTTACCATCAGTTCAAGCCCGAAAGGGGAACAGACATAGTAATGATGCAGTACACAAGCCGCGTTAAGACAGCTGACTCTACGGTGATGTGACGCTGTCTCTCTCTCTTCGCTTTCTTCACACACACACTCGTGCACTCACACACTCATACACACACGATGCGCAAACTCCGCATTTGAACAGTCAATAGGAAATACTTAAACTAATAACAAAACATTAGCTGATTCAGAAGTGCCAGATTGTCATAGCAAGTCAGAATTACCTCCTCTCCTAGGTTCATGAAACGGTCGTCCATAAAATGCATTGCTGTTCTGTTGTAAGTGATCTTAAAGATTCCTAAATACATCTACTTTCAGAAGGCCAAATAAAGTGCTTTTGCTTTCGCCTAGAAACACAAAGCGTCTCCCTGACATGCTGCTTCAACACTACTGCGTTCCTGAAACCACGCCCGAAACTTCTTGCGTGCACATTTGGGCGCATTATGCAATTTGGGGGGGGGGGGGGGCGGGGTAGTGGGGGTGGGGGGGGGGAGTGGGGGGGGGGCCACATAGTGAGTAGATATCTTGGGGGCAGTGTATAGCACGAACCTTTTAGGGGTGTGGCAAAGTCTCTAACTTTCACCCCGGAAATAATAATATCTATTTGGTCCTTTGAGACTTGCTAAGTCTTCTGCACTTCAGGAGTGTTATCCTATGCACAATCAGCTTTGTCCTTCACACTCCATCCGAGAAGGAAATCTTGAAATCGCATGCAATATTGAACCCCTTTCCCGAATCCCTCGTTTCAAAACGGCTCATTAAGACTTAGCTTTCACACCATCTTCAACATCAGAGTCACCATTAATCTGTACTAGGCACTTTAACAAGCAGCTTGTGGCAAAGCAGCTTTCACAGTGTCCAAACCAAGGCAAAATATTTTTGGTACACTAAGCCAAGAAGGGGCATATGTGCTTCAGTGAATCTCATCATCCATTCGAGCTCATCTTCCCATATTGTCGTAGCCAAGTCCGCGTCTCAAGCCGGTACCTACCCTCCTATACTAAGCATGCCACTGTACACGCAGCAACCCCAACTCATCAACGCAGTGTTGTCTTATCCCCATTAAATCTATCCTGATGAAATCGAAAATTCACCCTGATCTGTTCACAGCTTATGGTGAACCTATTCATCCCGTTTCCTATGTTTCTTTTTCGTTTACCTTGTGAGCTTTCTTCAAATCCACGATGGAATAACTCGTGCTTCATTAAAATTACTGCGACTGTTGACACATCCTCTGAATTCTGACATACTCTTCTTCGCACCCAACTTACTCACCTTTCCTCCTAACATACTTTTTAACCGCGACTGATGGATAAACCAATTGAGACAATTCGAGGTCGCCCATGATTAGTTTAAGTAGCTAGAAGATCCATACGCAGCCCCGACGGAACGTAACTCTTGAAAGGCCGTACAGACCCGACACTTACTGCAAGCGTGCACTTTTCATAACCAGACCCGTTATATGTCGTTGTCTTAGAAAAACTGAAAGTTATACTTACAGTTAATTTCGTTTGTTGTTGCTAAGGCCTTTAAACTCCGCCCCTTTTCATTCCGCCCCAATAATGTTTTCTCTCTTCGTAAATATAGTCTTCTCGTCAGCTCATACCTGAAAATATTGAAAAGTACAGCTCTGCCTCGCTCATTTGTCTGGGCTACGGTTTTGCCTTTACAGTGGGGATCCATGTCTCCACCCCAACGGTCTCAAAAATCAAAATTCAGCCTCCCATTAATTTACTCACGCCTCAAGCCCTCCTTGTGTTATATACATTCTTATTCAGAAACGACTCCAATTCCGGACTGACGTTATATATACTTACTTATAATTTATTACCACAACCCCCCCGCGTCGCCACCCCGTGTGAGGCACTTTTTATTATGGATGGATGCGCTTCATTGGACTTCTTTTGGACTGTTGAACAGAAACACCCACCCACTGCCATTAAACAGCTTGGAAGAGCCAGGACAATTTTTAATATAACTCCGATTGGATTCGTCTGAAAGTAGAATGTCAGATACGCCTATGATGCCCTGGGGGTGAGTAAATCATGGACTAATTTTCATTTTTGGTTGAACTATCTTTATCTCTAACTTTTATACTGAAAAGCTACATAATTTAAAAACAAGCAGAGCTAACATCTTACTTTTTAAAAATGTAGTTCAACTACTAGCTTCACTGTTTGTAGTGACACTACTGCTTAACACTGTGAACAAGCAAGTAGCACTGTTGGTACCAACATTGCGACATGCTAGCAATCACATAACACTAGCATCAGAAAATGCCAAAATTGAGTTTCTCTTATTGGAGAATATATCCAAGAGCCTGGTTTCTGGTCGTTTTTGTTTGAAACAACATGTCCAGATCTGTTTGTCAATGAGCGACTCTCTGCCTCAGGAAGAATTTGACATTGACTGGGGGAAAAAGAAAAGGAGGTAATCTCATGTATGCAGCGAGACCGAAATCCTGCACACAGAGAGGATTGCAGAGAAATTATTTTGGGTGGGCATTATGGGTGCTTGACTACCTGCAGGGTGGAACAAGGAAACCAAACTAACCAACATCACACCCAATACCGGCGACGTACCCAGAGAGAATAGCGTGCGAGCGCAAGCGATTCCCTGACCACGATCTTCCTCCATAATTGGACACATTTAAACCCGTTTCGCCTGCCAGCATTCCCCAGCGCCTTTCCGCTAGTGCAAACGTGTTCGCCCAATAATTTGGTGCCTCCTTGCGTCTTTAGATAACATCATCACTGATTTGTTTCTTCCTTGCCTGTTCTCGTCTTCTCCATCCTATGAGTATATCCTCAACACCTAGAAGAGGTAGCCTAGAGTCAGCAAAGAAAGACGGCCTGCGATTGGCCGTGTTAAAGCTGGGCTCTGGCTGAGTCATCTAATCTCACACAGATCTGGATTGATGGGCTTCGGGAGAATCGGTTTGGTAAATTACTGTTGCAGGGTAGGACAAATCCCCTCTTATCTGATGTTCTCTCTCTCCTTCTGTTTGGTTCTCTTGTGTCACGAGTGAGCTGTTTGAATGATTCAGACTGAATCACTGACTGAGTCAGTGTTTTGCTAACCTGGTTAATTGATTCGTTTATGTTTTTAATTTCTGAATTAAAGGGGTCATTTGCGATTTCAAGTTTTCCTTTCTCTTTGGAGCTGTTTCGTGAATAGATAAGATCCTAAAGTTGCAAAGACTAAAGTCTCAAATCTGAAGAGATATTCTTTATAAAAGTGAACGCGCATCCATGCCTTCTTAAAACGCCTCGTTCAAACACACCCCCAACGTCTACGTCACGATGGGGTTAAATTTGCATAACGCTGCCCAAATGTTCACACAAAGAAAGAAGGTGTAACTTTATTGTTGCTGCCACCGCCATGTCGTGAAGGTGCTGTGTGTTTCGTTGCGAAAGCGAAAATAGTTTGTTTTTTTCCAAAAGAGGACACGACTAGAAATAAGTGGTTAAATTGTATTTACAACACTCTTCCAGAACACCCAAATATTCAGATGTGTGCAGCACACTTTATGGAGGACTGATCCGAGAGTAGCCTACAATGCCGGTGTTCTGACAAATAATGCTGACTCACAGCCTGTAAGTACGTTTTCATATTTAAAGGATTTGCCAATGACGATTCAAACGCGAGTTTTGAGCAGTGTAGAGTAGCGCTTGTTGTTTGTCATTTCTCCGATCACAAATGCAGACATGGTTTTATGTTTACGCGGCGCAATGCAACACAATGCATAAAAAGACAGTATAAGTCATTATAATCCGTAATTATGTCCCCACTGGATGCTACAAATGCCTCATTTATAATGGGTTTTAATGTTTTTGTCTCGTCGCGCCGGCCAGGACACGGCATCACAGTATGGTAAGGGGCATAACATTTCCGTCACACGCTTGAGGTATTCGGCCAATCACAACACACTGGATAACTGGCCAATCAGAGCACACCTAGTTTTTCAGACCGATGAGCTTTGTAAAAATCCACGCGTTTCAGAAAGCCGGGGCATAGAGGAGAAACAATAATGTACAGTATGTGGAAAATAATGTGTTTTTTTAACCTTAAACTCCATAAACACATTTCATTACACCAAATACACAATGTTCTTTTTTAGCAGCGTCATTTGACCCCTTTAAGTTGCTGATGACAGTGAATAGATGTTTTTCTCTCGACCCCTGCGTGAACCCGCAGCATGTATCTGTTTCACCAGATTCCCTTCTTGGTTTCCTATTGCGCTTTACTTTCCTAGTTTGCCTGTTCGTACTCTCCCTCTCTCGTCGCTCTCTCTATTTTTCTCTTTCACTGACACACTATAGCTCCAGTTAGCTGCAGTTGACCCATCCCCCCTGAATTTTACCCACATTCCTCAGTTCCTGTAGCCTGGAGCATCCCAGTGCCCTTGTATGTGCATAACCTAGGCTATGTGCTCACTCATGGAGCACTGGGGTGTGTGGATATGTGTAGATGTTCCACCCTTGAGACCCCGTGCTGATTTTTGTGCTTCTGGAATGCTCACTCTTATGGTAATGACATTCAGCAGGCCTATCAAATACAGACCACTTAGAAAGTGTTACAGTGTGAATCCAGATTCTTCATTGACTTGTGCCGTTCCAAACACCCGTATTTAGATGTCTTGCTATAAGGCACGTGTTACTGCTATTGCTCACACTTGGGGATTTTGATATGACAACCGTGCTTTTGATTTCTTAAAAAAATAATTCAAAATTAATAAAATTCATTTTTTATTCAATTTAAACTTTATTTTGAAACTTAAAGGGATAGATTACCTTTAAAATGTGTGTTTTGTTTTTTTGAATGCATTAATGTTTTGGTTCTGTGGACAAAAATGATATAATTTTTTTTTATGTGAACAAAAAGAAAATTAACACAATTCTTATGGTTTTGGAATTCTGATTTTTGAATACATTTTGGTAAAATATAATTTTTTTCTTGGTTACACCACTTTACACCAATTTTTTTATTAATACATATACGTGTACCTTTTTTAAAAAATAGTATAAAGGTTTGAAATTAGCCCCTTACCATACTGTGATGCCCTGTCCGGCTGGAGCGATGAGACAAAAACATTAAAACCCATTATAAACTAGGGTTGTGCGATTTGGCAGAGAGGAGCAAGTATGAGAAGCATTCAGACACAGGCTGTGTGTGCGCTCTTCTGAATTGGGAATAGCCAACATGCATTAAACATATTTCAAATTAATCCGTTGGGGAGATAAAATGTGTAAGATAACGTTCACGTACTAACAAAAACATCTAAGAATGTATCTTTTATTATCCAGTACTGAAAACAGAACCGATACGAGAACTTTTGATATGCGCTGTGACGCAGCTCTTGCAAATTACTTTTTTTGTTTGTTGTCTGTCATTTCGAAGCTTAAGTTGCATACGGTTTTCTTTAGTTTTAATTTGCCTAACTATCGATCTTACCCAGTAGACGCCATAATCCCACTCTGTCTCTCTCCCGTCCCAAGTTCCGGTTTCTTTTAATGGTGGGTGTTTACGCAGTTGGCTAGAGCAGTGCTGATTGGGGAGAACGGAGGTGCGCTCACTCTTGCCCAGGGCAAGACTGCAACTCAAGGCTGGCAGTCATGCATATGCTCTGGACGGGTCAGACTAATAAATCTCGCTTCCACATCGGCAGCTTTGTGTGAGAACGCAACGTTTCTCAAATCGCGATTTTGATTCGATTTCGATTAATCGCACAGCGTTGATAAATTATCTCGCAACTCCACTATTATCAAGTTCATCTCGCTCAAGTTTCACAGGCTAAATTAGTAGAAGCCACAGACAAAGAAATGGTCTACACAAGCAGCGATGCGCAAAGTTCTTGTGTTATTGCAACCCTGGGTGGTTCAATGAGGCAGGCATTGTACTGATGTTTAATCGATAGCCTGCTGTAGGTTAGATGATGCCTTAATTCAGAACATAAGTGGCCTTGGTTAATTGCAGTCGCCTGTTGGCTTGTTACATCAGGGTCTCGCTTGGGCAAAGTGTTTGCTAAAGGTAAAATGAGTTCTTAATGTTAATGGCTCCTCTCTCTCCCGCAACTTCCATCCTTTTCCCGAAACCTCAAATCACCAGCTTCGTTCTTTTTAACTGTCTGTCTGCTTTCCGTCCTGCTCTTTCTCACCTGAAGCTTTTGTTTGCAAGCCTGCCTGTCTCTCCAACCTGTTTCCTCTCTTTCCTATGCAAAGTTTCTTTATGCCTGTCCAACTGCTGGGAGTCTGGAAGTGTGATGGCTGGGTGGAAGTTGTTGATTAGACTCCAGAGTGCTCAGGGCTGTTTTGTTTGGCCGCTGAATGGACCGCGAGCTTGGGAAGAGTCGCGGTTCAAAGAGAGCTTGGAGAAAGTGACCTCTTGTCTCACAGAGTCAGAGGAATGAGCTGAATTTCCAAACTCAGGAACCGTATCAAGAAACAGAGCATTGGTGGTTTAGGATAAAAATAAAAAGTGTGTCGGCAAGTATGTTTCTAGAAACTACAATTTCTAGTGTTTAATCGATAAACAGATGTGTGTGTCTCATGAAGAATTCCTCAAACAGTCATAATACATGCTGGAGGAGTCGTACTGTATGTGCATTTTTTGAAGTATTGATATTAAACTGTTTTTCTATTGCGATTAGAGTCCAGCCGTCTCTTAGCTCTGCTCATGACCCTGACCGTCCTGTTTAATCAGAATTACAGCATGTTTGCTTGCCGCTCTGACCGTCTGCTCAGGTTAATATGTATTAGCTGGATCTACCCACATGTGTGTGTGGCCTTGACCAATATGATCAAATTCTCAGAGCAAACTGCAACACTGGAGCTCCGATTGTAGTGCACTTTCATCTTATGCTAACACAGCTGGACCGTGACCGGGAATATAATGCACATATTCACATAGGCCTAAATAGGGGGTGTTCATAAGGAAGAGAGTGAATTGAAAAAAACGGCAGGTCTAGAGACATGTCTTTTAAAAGTCAAACTTCTTTTAACATCAGCTCTGCGTTTTTTTTTCTTTGAGGTTTACATTTTCAGAATGCTATATCATCCCCAAAACACTACAAAAGACGTGAGGCATAAGCACAATGGTCAAACACATTCATACACATCCTGCTTGCATAGAAAATCAATGTAAATACAGCAAAGTGGAATGCAACAATGCGAGAGATGCAGGGTTTTGAAATCTGGGAAAAAATGGAAGGTAACCACCTTATTTTTTAACGTAAGAGTAAATGTGCATTGCTTCCATTGTCATTAACTACCAGTTATTTTTCCTGTACAAAAACAGTTTGTTATGCTGCTTTATATTGCAGACTTGAATTTACAATCATATTATTTTAAAGTGCCCCTATTATGGATTTTTGAAAATTACCTTTCATGCAGTGTGTAATGTAGCTGTATGTAAATGTAAACAGTGCATCATAAATAAAGTTATTGTCTCTCAAAAAAAGAGCTGATTCTGAACTGCTGAAACAAGTCATTTTAAATTCGAATCACATTTCGTGAAATTCATACGTCACAAATTCGTACATTTGCATAGTACCGTGAAAACAAACTTCAAATGCTGTAGCTTGTTCGTGTGGATAGCGTAATGTCGAGGAGATACTGTGCTCTGCTCTGTGAAAGTAAATTCAGTATATTTTCACTTCAAAAAGATGAGGCTGTGAAGAATCAATGGCTCAAATTCATATTTACTAAGATACAACAGCAGGAAAAATCACAACCTTTTGCTGTGTTCCCATTATTTCACTGATGACTGCTTCTCCAATCTCCGTGAGTCCCAGCAGAGTAGTGGTCGACCGATATTGTTTTTTTGACAGCTGATGCCGATATCTTGGAAAGAAGGATGGCAGATATAAAGCCGATATCATTTTATTTATTTTAGTTAATATTTGAAAATGGATTTAAAAATAAATGTGTATAATAAACATTCTTATACTTTAGATGGCAATGTATTTTTCACAAATAAATAAATATTTAATAAAAAGTAAACATTGTAACCAACAGGGCACTAAGTAATCTGGAAAGATTGTGCGCATTGGGAATACATTTTTTTCTAATTAAGCCAAGGTAACACTCATTTTACATTCAGCACAGAGTGAAAATGACATGAATATTACAGTGGGCAAATGGATAAAGTGCAGCATAATTTGAAATCCCGAGAAAATCCTCCTCCTGTCCGCATGTCAATTCCCACACGGACCGACCGTCACTCAGAGATACGCGATCAGACCCTGAAAAAATGCACACTTCACAAGATCTCGCAACAGGATTCGACTAAGTTTGCAAGGTTTGTAAAATTAAATGTTTATTAATAGACATTAAAAGATTTGTTCAAATGATTTAAATGTGTATTTGCTGAATGCTGACGAAAAACGAGACGGTATTATAATGTTTGCTTTTCTATTATTAATAATATAAAAGCAGTCGTTATAATGCTTTTTTGTATACATTTTAATTCCTTTGTCTAACCGTTCTATCTGATTATTAGAAAGAACTGTTAACGACGACAGCGAACAAGAAGGCCGTCAAATAAATGTCTGGCGTGCCGTCCAAATAAAAGTCCCATCGGCGAACAGCCTCGGCCACACAGGAAACAAACTGTTTAAAAAATGACAATAAATGACAAATATCGGCCGATTATTTGGCCGGCCTTGGCGATATTCGGTCGACCACGTACGAGCCGCGTAGTCTCATGTATAGGAGGGGTTTGGAAAGATGAATCTTCGAATGAATCATTTGAGAGTTGTTGAGAAATAACATAAAATTAAATGCATATAAGAAAATGAAAGTGTTTTTTGAACTTGCATGCATGTAAACCTTTAGGAGACTTCCCAAAACAATATTAGGAAAGGCATAAATTTTTTTTTTGCCCAATAGCATACATAGGACACTTTACATATATACCAAGTTCTGTCATGAAACTCTAGATGGTGCAGGCTGATGGGTCGTTAATGCAAATTTATGATATTTACAGCGTTAAACTACTTGGCACAAGCTAGTTGGTTCATGTTGCATATGCAGCCAATAAGCTTGCTGCTTTACATTTAAATGGCTGTTTAGCATTCACTAGAGCATTTTGCAGCGCACTTTCAGAGATCCTCTGAAACCCTCCATCTTCCCCAGCTCCACCTGTATAGATCTACTACGGGTTATTATATATGCTACTTGTGCAGCAGCAGTATGTCTTAAATACTCACAACACCATATCAGCGTATGTATTGGCAATAGCTAGTTCCTGTACTTGCTTTGCAGCAGCAATGATCAACAACAGCAATAACCAACAGCAGCGTCATTAAAGCAGCAGCAGCAGCGGTAGCAGATCTATTTCGCACCAAGACCAATACTGTGGTGTCAAAATTAGCGCGTTAATGCAGGTGATTAATTTTTCCAGTTTAATGGCGTTAAAAATATTTAACGGAATTAACACAGGGGCGGAGCTAGGGTTGGCCAATTCAATTGCACGCACAAATGCAGTGGCATACTCTGTATATGAGGTTATTGCAATATAAAAGTATATTTTAAAACTTATGATTAATTTCAGAAAAATTTATTCGTTTTTTTTAATTGACAGCACTGCCAAATACATTAACATTGTCATATCCATCACCATGCTAAAATCTTCAGAGAGAAATATTATAATCTTAAACACACTAATTTGTAGCGCAAGTTGTACCGTTTACCACTTTGTCATTCTTCTAGTTCGTGTTGTCAAAAGTACCGATGTCAGTACCAGTCATTACTGAAATTTAAAAAATGTGATGATACCAGCATTTTGAGCGCTGTTGTGTGGATTCTCAAACACCTCTGATTGGCCATTGTGTTCTCATGCTCAACAGATATGTCTGTGATTGACTACAGTGGTCATCGTTTCACACTCTTCACTGAGCGCTTACACAGATACACACACACTTTTTTTTGATAAATAACTTTTAACTTGGGCACGTGCTTTTAGAATGCCATGTCTTGCGCAAGACACAAAATTCAAGTCCATCCAATGTTTGTTTAATGCAAAAACATGTCTAGTGCATGATTTGTGGAAAAACTGCAGAGTGAAATGCTAAACCGCATTCTTTATGGAAGCTTATTTGAATGGCCAATGCTCAAGAAGTTCTGCACATTGTTTCCTCGTGTGTTAATTTACTAAATTTGATTTGATTGCATGGGCTTTTGGTTACCAATAAGAGAAGTAGCATTCTCAGCTCTGTTTAACCCATTATACAATTTTTCAATCCATAATTTCCTCTCAAAATCAGCATCTCTGGACAATGAACATTAGACAACCAGCATTCAAGAGTTTTATCAGGAGTGTTGTAGGGCTAAAATGACTCCTTTCTGAGATTCTCTTGGCCTAGAAGCACCGCTAGCTCCTCCACCTCTTCTTTAGTCCTCCCTTAACGTATCCCATCATCCTCTGGATTACGGTCCCTCACACAGACTCACTTAAAGATCACTACAAATCCTGCTAGCTCTGCTAAGCTGTACTTACCATGTCTAGATTGTTTTTGCCCCACAGAACCTTCTGTTAACCAAGCCAAGATCAGCGAGGCCTCTCAGTCAAACCCTCCTCTATCCTCCCTAGCTCTGAGGCTCAGAACGGTGCGTTTTCGAGAAAGTCACGATGAATTGCCGTTTTGTCCCTGCTGCTCTCATTAACTGTTGGCACTAGCAGCAGACTTGGCAGCAGAAATTGTACCCTATTTTAATTATGGATGACAGTAAATGTCAGGCATAATGCATTAGTACGGTTCCTTAAAGATCCCTTTAACTCTCTTGATGTGTGCAGTTTTTTTTAAACCAGAAGTGTGGTTGTTTTTTGTTTCAAATAGCTAATAGGTTTTATTTATGTCATGGAAGATCCTTTCCCCATCAAGACCTGTCCCCCTTGGACCAAACGATTCCTTTGTTTGAGACAACCATTTTATGTGCACATTGTATAACTAAAGCTAAAATGGTTAAATAAAACATTTCTCTTTCTTTGTATTTTGCCTGCGAGCTTAGCATAGCATTAACTGGTTCAGTAAAGCTCTTTTTATTAGCTTGAACAAGGTTTGTTTTTAGATTCCATATCAAATATTCCATTTCATTACCAAAACTGAAATGGTCAAATATACGTTTGACCTTTTTTGTGCTCTCGGTCAGCCTTCAGCTAACAGTCTAAAAGCTTAGTCTACTAGCTTAAGATAGCGTTAAATGGCTGCTTCAGAAAAGCTCCTTTGGTTAGCTAGAAAATTACATATTATGCATCACATTATATTGCTAAAGCTAAATGGTCTTATATAATTCAGTTTGTGTTTAATTAGCCTTTAGTTAGCAAGCTAACAATTTAGCCTACTAGTTTAGCATAGTGGTAACTGGTTAAGAAAATCTTTTTTGATTTTCTACAAAATTACATATCAGATTACATACCAAAGCTAAATGGTCAATTTAAAGCCTGATGCTTGGTGTTAGCTGCTTTAGAAAAGCTATTTGACCTTTGGTTAGCTAGTTAACAGCTTTGCTTACTAGCTTAGCATAGCGTTAACTGCTTTAGAAAGCTCTTTTGATTGGTTAGAAAATTACACATCACTTTAAATTACCAAAGCTATAAATGGTCAATTTAAATATTTTCCCTTTGTGTTTTTAGCTGGTCTTTGAGTAACAAGCTAACAGCCGAGTCTATTGGTGGTAACTTAAAATTAAGCTATTTTCATTAGCTTGAACAAGGTTTTATTTTTCACATTAAATTACATTACCAATGCAAAAATCATCAAACAATTCACTTGTATGTTGTCAGTTAGCCTTCAGCTTACAAGTAAACAGCTCTGCCTAACTTAGCATAGCGGTAACAGGTTAAAGGAAAATGCTTTTTATTTGCTAGAGCAAGATATCACAATAGTGTGAGATAGGGAGATAGGATCTTGGCATGATGCATCATGGCTACGCACTATAATTTGTTACTTGCTAGTCAGTTGGAGGTGGAATTTGCGGGAGGGACTTTTTCACACTAGAGAGTATTTGATTGGACAAGAATCTGTCCAGTGCAGGATGAGTCATGAATATTTTTGGTCTGTTTTCCTGAAAGAGAAAGGCAGTAAACTTCAGCGTCTAACTGTATGCTAATTGCTAAATGCAAATTTTGTCAGCTTTTAGATATACACTTGCATATAGATGATTTCATAGCTATCAGACAAGGACTGAAAGTCATAGAACTCCCATTTTTAAATGCAAGTTGTGCACAACTGCGACAAGAGCTGCTGCTCTTCAAGAAATGTTTGCTTTGCATTCGCTTTGGTTAGTTAGCCACAGCTTTGATATTTGTGCTGCTTAGCTTTTGTTCACGTCAGTCACATTCACTTTGTGCATTCTAGGTCCAAACACACACATACACACCCTTCCAATCATTGCCTACAGCGAAGCGTTCTATGCTAGGCCTGAAACGCATCTCTCTTCTCTCATTCTGTCTCTTTCTCTGTCACTCACATATACATAGTTGAAAGAAAGAAGCCCTTATCTTCCTCACCAGAGACTGTTAGTTCATGTGCCTGCATGCAAATGAATAAAAATTCAATGTCCGCTCACTTCCTCTTGTGCAAACACACTCAGCCAGATAGAAAAGCATTAATGTGTGTGTGAGGAGGGTGGTGCTGTCAGGCAGACATGCCATGGCTGATAAATGCCGCGGCTGTGTTGTCACTGCAGTCAGGTTTGAGTTCTTTTGTGCTCCGCGTGTAGCGCCCCGCACCTCACATAATGCAGCAGCCAGACGCCCAGAACTCCATGTGGGTGTGTGTTTGTGTTTTCCTCGGCATGTCTTTGTTTGTTTATGCCTGGGCAAGACCGTTTAGATAGAGCAATCATTCTGCCCTCCACCGCCACATTCGTTCGATCTGATAAGACGTAATGTTCATTTCCCTGTGAAATACTTTCCTTCCTCCACTTCCCTCGCTTTTCTTTCTTCACACAACATTGAGATGCGATGGCTCAGTTGTTCATAACATGCATGACCCAAATATTGTTCGCTACGTGTTTTTTGTGATAATCTTTGAATGGGTTTATGGATCCGTAATTAGTTTGGGTCTTGTCTCATATGCAATATCTAAGTGTATGTGCACACAAGTATTTGCTGAATGCTTATTTCACGTATGGAGAAAATAGTGGGTGAAAAATGATTTCACTTTTTCTGATGCAGTTATAGTATTTAAGAGTTTCTGACTAGTGTTTTATGTACTGTAGCAAGATGTTGCTACTGTATAAAAGTATATTAACGTAAAAAGGAAGTATTTTGCTATGGTCAACAACAAAGCTGCAGATGGATCTATTTGGTGTTATGATCGTTGCCATAGAAACAAATAACTTTGTCTGAGGACAAGATCAGCTCAGAGTAGAATCTCCATTCTGTCATCTTATGATTACAGTAATTCTGACACAGCGTAAACTTGTGCTGTAGAGTCCTTTAGAATTGTCTGAAGTTTTTTTTTTTTTTATGTGTGTGAAAAAAAAAAATATATATACACAGCAAACGTTCAAAGTTCAAAAGCTTGGGGCAAGTTTTTTTTTTAATACATTTTTTATTTCTTTACAAATTAATTGATACTTTATTCAATTTTCAGTCGTATTCAATTGATCAAAAGTGACAGTAATGTGACAGTGTTACAAATAAATGCTGTTCTTTTGAAGTTTTTCTATTCATCAACGAATCTTGAAAAAAATATCATGGTTTCCACAAAAATATTAAGCAGCACAGCTGTTTTCAACACTGCTAATAATAAGAAATGTTTCTTAAGCATCAAATCAACATATTAGAATGATTTCTGAAGGATCATGTGACACTGAAGATTGTCTTAAATTGTAATATTTTTACTTTTATTTCTTATTTTATAATTTTAATGTATTTTTGATGAAAAACTTACCTTCCCCAAACTTTTGAATTATTTTATTTTATGCTTAGGGTTTAAAAAAAAAAGCAACGGTATTGCAACAAGTGATGCTTTTCACAGTAAACATCGTTTAAATGTGTTATTAGTGGTTAATGGTACAAATTTAAGTTTTGGTGTAATTCACTTTGGAAAGAAAGTAATATTTAACCCAAGATTTCAGAAGACCAGCCAGTTGTGTTGTCACCTTATACTGTAATTGATACAATGCCCCAAAAAAATCTATATTGGTCAGACATGTTTACATGTGTAGTTTAAGATTGATGCAATAAGAGCAGGTATGTACACGCACATTTGAGTTTGAGTGGTTGAACAGGATCAGCTGTATGAAATTGGAGAGGCCCCTGAGGTATTCCTTACATCTCTCAGGAACACAGAAATGCTTGTGCTTTAGCCACACAAACAGATAAGACTGAGCCTGTGTCTCTGTCCTCACCGAATCCTCTAGTTCAGCTTCACTAAACTACAAGCACTGTAGAACACTAATAATGATAAATGATTGGCGGACGTTTAAGAGGACTATTTCGGCGGGTGCTGTTGTCTGTCTCACACAATTAGCTGAGTAATAGGGTGTGTTCTTTGGGCACGATAGGGTCACCTGAGTCAGCCTAAGCTTGCATAGCAACAGCAGAATCTGTAATGTGAATTTACTGAATTCGAATGACAAATAATTGAACATATCAGTTCCCGTTTCTTTAGAGATGTTCTTGGTAATGAACCTATGAATTGTGAGTCATGGCATTGACTCTGGGCTCCATTCCACAATTTAGTGGCGTCATCTCACTCCGTGCTGCCTACTAAAGTGTCAGTACATATTTTCAAAACTGTTTAATTGGTTAGCTGTCTGAACGAATAGTTGACTAATCAGCCTTAAGAACGCCCCATATAATCAGGCTGTTTTTAGGTTTACCTGATCGTGATCAGACATGTTTCTTTGAGGGCGTTCAAAAGTTTGGGGTCGGAAAGATTTTTTAAATGTTTTTGAAATAAGTCTCTTATGCACAACAAGGCTGTATTGATTGAATTTGTAAAATGCAAAACTTTGTTGGAATATTTCAATTGAAAATATATGTATTAGATTTTAATATATTTTAAAATGTAATTTATTTGATGCAAAGCTGAATTTTCAGCATCATTACTCCAGTCTTCAGTGTCACATCAAAAATCATTCTAATAATGTGATTTGCTGCTCAAAAAACAAGTCTTATCATTATCAATGTTAAAATTAGTGTGCTGGCCTTCATTGTTGTGGAAATACAAGTACCTGTTTCAGGATTATTTGATGAATATGAAGTTCAAAAGAACATTTATTTGAAATAGGATTTATTTGTAATAATGTAAATGTCTTTATTGTCACTTTTCATTTATTTAATGCATCCCTGCTGAATAAAATATTTTATTTACAAAAAGGGAAATCTTATTGATTCCAAACTTTGGTTGTCTTCTATATAAAAAAATAAATAAAAAAAATCTAGATTGAGCACAATGAAATTAAAAACTGAAACCATGAAATTAGATCACATAAACATTAAAAACATTACAATAAAACATTGAAATCATTAAAGCACAGATGCTGAATATATTAGAATTTTAAAATACTAATATTTAAAGGGGTCATATGATGTTGACAAAAAGAACATTATTTTGTGTATTTGGTGTTAATGAAAGTGGGTTTATTGCCCCCGGTTTAAGGTTAAAAAAAAATACATTATTTTCAACAATGTACATTATTGTTGCTCCTCTATAACCCACCTTTCTGAAACGCGTCGATTTTTACAAAGCTCATCGGTCTGAAAAAGCTAGGTGTGCTCTGATTGGCCAGCTATCCAGTGTGTTGTGTTTGGCCGAATTCCTCAAACGTGTGACGGAAATGTTACGCCCCTAACAAACTGTGATGCCCTGCGGGCAAAACAGGACAACCCGGGCTCTGGATCCGTTCATCCCCACGGTTGGAAGATGATGGAGGAAGTATTTCTCAGCGACAGACGGATCAAGCTCCAGGCATGACGATAGCGTCCTCTTTTGGAAGGCCAAACAAAGTAGTTTCGCTTTCACAACGAAGCACACAGCGCCTTCACTACATGGCGGCAGCGGCAACGATACTACAGCGAGAATAAAAGTTACGCCGCCTTTCTTTGCGTGAACATTTGGGCGGCGTTACGCAAATCTTCCCAGATAGTGAGGTAGATATGTGGGGGCGTGTTAGAACGAGCCGTTTTAGGTAGGAGTGGTTGACTCTTAACTTTTTATAAAGAATATCTCTTTGGATCTGAGACTTTAGTCTTTGCAACTTTACAGATCTTCTTTATGCACCAAGAGCTTGTAACACTCCAAAGAGAAAGGACAAATTTAAATCGCATCATATGACCCCTTTAAAACAATTTAGGGAAAAACTATAAAAATACATAGCACACAACATTTTAGTTAACTTATTTTAATCAAGAATTTTGAGTATTATATGAGTTATGCATATATTTATAGTCATTTATTTTGCTTCATCCATCTTTTTTCATAACTCATAAATAGGGTATAGGATATGTGCTATACTATTTTGTATGAATATGGCCAAGTTATCTTAAAAGGTAGCATAAAAAGGTTGCCTACTTTCTAGAACAGCACATCAAAGCACACCAACCTATAATGCTGCCTGTGAAGGTGGCTTTATAGGTTTTGGAACAGGGCTAATGTCACTTGTCTGTATCACTTCATTTAACCTTTTATCACAGACATTATTCGTTTGTAAAAAGTCTTATCAATCAAGGCTTTAACCACAAAGCAGAAATCTAAATGACAGATAAGGGAATTCATGATTGTAAAACCTGTGTAAAACTGTATGTCCTTGTACCCAATGCTACAGTAAACTAAAGTTGATGGAAAACCCAGTGGTCAACTCTCCATCCTACTGTAACTTCATGTCATGAGTCTATGCTAGTCTTTTCAGGCCACCAGAGGTTTTTTTTTTTTTTTAATATATAAGTAAAGTTATGTTGAAAAGAGTAATTACAGTTTGCCTGACAAGCAAAAAGAAGCTTATTAGAGTATGTGGAGGAGTAGAATTGTTAATCAAGATCCACTGCGTAGAGGGTTTGAGTGGATAAACTGGACAAGCTCACAGGGATATGGGCATTTAGCTCAAAAAGATGTCTAGATATCAAGTGCGGCCTATTTAGTTGTGCTTCCTAAATGCAGACATCATTCATTTCTTCAAAGCCCTTAATCTTCAGTATTAAACTTTGGAGTTTAACATGTCCCACACAGTTTGCACTATGGACATGAGTGATACGGCGAATTGTCCAGCTTGTTGAGAAGAGGTGTGCTGGTAATTTTATAAGCTATGAGATGATAAAACAGACGTAAAACCCATAGACTTTTATTGAAGGAGGGAACTAGGGCTGGACGATATGTCAAAAATATCGTATCGATAATCGCCTTTAAAATATCATGATATCCGATAATATCGTCTACCTAAGCCCCACCTGCACCACGCCCCGCCCCCACCAAAACAACATTGCCGACATGCACCATAAACACACACCATGTTCAGTTTGGTCTTAATTATTGCCACAAAGTTTGGTTTTACTTTTCTTAGTTTGTGCTTAAGCTAACAGAAAACATTAGCTTTGCTGTTATTTTGGTGTTGCTAATAATTTCCACTCTGTTCTTAACAAATATGTGTTTGAAATGAATTCCGTTTTGTGAGGAGAAATGTTGAGGAAAAATAATAGAACCCAATTTTTAGTTCATCATGGTGAAGTTGGACATTCTGGCGGTGATTGTAAGAATGATAAATGCATGTTGATGTCATATAATAATGTCTTTAAAAAATATGCCTATTTTCCGATGTTTCTCTTTCTTTTTGGCATTATCGCCTGTGTAGACATTTCATGATGGTGAGTTTAATTTCCTTAATTATAACAATTGCAGCGTTGTTTTTAAACTTGTAGTCAAGCTATAACGTATTTGATATTTATCATGTATGACTAAAATCATGCAGGGATTAAAAATGAATTCTGAGCAAAAACGTTAAGGTTTTTTTCTTTTCTTTCTGGTAGCCTACTAGTTCGGAGGTCTCTTTTGGCCCGTTTTTAACTAAATAAAAATAACTGCTTTATTTATTTAGAAGCAGGGTAATTTAAATTTCATTTTTGCATTGTAATTTTTGTAATTTTTATTTTATTAATCAAAATACAACGCCCACAAAATAATATTCAGTGTTGGGCTGCCAAAACTCCGAACGCGTGCATGTTGAGGGAGGAGCTGCGATATTAGGGCCTTTCGCACCGCGGGAACCTTTTCATAGTAACAGAACTAATTGTGGAACTACGCACTTTTGGGTGTTTTCGCACCACCGGAACTGTGTGCGATTTTAGTACCAGACTACCTTTTTCGAGAACCAAATTAGCCCCTAATCCGGAGCAGGGTCTAACCAGCACAACTGGTACTAATCGTGACGTAAGTAGACATTGATTGGCAAAACGCGTACGAAAACGCCTTCACCCGCCATGATTTAAAACACTGTGTAAACATACTGTCAACTTATTTCGCAAGTATGGAGAACAGCGATAAATGGATGGACGCTGAAGTGCAGGCACTTGTAGCAAATGTAGCACTGCCAGTTGTCATTGGAGATTCTAAGTCCTCCTTTCTGTTCTTTTAATCGCTTTACGTATACGTCGACTTTGTCCATTATTGTGAAACCCGCGAGATACAACAAAAACACAGCTCCGATCACAGGGTCCTCCATCCTCCTGTTGTTAACATAGCTCTTTGTTTCTGTTGTTGAACGCCGCACACAAAAGACATCACTGTCGACCGGCTTACGTCACTTCATAGTACACAATCTCGGTGCGAATGCAAAACAAACTCTTTAATGTATGGGAAATAGTGTGCGCAAAAAAACGTTCCCAGTTACTTTAGTACTGTACATTAGTTCTGGAACTAAAGCGGATTTTGTGTGTGAAAGGCCCTATAGTACTATAATGTCTTCAGCCGTTTGCAACAAAACTTTATAGTTTTGTTGCAAATGAATTAAGAATTTATAGTGCTATATATCAGCTTAATTAAACATAATTATATTGTATACACGGTATAAAAAATCTGTAAAAATATTGCACTGAAATGTGCGCTGATAGTGTGTATTTTAATTATACCCGTCATGTTTGTGGTTTTTCATCATTATGCAGTCTGTTTAAATAAATATTCAGAAACGCGTGCAGTGCTACTTTTTGTCTTTTTTCTGTTGAACTTTTATTAAATTGCAGATCAAAATAGAATAGGCCTATACACTAAATAAGGATAAATTATATTGGAATGCATCTCCAAAATAATTGCGTACAGAGAGATGCACGTTGCCATTACAGTAGTCAGCGCCGAACAACAGGCAAATAAAATATAAACTGAGGTTACAAAAGTGTTTCAGTCAAGATCAGTGAGGGATTTTCTTTTCTTTCATTCTTTAAATTAACATTAATGACTGGCGGCAGCGGCTGCTGTCAATGCACGGATCCAATACACCCTTGTTTTCTTTCTCAGCTCTTTAAACGTAAACGTAATTTACGTTCACTTAAGACATAACCGATTGTATTTATAAGAAATTTTGATATAATTCTGTGTGTATTTGTCCATTCAAATGTGAAAGAATGCGACAAAGAGAGCTCAGTCCAGTGTTCGCGTATATAAGAGTCGGCTTTTTTGCGGTGTGCGTTGTGTGTGTGTGTGTGTGCGCGCGACAGAAACAGAGTCGGCGATTGCCGAAGTGGTTATATCGTCTCGTGCAGTTGAATCTTTTGAAATCACAATAAAAGCACATACAGAAAATGAGAAGCAGAATCGAAATGTAATTTAATTCCGGACCTTATGCATCTGATCTGATTTCCGAAACTGGAATAGCTTTTCGATGCCCAACCCTCCTACTAAATTATTTAATTCTTGCATGCAAAAAGACATGTATGGTGACTATGGGGTAATGTAAAATATTTTTTACAACTTACTAGGTTTATCATTTGTCATTTTTTTCCGATAATGTCGATAATCGTCTGTTACCTGACTGTTGACATCGACATCGCGATACTTACGAGGCATCGTCGATATACGATAATATCGTCATATCGCCCAACCCTAGAGGGAACCGAATCGTATGGGTTCAGAATAATAACTGTATTAAAACATGGTAAATACTTTAGCAACTGCATAGCAGCAACCTGAACATGTTGCGTGTCACAGCAAATTTATATATAATTACCTTTTGTTGTTTGTCGGAATAATTACGTGTTAAATAAAATTGTGTGAAATTTATTTTAAAACGAGTTTCACCCTGAAATTGCTAGTAAATTTCACAGTTTCAAAGGAACAGTAAAAAAAAAAAACCCGCTTTGAATTAATCATGAAATTTTGATATAGACCAAAATAGTATTCTCTTGTAAAATGTAGTCTAATCATTTATTTCGAAGTTCATATTGCCTTTTAAAGCAAATTGAGTATGGTTCTTTCTCACTAAACATCATTAGGGTTTTTTCCACATTCTTATTTTAAGGGTCTAACAAAACGCCATTTATTCACTTCTTCTTGCAGTCATTTTCATTTCAGTTTTTTTCATTCATTGTTGCTTATTGATGCTGAAACCTTGAGCTTCAAGTATTTGCCTGAAGCCTGTGATTTTTCTGTATTTGAGGCAATACAGGCCTAGCAAACGCTCCAGGATCGAACCTCTGAGAAGAATTTCTGACTCAGCATATAGTAAACTGTACGTTATTAAGGCCTTTATTGTTTTAAAAGATTGGGTTCTGAGAAATTCCTCTCTGTGCAAGCCTATATTTTGTCCATTTCCTTTAACCTTCACATTGTTGTTGTGCCCTTTCTCTAAAGTTCCTCATTTGTACTGCTGGATGCAGTAATGGATGAAAGTGCACTTAGGGCTCTGCTGCTTTCTGCCATAGCATTGGCTCACAAAGTGCAGTCAGAGCACTGGGTTATCTGGCCTAATTCGTTTATTCCTTTCTCTCCGGCCCTTACTTTTCCCTTGTCTGAGAGTAGATTTTTATCAAAGTCCACTCCATTCCTCTCTTGTGTACTGGGCATTATGAATTAACCCCGCTGAAGGTCGTCTGGTCAGCATGCCTGCCTGAGTCTCAAGAGCTTGACCGTAATTTACGCTATCTTGCAGGAAAATCTAGGACCTGTCAAGTTGCCCTCCCCCTTTGCCTCTGCTGTCAAAGCTTGTGTTAAATGCTTATATAGCACTCAAATATATCTCCACAATGAAAAAGCTCATAATCAGTCAACAGATCACATGTGGTAATCAATGGATTCTATATTTCCTCAAAATTACTTTGCTTTGTGCAATAGACAGAACCTAATATTTTTCTGTTGCAGCTAGCTTGACCCAGGTGACCACATTCGGGTACCAACCCGATTCAGTTCTTTCTATTAAGGGCAACTTTTTTGAGCAATGTTACTTGGACACTTTCACATTGAGAATGGCCAACAAATTTCTATTTGGATACTTCAGATCGGTCGTGGGCCCAGTGTCTCCACTGGTTGCCCGTTGACAGCAACATTGCCCAGCAAAATTGATCAAAAAGTTGCCCCATGTAATATCATCAGGGCTCTATGCTAACTTAAAACATTTAGGAGCACATTCAAAATTTTAGGAGCACCTTCTAATCAAAAATCCCAAATTTGATAAAAAATTAGCCTTCCCATAACGAGGTGATATTTGACTCCTTAAAGTGATTTACAGTGGAATTAAATTTTTACCTTTGTAATGGCATTTTTCTAACTTTATTAAAAGTATGTCATCTTTTGTCAAATACTTAAAACAATTATATTGTATAAGCTTTTAAAAAATGTTCATTAAAACGACAGAAGAAGAACAAGTAGAATAAGAAACATACGTTACCAATCAAATGAAATCGGTATTAACAAAATTAATTTGTAGAGGTGGCACAGAAGAACACAAAAGTGGCTTGTAGGTGTATTTTCAGACATTTAACGAGGCTCAGAGGTGGCATGAGTGCAGTTAAATCCATAAATTCATGATGAGATTAATGTTTTAAATATAAAATTTTGAATATAGAAATATTAAATGATTTAAATAACTGAAAAGATACTTTACAAATTAAACTAAAACTGCCAGCAGGTGGCGGCAAGTCACTGATTTTATCACTGAATCATTCATTCAATTGATTCATTCGAACGGCTGATTCATTCAGGAATGAAACAAGTGACTGTCTTTATGAATGGGTAATCATGGATCACTGACTCACTAGATTCATTTTAAAAAACCAGTTCATTCATAAACGAAACACAGCTGTGTTTGAATGGAGATGTCTGTGTTTTAAACTATTTTCGACGACGAAATAGAGCAGAATCAAAATCAAATATTTTTAAGGGAGTTCAGTATTTTTGCTTTTTGGTAAGTCTCTTAATTCACCACAGAACACTTAACTAGTTTGTAATGAAAATTAGTAGATTTGCTAGTCCTTAAATCTAATATAGCCTCTTATTCCATATTCACAGACCACAAAGTACCCTTGGTAAGGAAGTTTGCTCACTTTGTAGTGCACT
This sequence comes from Sinocyclocheilus anophthalmus, assembly GCA_018155175.1. Lineage (NCBI taxonomy): Eukaryota > Metazoa > Chordata > Actinopteri > Cypriniformes > Cyprinidae > Sinocyclocheilus > Sinocyclocheilus anophthalmus. Next base: position 306,609 of record JADLZN010011362.1, on the reverse strand, counting down.
ACAGCTCAAAGTAGTGAGTATAGTGAGTGTTTCTCTGTGTAGAGAGTGGAAAAGATGTTAAGAGTGACATAACTGCACGTTGAATGAAGATTTGGTTGTAAAGTTGCAGCAGGTGTGGTCGAACTCGAGCCTGAGAGGGCCTGGGAAAAGTGACGGCAGTGAGAGGCTGTGCCAGTCATGAGGTTGTGAAAACGCAGGTTGGGTGGGAGTGGAGATAAAAGCGGAAGAGATCAGGAGAATGCTAAAACAGAATGAAACAGGAGGGCTGCTAAAAACACTCAGATTAACACAAGCTAAATGTTTTCATTCACCTTTTTCGAACACAGACGTATGCATGAATGTTTGACTTTTTCTTGTAGAACTACTCTGGCAGACGCTTCCGAGGTCCCTTCACAATCTGGCCAGCGGAGCCCGCGCTAACACTTTCAGCCTCCGTAGCCCTTCAAGCTGCTGTTTATTCTTCTGCTTGGCCGCACTGTTGGCGGAGGGTACCACTGCGCTGTGAATGTGTGAGGCCTACTTGTGTACTGATAGGTGCCTTCAACTGCTTTCATGCTGTTTGCGACAGGAACAGAACATTGGAGACATGTGGCTGTGTCCCCGCCACCTGCTGTGATTCGGATGGTGATAGTCCACTACCTTCAGAGGGTAGATGAAGCATCGTGGGGTGCTTTAGATTCTGCAACGGATCTCATATTGAACTCTAGTGGATTTTGACAGCTGATGGCCATGTACACACTTCAGCGGTTGCCACTCATTTACTGAAAATCTTGACATCCACTCTAGCTCTCTTCAGCGAGAGGAGTTGCAGTGAATGATTCCTGAATGAATCATTCTTTTGAGTCGGATCTTTGAAATTAATTAGACTGTTCCGGTTCTTGACTCAAAGGTCTGGTCGCAACGGGATAGGTGACCAAAAAATTTAAGTTCTGTCATTATTTACTGTTATCATTTACATCTGCAGTATGTCAGTCCAAACCTCTATTGAAAGTCCATTACTCCAAAACTTCAAGAAGTTCATAAAGAAATCATAAAAGAGATCCATATGAAGTTTTTTTTTTCCAATTTCACACAAGCACATTTAAGCTTCCGCAAAACTAGTCAGGTTTATTTGTGTGCTTCAAACAATTAACCCTATAACAGCTCAGTGTAGATTTTCAGTGGAAAAGGGTCTAAAGTGTGGTCTTTTTAAGTTGTTTTATAGTACTTTGACGTCCTTTTCCTTTACGCAAAGATGATTAATTTCAGAGGAACTGTCACTGAGATTTCTGGGAATGCTAACAAATAGCTTTCTCCAGCTGTTCTTAACATCATTGGCTTAAACAACATCATGCAATTCTGTTTGGTGCATCTAGTGGCACAGAAATTACACACTGCCACTTTAAATGTGTTGGTGTAATAGTCCAGTGGTTCCCAACCCTGGTCCTGGATGCACCCCAACACTGCACATTTTGCATGTGTGCTTTCTCTGACACACCAATTTTAGCTCTTGAATTCTCTACTAATGAGCTGATGACCTGAATCAGGTGTGTTTGATTAAGGAGACATGCAAAACGTGCAGTGTTGGGGTGCCTCCAGGACCAGTGTTGGGAACCACTGTAATAGTCGATTGGTTCCTCTTCCTCAGGTATAACTGAGAGGCCCTGTTCATTAAGAGCATTGTTGAGGGCTGCTGGTCTGCTGTTCTGAGGAGTCTGAGGTTATTGCTGCCCATGGCTGAGTCAGTACATGCAGGATGGGGCTAATGGCATTCCCCATCTGAATGCCCATTTAAAATGGACGAGCAAGCACAAAACCCTCCAACTTCTAGCCTCAGGGCTGTTTTCGCAACTGCCAAAGCCAGAGGCAAGTCTGACCGAGCAAGAAAAACACACACATACTCTCTCTTTTTTGGTTTTCTTGGGTATCTGGTTTTGACAAAACAGAAAATGATGACATATTACAGAAATTTTTAACCGAAAAAGACAATTTGTGTTGGTCACTCTTTTCCAGCAATTAGAATGAATGCAGACCAGAGCTTTATAACTTCAGAAAGTAAAAAAAATCTTTAAAATCTGCTCAACTCAATAGGTCTTTGTGATTAATAGAATGAATTTTAAGTCATTATTCACTGATAATCTTCCTCTCCGATGAACTGAACAAGTCTGTGAGTTGAACACTCTTACTTAAATGCATTTCAAACTGCTTTTATAAACCAGATTAAGCAATTCATTTGAGTGATCTTACTCGTAAGAATTATTTGATCATGAGTTGCACATCAATATTTCTGTCAAGAACTCCAGCTAGGGCGGATATTAGAATCTTTAGTGCATGACATTGAAGTCTGCTTGATATGAAAATTCATCCTATCTAATTTTTAAATGCGTTATTGATTTTATTTTTAATTAATCATCTATGCCTTTTTTAGCCTCATTATATTTAATTAAAATGTCATAACTTGATTTTCCAGTTAAACAACAGACTGTCTATTGACATATTCCAGATTCTCTATTCATTTAGTCTGCTTAAACTCTACTGATGGCTAGAAACAAGCCCCTGGCCTACATTTTTGTGTAATTCATAACTTTTTCTCTAATTCGTTACACTGTGAAGGTACTGTTGCTACTTCCGTTTCATTGTGACACTTTATTTCTTAGTTTAATTGTGCATCTGTGTCATTTTTGGAGCTTCAAGCCTCTATAGCCTCGTAATTGTATGAAAAGAATGAACAGTAAATTCTTCAATATTTTTCCTTCCGTGTTCCAAAAAAGTCAGTCAGTCATATGGAATTTGAAAACAACATGATACTTTGTACAAAAAGGGATAGAAAATTCATTTTTGAGTGAACTAATCCTTTAAAAAGGCAGAAATTATTTTATTCTTGTGGTCTTTTGAGTTGCCCTCTCTGAAGAAAACAAGTAGAAAAAAAATGTCCACAGCCATCTGCCAGTGCTGCAAGAGCTAGTTACTGTGGCAACAAGGAAAAAGTCTATCTCTAATTGACACCATGGCAGGTTCAGGTGTTTTCATAGTTTTCTTTCACTCTCTAGAGAGTGAGTCAGATGTCTTGTGCTGGCTTAGCATTTGTTTTTTTTTTCTTACACTCTCATCCTCTGCCTTATGGTCCTTGTTTTCTGTTTACACTTAAGGCCCTTGGGGTCAATATGACCCCAAACATTGAAAGAGTAATTGTGAAAAATATATACATTTTTAATCATACAAAATATATATATCTTTTTTGTTGTTTGTTTACTTCTCATCTATACATTAAAACTGTGTTTTGGGAGATATGAAGTACTTTTGTACCTATTTACCACAAAATTCCTCAACTACAACATTAGCTTGCATGTGAAATATAAATTTTTTATGAAAAAATCACTTAAAGGATTACCTAAATTTAATTTAAGTTGCGTCTGGATATTGTTAGGTGTAGAATTCTGCCATCTGCTGGTTAGAAATAAACCTAAAAGGATTACAGTTTAGGAAATAAATTGTTTTGACCAGCAGAGGGCCATAGAGAGCCATTCATTTTACTGGATGTGGCCAACTGCTTCTATCACAACTTTTGTGATACATTTTGTGAATGCATGTATATATAAACATTAGAAAAGACATTAAAAATAAATATTATTTCAAATGGTATAATTTTTTGTGGGTTTTGATGCATTTTGAAATGTCTGTTTTAACAAAAAGACACAGAAAAATGCCACATAAGACACACCTAAAGGACAAGACTTGGAGTCAGATTGTAGTTGCATATTATTGATTTTAATGAACCAAGTGTAAAAAAAAATAAAATAAAATAACTTTAGAATGTGGAAGAAATTAAAAATGTAAATAAAACCAACAGCAATATGCAGAATTGTGTGCATGTGCATGCATTAGGTCTCTCTCAAACGTGTTCTGCATTTGTGGCTGATTTCATTTGCCAAATTTGATATAAATGCTACCTGCGCCAATCATACCTGTGTGTATGTGTGTGTGTGTGAGAGAGAGGAGAGAGAGTGTGTGTGTGTGAGTGAATGAGAGTGTGTGAGTGAGTGAGTGAGAGAGAGAGAGGTGCATGTGTCTGCTGTCTCTGATGTGCGTGTGTGTGAGAGGAGAGAGAGAGAGAGAGAGAGCATGTGTCTGTCTGTCTCTGCGTGTGTGTGTGTGAGGAGAGAGAGACGCTGAGAGAAGAGAGGAGAGGGAGCTGAGAGAGGAGAGAGAGAGAGTTTGTTGTGTGTGTGTGTGAGCGAGCATGTCTTTTATACATTGCATTTGTGCTCTAGTACCAGGCCTTCATTTCTGTGTGGACATTTTCAGATTTATGCCGGATTTATTAATTTTTTTTGACAAATGAAAAAAAAATATATAAATTTTTTCACATTTCCCATTCATTTCAATGTGGGGTCATATTGACCCCAAGGGACAGATTTGTAAAAATGTTTTTCACATACCTTCAGAACAACCGAATCAAGCCCAGTTTTTTTTATGTGAATATAGATATAAAATGTTGAAAAGTCACAAAATCTTATTCCACTGAGATGAAGGGAACCGTTTTTTTAAACTAAGTAAAAGTTGATTGGGGTCATATTGACCCCAGGGACCGATTGAGGGTTAAGTTGTTTGTTAGTTTTGAATGATTTGTTCCGTCCCTCTCTTGCACGTTGAGAACTTCCGCCCCATGTTTTCCACAGTGTCATTAATCAGAAGGGGAAAGTGCACCATCATCTCCTGCTTCGGGTGCTAGCAGCATGTCGGGGCATATATGAGAATTTTACAACACTCTGTTTAGTGAATGTGCCCCATTAGTGAACTGCTGCTGCTGCCAAGCCCTGGTAACTCCCTGTCAGATCATTGTATTCTTCTTCTGTAGAGTCCTTTATCTTTCTCTCTCACTTTGTCTTGTTGGTTCACTTCGATTGTATCAGGACTGGAATTTATAGGTTTATTACAATGCCATTAAAATGTAGATTACCATATTGAAGGCTTCTCTCTCTGGTTATCAGCAGAACTGCCAACTGACAGGAAGTACAAAACTGTGGCATGGAAATGTGGCTCAAGTTTTTTGATCCAGTTACTGTCACCAGAGCTGCTAAGGGGTGGTTGTCTGTGCGTGACCCAAAATCTGCTGTCTGCACTTTATTAAAAAAAAAGTTTAATTAAGGTGTTTGACATATGTGTCTCTATTGGAGTTGCTTTATTAAATAACTTCATAATAAATTGTGATAAGACTACCCAGGCACCACAATTAGGCTATTACTTTGGTCACTGTCATTATGATTCGAGGCTTTATTCATGGCTATCTTGAGAGCAGAAGAGTAGCTTGACATTGGTTATTCATTTTTATTACATTTATTTCAAGCTGCTCCTTTAAGCTGTTGTATGAGAATCACAACTGTTATTAAAAAAAAAAAAAAAAAAAACACACAAAAAAAAAAACACAAAAAAAAAAAAAAAACAAAAAAAAAAAAACCAAAACAAAAAAAAAAAAAAAAAAAAACCAAAACACAAAAAAACCCCCAAAACCACCCACAAAAATTAAAAAAAAAAATAAACAAAAAAAAAAAATAAGTTGTGTAAATCCCAAACCCTGACTGTGTGAATGTAGCCATTGAAATGTAGGATTTCACACTTGAAGCTCTCACACAGCGATCTTGTCATTTGTTTTAATTGGTGTCATAATCCTGAAGTGCAAGAAAATATTTCTTGCCTGCATCAAAGAAGAAAGTGTTTTAATGTCATAGACTCATTTGAAGAGACCAAACTGGTTAATGAGTGTGTGCGTTTGTGTATCAGAGACTTTGACGCTCTCTATCATTGCAAGAGCAGATGGTACATTATAAGTGTAGCGTATGTGTGGAAGAACCATCTGTTTGAAAGAAAGTATGTCCCATAGGTTATGGTGTTTACATACACTCTTAAAAATAAAGGTTCTTCACGATGCCATAGAAGAACCTTTTTGTCTAAATGGTTCCATAAAGAACCTTCAACAAAACCTGTTTCACAAAAGGTTCTTTGTGGCAAAATAAGGTTCTTCAGATTACAAAAAGGTAAGAAAGAGCTGGTTCTTTAAAGAACCTTTGACTGAATGCTTCTTTGTGGAACCAAAAATGGTTCTTCTATGGCATCGCTTGAAGAACCTTTTGAAGCACCTTTATTTTTAAGAGTGTATAGCACATGCTTGCTTAACTCACAAACTATATATCATTACACATAAACCAACAGGGTTCCCACGATTATGGAAAACCTGAAAACATCAGGGAGTTTCAAGGCCTGGAAAAGTCATGGATTATTGATCTTTGATTGTTAGAAATCATGAAACAGCTAAACTAAAACAAAACGAAGAATGCGAAGTTCTTTTGAATCAGCTCTTTTCAGTTAATCAATCAAACCAGTTCACAAATCGTCTGAATGATTCATTAGCAAATCACTCTCAATTGGAATGATTCCTAAAAACCTTACCCAGTGTTTATAAATAACTAGAGGAGAAGTCATGAAAATTAATTAGTCAAAGTATGGAAACTCTGATCCATGCTCCTACAATATGAATTCAGGTTCAACAGAGATTGTACATAGTCTTTCGTTTTTTAACAAAGCTAGTTTCCCTCTAGCAATGTGTCTGTTTTTGTTTCATGGTTTGAGATTGACCTAGGGACTTTCAAGTCTTGGACGACCCTCTTTGTACCTCTAGCCCCCAACACCTGTGCCTTAGTACAATTAACCAGCCAATTAGCCTGTAAATCTCTGATGTTAGTGGGATAGATTGGCAGCTGGGAAGGGAGTGTCCGGCCCCGAAGGAAGGAGGCATTGTGTAATTATAATTGCCTCTTTGTGTAGTAGCACTGTGTACGTTTGTACCTGACTGTTTATGCGAGGGTGTTGAAGGTGTGTCTGTACACATTTTATTAGTGGTTCAACGGATCACAAATCTCACGGTTCAGATCACATTACGGTTTTTGACCCACGGATCGGATCATTTTTCGGATCAGCAAGAAAAGAAAAATATTTCAATTTAACTTGCTTTCCATTTATTACTTAAAGCGGAGTACTACTTTGATACCACAGCAAATACTACTAGATTAACTAAGAAAGTTTAAACATGATTAAAGAGACAAGAGAACAGCCAGTAAAAATAAGAACAAATACACAAATTACAAGCATAGATAAATACAACAGAATAAATAAAATAAGGTTGGTAGTATTCAAATAAAGAAATGTAATAATTAGGGAAAATAACACTGCATAGTGTTCACTGTATAAATTAAATATAGATTTTTTTATCACAGCTGTTTTGTTGTTTGATGATCATTAATGACAACAGCAGCAGTATTTATAGGCCGCTGTCCCTTTAAGACCTGATGCACGGATCCGATATAATGATACACTTCACATCCGATTGCTTTCTCACCTGTTTTCATTCACTTGAGACATGACTGTGTTTACCTGAATGATTGTCGAGATGAAATTATATTTTGTCATAATTTTATGTGTGTGTCTGTTCAGAGGATTCAGTTCTGTGTTCGCGTGCCGTCTGAAACGCATGTGCGCACTTCATGTGTGTGTGGCTGTGCGTGTAGAGAACAGCGAGCGAGTAACGAATTGAGTTCCCTTTAGCCTTTTCTCTCTGGGATTGTTTAAAATTCACTTGCTTGTTTAAATACGAACAAATGAAAAAACGTATACTCTATTATGGTTAAATTTTGCAATTAATCCGCAGATCACATGCATGCTGAACCGTGGGGCTTGGTCCGTACGGATCAACTACGATCCGTTTAACCACTACATTTTATGGTTTGAATGTATACAGTTTGATTGCAGTGTTTTTAGACTGTGGTATTAAATTTAGCCCCTGTAAGGTCTCTTCCTCAACCATTTGTTGACAGTAGTCCAGGGATATCCAATGCTGCTCTTAGAGGGTCACCTTCCTGCACACTGGCAACCTGCTTCAAGTTTCTAGTAAACCTTGATTAGCTGATAGGTTCAGGTATGTTTGATAAAGGCTGAATATTCTGAAGATTGATCATTCCTGGCCTTAAGGATACATTCACGCTGTCAGCAGTGACAAAACTGACCAGAAGTCATTCATTTTCATTTGAGCGCGGTGACTGAGCGGTAAATAGTGTTGCTAATGTATACTTGCATAATTTACATAATGTATACATAAATTACATGTTTAGCAGATATTAAAGGGGTCATGAACTGAGAAATCAAAATTCCCTTGATCTTTTGACATATAAGAGGACATTGTACTATAAAAACATCCTGTAAGTCTCAGAACTCAAAACGCTTATTAGTTCTAAAAAAGATATATTGAAGCAAATTCTGCCATATAGAGTTGTGGAGTCGTGGATGCAACTTTGACATAAAAGTGAGGCAAAAGCCCACCTCTGCAGGAGAAGATCAACGTCTGCTTCTACATCACTGCCTGTTAAGTCCCGCCCACCGATTCGCGCATGTAGTTTAAATCACGAGAGAGGCAAACGCAGGTCTACGCAGAAACCAAATGATAAAGACGGATCCGAACACAAGATGTTGTGCAGTGCCAAGTTATAGAAAAACTGAGTCTTTGCATTGCCTTCCTTCTGATCGTAACATTAGGAAAGAGTGGGTGAACTTTATTTTTAATGAAGTTCCAGACCGCATCAGTAAGAACTTGGTATTTTGTTAACTTCATTTTACAGCGGATTCGTTTACAAACAAATCACAATTTGATGCAGGATTTTCAGAAATATTTAAACTAAAAGACGACGCTGTGCGACTATATTAGATCTGACAGTAATGTCACACCACACAAGTGTGAATAAGTGTTTTTATTATGTGGTCACTAGTGTTTTGTCTGCTATTGCAGATTGTTTGATATAGGTACTGAGTATTTATGTGTTTTTAACCTAAATCACAGCAGCGTCCATCTATGAAGGATGTAGGCTGTCAAACATACACAACTGTTAGCCAATCATAGCAGTGGTCACCACTATTCAAAAAACAGAGCATTTCAATGAGGGGGATCAAAACAGGACAGAAAGTAGCCTATTACTTCTAAATTATGATGTTTTTTGATGTAAAAAATCTTGATAACATTATAAGTGGACCTCAGAGAACAGTACAAAATAACAAAAAAAGGCAGTTCATGTTCCCTTTAACTTGCAATCTGATGAATTTCAGTGTAGGTGGAGATGATGAAGCTTTTGTGTACCATTGCCTGATAAAGTTGGATATATCAGTTGAGTAGCAACCAGCGGTACAGTGACTTGGCAACCTTGAACAATTTAATTGTTTTAAGAGCGCTTAAACGCTGCCATTGTTGCAATGGATTTTAAATATCCAGTTTCAAATTAGTGCATCTTAAGGTCATAAACCCAGTTGTAGCCAGAAGACACTTCATTCAGAAATCCATTCCCGCTAGATTTCGAACATACAGATTTTCTCAAACCTTCACTCATACCTTCAAAACCGAGCAGAAAAACTGAAATATGCATCTATATTTGTCAACCACACTGTCAGTGGTATTTATAACATGTATGCCTCCTTATCCAACAAATTTAGACAAAGGTTTCATGTTCCTTTCAATACTCTCAAGTGAGGGAAGCCACAAATATATTCAACACAAGAGAACCAGTCCCAAAAGACACTGTCCATCTTAAATACCTGCTGCAGCTGTGGTTTTGCCAGAGTTTTTTGGCCTCTTGTCAACTGTCCCAGGGTAGGAAGAGTAGGCATATGTTGAGAAGAGCAACTCCAGAAAGTCGAATGAAGGTCATCTATCTTTGCAAAGGCTGTGCGGTATGTTGGATTGTGAAGTTTGGTGTGGGCCGCTGTGTTGGTGTGTGGCTGAAAAGAGGGAGCCCCTATCGCTGTCAAACCTTCCACCATGCCTGCTGGTGTAAGGAATTAACAGCTGTCATCACACTCAGCTCCCTGATGAGAAATGTTTAGAGTCTTTAATGCGAGAGAGTCATGGTGTTAGAAATGAGTTACAACAGCTAACCTCAACTACTTCTCGTCGATCTACACTTTTTCCTCTAAATATATCATTTATTCTAGATTGTTGTTTTCCTTTTCAGCCTTCCCTTTCTGACACACACCCTCTCTTTTCCTTCTCCCTACTTACTAAACCAGACCTCCGTTCCAAGTTTCAGGCTGTGTCGAGAGCGAGAGAGGAAGCCATTCTGCAGATTTTTTCATGATCACAATCTGGCTTCAATGAAAAATCCCCTGCTCGCCCTGCCTCTACAAGCTTCTAGCACAAGGAAGCAAAGCTCTGCAACCAAAAGGTTGTTTTTAAAATGACGCAGAGGAGGATGATATTCGGTTAAACAAGTCAATGACGGATTTTGACAGCGAAATCGGCAGCGTTAAGATCTAGGTCAGGGGCTTTATGGTTGCAATGCTTTCTTTTTGTGTGTGTATGCATGTGTGTGGTTAACTGCATTATATCATGCCTGAAGAGCCAGCCATCCTGGAAATATGAAGAGAGTGCTGTGTTAATCCAGAGTAATCTGGTGTGTTTTGTATGCAAACCGTTGCTGGCCACGGTGAGATTATAATTATGATGAATGAGCTCTGAGTCATGGGTTTGTCGGCATTTGTGTTACTACAGTATTGGTCAACATGACAAGTACAGATGCAAGTCCGAGCAGCCACCTTTGTTAATCAACCAAGCTGGTACAGTTCAGCCAAGGGGTTTTCAAACCAGGTGTGTCCACTACAAGAAACATCCAAAATGTGCAGTGCTGGGGAGCCACTAGGTTTGGAATTCCTTGGTTTAGACCAGGAGTAGCCAACCCTGCTCCTTGGAGGGCTACCTTCCTGCAGACTTAATTTCTCCAACCCTCCTCCAACACACTTGGCTGTTCTTTTCAAGTAATCCTGAAGACCTTGATTAGTTGGTTCAGGTGTTTTGGTTAGGGTTGTAGCTAAACGCTCTAGGATGGTAGCCCTTCAGGAGCAGTATTGGACACCCCCTGGTTTAGACATTCTTACAGTGGTCAAAGATTGTAAATTGTCCGGTGGGTGTATTGGTGTAATTAATGCACTGTGGTTGCGTGTGGTTGAAGCCAGTTCATTTACTTTTGAGGGGAATTTGTATGTTATGTCTTTGTTTTCTGACATCCCGGTTCGTGTGCATTATGCCTATTGGATCACCCATTTTATTGCAGCAGAACAACACATTTACTTTAGCCTCTCAGTTCTGGATATGGAAAATATAGTCTCTTCCCCTCCCTGGCCATTCTAGCTGAATATTTTATACATCTTCATTCCCCTTTGTTCATCTTCCCATCCCTTTACGACTCGCTCTTGCTCTCTCCACTGCAGCATTAGACTCTCTCCCCAAGCAGGAAGTGTTGTCTGTGCAAAGGCTCTGTTCCTCAGTGCCCTAGGCAGTGCTCTAATGGAGTCCAGGTCTCGAGAGAGACTGAGAGAGGGATCATGGGTGGGGGGAAATGGATGAGTAGACTATCTGCTCTTATGACCGTATTAGTGCTGATTCGGTTGGAGGAACAGGTTTGCGAGTACCATCAGTCAAACTAAACTGTGTTTGCGCCACTCCTGTCTTGCTTTGTCATCATCGCCAGCTCTGTCAACTTTAATTATTTTATGAAACGTGGCATTGACGAGGACAGGCCGGAAATGGAAAGGACCTAGGCACCGGCCCTGTGGGACACGTATGAATGACCTCTCATTTTCTATGCTGCATGGACTTCGGCTCCAGTAAAGATAACACACTAGAGGAGTGGAATTCTTTTTCATTTTATATAAATGCTGATGGCTGGACTAATATCTCTCCTCATAATTTTAGTGCTGTGGCTAGGGATGTTAATTTTAACCGGTTAACCGTCCGTAAGAATTTTGACCGATTAATACAATCAGTTAAACGGTTTAAAAAGCCATTTAATTTTCTTTTTTCAGAAATGTATCAAAATATTTAAAAAGGATTGCTGCATGGTTAAAATAAAAATTTATTTTATATTATTATAATATAATTATGATTTAAAGTTAGTATTAAAAAAAAAAATAGTTTTAGAGGGAAAAAACATCGTCGCATATAAGTCGCATTTTATTATTTCATTCAGAAATGGGACTAATGTGACGCAAAATATTTACAAACATTATAATAAACACCGTAAACATAGCTAGGCTATTTTAGTTCCCCTCACTCCATAACAAATCCTTTCAATTAACAGTATTTAGAAAAGAACAATAATTAAAAATATAAGAAGCTATAGCTAAACGACAAGCCAAAACAAATTAATTTAGGCTAAAACTAAACTGAAACCATCATTCCACACAAAATCAAATGTTTCTGTATTCACGATGTGTTTGAATGCCAAATATGATTTATTATGTACTTCACTCGCGTTCCAATATCCACGTAAAACAAAATATTTTGCATAACATCATGGCGGTACTGTGATAACACTTAACGGTACAGATTTTACTACATAGTTTTTTTTCCCATATGACCCATATGTTTTTTATTATGATAATTGTCAAGGTAGCAATGCAGTTAAGTGTGCATGCGGCGCCCGCGCAATCACTTGAATTTTTTCCTTCTAACAGTGGAAGAAACTACTCCTTTTAGTCAAAGATAATCAGAATTGTAAAAGGTTATTTGTGTACATTCACAATAAAAAATCTTTGTGCTTTTGTAAAATAAGCCTAAAGAAAAATAGGATGCCGCTTTCTGCCGTCTGTTTCCTTTCGCGCAGCACAAAAATGAACCGAAACTCTGCATACTAGGTAGGGCTGTGCGATATAACTAAAGCAATTATCACGATATAATGTTTCGTATCGTTCGGTATCGATCATTTTTGAAACTTTTTTTTTTAACCTTTCTTAAACAGAGAGCAGTAGGAAAAAAGGTTTAAATGTAACCACTGTATTTTTAATTTATCCAATTTATTAAGACAAACAACAACTTATTTTAGTCTTAACAAACAAAATAACAAATAAAACAAAATAACAAAATAAAATTGAAACAAATATCTCCTTATATTTTATATGCAGATTAAATAAGTGTTAAGGAAACATTTGTTCTGTCTCCTGAGGCCACAGGAGGGCGCAATGAGCAAAATAATGCAGCTCATTAAACGGTTTATTCAATGCAATGAAAATAACATCTGTCTATAAAAAAAGTATATAATGTCTAAACTGACATTTATAAATCAAATATGATTTCGTAAATTGCATAAACAATAATGAACAAAACAGCATCATGTATTTATGCATAGCTTAATACAAATAGCCAAAGTGCCGATCACACGATTGCATTTAAAACACATGAGACGCAGTGGAATGGAATAAAACCCCCACAAATTATCGAGACATGTTTTCTAAAAGTTGAACCTCTTTTAACTTTACATGGCTTTCTATTCATCTCTTGTGCGAGACACGAGTGCAACAGTCATAGTTGTGCATCTCAAGAATGCGCCGAATATGCGTTCTGTGTGAATGGCTTGGTTTCGGTTTTAACCTAAACAATATCTTCTCCGCATTGAGCTTCTATATTTCTCTAATATTTTGAATGAAACTGGCAGCAAATATTGTGGTTTCAACTGAATAGACTAACAAAAACATTCAAATGCAACAACATCATGTCGTGTGCCGCTGATAAGTCTCCCTGACACACACCTAAAATATAGTGTTTTTTTCATTCGAATGCAAATTTTTATTTTTAATTCGACTAATATTCCTTTTTTGATTCGCAGTCTCCTCATCGCACGCAGGCACGGCACTCATTTCAGCGTGTGTTCTGTTGGCTCTGCTTGTCACTCATAACATGTGCCTTTAAATTGAAAAAAGCGTGAAACTATCGTGCGATATATTTCGAAAAAAGTTTCTATTGTTATCGATGATGGTGTACCGTCGATAAATACCGATACCGTTTTATCGCCCAGGCCTAATACTAGGCTACTTGTTGCCACAGTTTTTCTTTCATTTTCTTAATTTATTATTTAAGTAAAAATATGTTTCTCGTATAGGCCTATTTATTCGTTATATATAGCCTAGCTTTATGTTTTTCTCCGTTCGCAGAAGCACTGCAGGGGCCTGATGTGATATGATGACCATGTGAATCCTCATGTTCTGTTGTTTGCTGCTTTTTGCGCATGTAAAATGAATCCCCGGGAAACCAATGTTAGTATTTTTAACAGGTCACAGACACTTATCCTTTCTAATTGAATTCAATTCTAATTTAAAATAATCTTGTCGGTTAATGGTTAACAATCGGTTAACGAGCGTCGGTTGTCGGTTAGGAAAAATAACCGAAATGAACATCCCTTGCTGTGGCACATCATTAGGGATAATTTGTGCACCAGCACATTATTGTCACATGATAATACTCTCTCAACAATAACAATGTCTTTAGTACCCAAACAATACACATCTGTTATTTACTGATGTTCAGCGACGTTTTCAATCTTTGCTTCTTTTGAAGAGAATATAAAAGACCGATTGATCTGCGAGAGTGTGTGTGTAAGTGGATGTTTACAGCTTGTCGGCCTGATTATGTGTGTGAATATCTGTTTAGACAGTCTTCTTCACAGTAGTTTGACAGGAAACAAATTGTAGTTTTCATTTCTGTTGGTATTAATTGTAGTCTTTGAAATTGCTTTTGTCTGCTGCATTTTACTGTCTTAAGACCCATTCAGAGGGTGCTGTATTGTTCTCTAGTTTGATTGTGTTGGCTATGGAGTTGTTCATTACTGGAGGCTGATGGAACTTAAACAGTCAGCCAACAATGGGCATTTTTCAGATCATCTTGTATATGATGTCTTAGAAAAGTAAACACTTTCGACTTTTTTAACTCTTAGTGAGAAATTCAGTGTGTAGCTTGAGAGATGTTTCTGGTTTCATCCAACACATCTGTATTTTCATTGTCTTCCTAAGTTCCTAGTCTTGCTTGCATATCAAAGGTCAGGTCAGGGGCCTTAGTAGCACTCAAAAACCAAAAAGGCATTCTATACAAATGTCTTCTCTTTAAACAGCGAGTCCTTATCTGATACAGCCATAACCTTTAAAAAAAAGTGCTGCAAAGCTTAACAAACACTGCACATCACTCAGACTTTAGTGTATGGATTTCTTCCGTCTGATCGGCTTGGCTTCTGCCATTTTAACAGTATTCTTAGCCTATGTGCAGGTCAGTTTCAACTTCCAAGGCCGATGGAATTTGACCTATTTTTAAGAGTAGCCTAAAGCTCAAAAGGCTTGTGGAGTTTAATCCTTGACAGTCCCTTAAAAGACTAAACTGCACTTTAATGAAGCTTTGGAATGCTCTGTTCCCTTATGATTGCCCCCTCTCACTGAGTTAACGGCAACCCGCTGTTACAAGCAAGTGCAAACTTCACACCCTTTCGGCCACTACTTGCTGTTTTTGGTTTAGCTGGCGTCCATCTCTCAGATTGTCTTTCTTACACCCACCAGCCAGACCCCCTGCACCCTCTTTCACTTTTCCTCTTATGTAGGCAAGTAGGACATGTATGAGGGCAAGTCCAGGCATATCCTCATCTATTAGTGACCGTGTCCTGACAAGAAGGGTAGGATGAAGTCCTCAAGTCTGCAGAACTACATGCTAGCTTAGCTTTGGCGTGATGGACTGTATCATGTCTTATCCAAACATGGTCATGGGTGTGATTGTATCTCACCTCTGATTGGTGGATGCTGGAACATCTGCTTTTGCCATGTGTTTGATGATACCTTAGTAGTGGTCCCAATTATTTTGCAGACGTGCAAGATTGTAAGTTGTCTCATTTAACATTTTTTGTTTCAGAAGGCCCCATCATCTACTATACACCCTCAATGCACACTTTTTTTGAATTCATGCAAATACAGACTTTATAGCAGACAAATGAGTATTGCAAGGTTTTAAGTTGGCATTTGAGAATAGGTCCTTGTCTCACCTAAACATGCAAGTAGCCACTAGTGTAATCACGGTTTTATTACCTTGATGGACAAATGCAACTTGCATGTGAACATTTTCACTTTGTTTACCAGAAAATGGTTTAATTTATATTATAAATTAAGGTTATTGTCAAATTTAAAACTCAGAGCAGTTGTTGGACAACAAGTGTTTAGAATTCCAGAAAGACACGAACAGTTATTTGGTGCTTGAACATCTGCTTGAAGTGCTTGAATTTTTATTAGTTGATTTTGTATCTAGCCATCTGTTTGCATGTTTTTGATATCTATCATTTGTTTGTTGCTGCATTAGCTCATCAGGGGAAAAAGCACAGGCTGATTGGCGCTCATCTTTAGCTGTTGTAAGTTTAATTTCGTTCATAGCACTAATAGGATGTTGAACATGGAAAGACAAAGCAATACAGGGAATTACACAGCTGGGACAGATCAAGCAGATGTGGCTCTTGTTCTGATGGCAACGTGTGAGTTTCATGAAGAGCTAAAGAATAATGAGCACTTCCTTAATTAGACTAATGACTTTCATAATTGGTCATGAACCAGCTAGCATGGCGTCAATTGTCATGTTGGTGACCCAACAAAATAGACACACTGATTTTTTTTTCTTTTGGTCCCAGAAGCTGGAGTCACCACCTGGTTGTGTGTGTATGTGCGTGACACGTGGGTCATTGCTGATCTGTAGCCAGGCAGCTCTCATGGTTATTTGTTAATTTATTTTTCCTTGAGGGCTCTCAAGTGTTTCTCTGCTAAAATTTATTTTCAAGCCACAAAATGCATTCTCACAGCTTTTCTTCCTCATTGTAACATCTTGGAATTTAATATGGAAAGCATTACCATGGGTGGCACTTACAGCAACCAGTTCTTGAGCATAATTACATAATTACCTGCCCTCTATCAGTATGAATGATATAATTACTCCCTCATAGCTTACTAAATGATAACCACATCTGATTGGCTTAAAGATGTCCTCATGATTCTAACAGGCAACACGAGAAAAAAAATAGTTCATTTGAAGTGATGAATGGAATGAAAATATATCCAGGTTACATTTCATGTTTCATGTTTGAGAGGTTCTTGAGCAGTGCAAGTGTAATATTTAACATAAAATGGATATGATGTTTCCGAGTTATGTTAGGGGAGCTGGTCAATGGTTAAACAAACATAACACTGCCACACCCACAGCATTGCATTGCTCAGTGGCTCTCCACTTTAACTATAGTGGGGGGGAGTAGAATGACAAATTTATTCTTGACATTTCAGGCTTTTTCTCTTGGTAAGCCAGCATGCCTCACTTTTGTGTTTGCTATATTGCAAGTGTCCAGTGATAGCTGGCTAATCATACTGTAGAAAAAGCTGTTTTTGAGAGAGTTATACATGCAGGATTCCACTGGTCTTATCACTGATCCAACATTGACCGGCAAGCCAAGGCTTAAACTTTGATACCTTTTTCCACTCGGATATTAAGTGTCATTAATTCAAATGAAATGTTAAAACTCTTAGATGTTTTGTGATTTCAAGAATGTTGGCTGAACATAGAATTTATTTCACAAAGCAAAATCGCCACAGCACTATCATTACATTTGTCCCAGACAGTGGCATCTGCAACTGCAATCATGTGTCACTTGTGATCGCTAGATGTAGTGCCTTGAGAGCTGTTGTCAGCACATTTACCTGGTCTTGCCTCCAAGGTGCTGCTGTTGGTCTGGGAGACAGAGGTCTGTAGTTTGTGTAGTGCCTTTCCTTGACTCCTTGGCATAGGCCCAAATCATTCTTTCTGTTTAGATGACTCCCACTATGACAATCTGGGTTTGTCCCAACTTAAGTGCCTATATATATAAAAGACAACAAATAGCCTATAAAAAAAAAAATAGTGATTGTAATGCGTTTCTTAAACAAATAGCAGAATAGATATCAAAAGGGTAAGGATACTCTTCATTCATTCATTCTACATCTTTTTTGGTTTGTCTCTGCATTTGGGAGGCTATTTCACTATTTTGAAAATGATTTTTGAGACTGTGGAAAGCAGCCAATGTGCATTGCTTCCTATTATGGGCCATTTTGGGTTTCCCTGTTTGCCTAATTAAAACTGTATCTCTGAAGCACTTATCACAGCTTTCATCTATGTGTGTATATGTTTATCTGTGTTTGGGTTAGGGCTGCACGATAAATCGCATGCGATATTTAACGCGCATCTTATCAGTAAAGCCGGTTCTGTAATCAGCGGTAAATCTCCATCACGTGCGTGCTTTCACATTGAGCAGCATTAACTACACAGAGCCGTTGTTCACTGACGAGCTCATATTCACGTTCATATTCACGTGATTTTTTTGCGCAGCTCGTCAGTGAACAACGGCTCTGTGTAGTTAATGCTGCTAAATGTGAAAGCACGCACATGATGGAGATTTACCGCCGATTACTGAACCGGCTTTCTGACAAGATGCGCATTAAATATCGCATGCGATTTATCGTGCAGCACTAGTTTGAGTATTAGTATGTGATGCCTTGTAGGGTTGAATCAATAAAAAAATTGTCTTTGGTATTATACCAGCCTCTTATACCTTGGTATTGATACCTTTAGGTTACACATAAACAACCGTGGGCAACTGATGAAATGAAACAGGGACTGGTGGTGGTGCCAAAATAATCGAATTCCTTGTGACTTTGCACTTACATACCCCTTACTGTACTGCAGTCAATTTTAACAGCCAATATAAAGTCATTCATCTTGATGTGAAAACGTATAACTTTATAGTCATATTTGATAAAATTTGAACAAAATTATTTGTAGTCCATAAGCAGTCCTAGATGTTTAGTAGACGAAAATGTGATGGATAATTTATTTAAAATTGTTATTTGTATCTTTTTGTAGTTAATTTTCTAATTGTAATGTCTGTTTTATTTCTTGCAGGGTCAGATCCAGGTTGGGTGAACCTGAAACCTAGAGTATTTCTGTGTCAGAGTGCCCCTGAAGAGAGGAGATGGGCTGGAATAATAACACCTGCAGCACACCTGCCTAAGTCCACAAGGACTCCTCTCCCCCACCCTCAAACCCATTCCCTTCTTCACCTTCTATACCTCTGCCAAAATCCTAAATAGCCAAATGACTGCAGATTTAAAATTTGATCATTAAAGGCATTGGACATACTGGCCCTGCATGGAAAAAAATACCTAAAGTAACTTTCAGGATCTTTAGAAATAAATTATTTGTCAAGCCTGAAAGCATTTGGATGGAACATCAGCCCAGCAGCTTTCAAACTAGAGCTTCTGGGAATGGCAAAATGAGTGCTGTCATACTATGATGATGGCAAAAAAACAAGATGCCCGGGCACCAACCTACAACCTTGTTGTGGTAGGTTTGTCCGGGACTGAAAAGGAAAAGGGGCAATGTGGGGTAGGCAAGTCCTGCCTTTGTAATCGCTTTGTTCGACCCAGTGCTGATGATTTTTATTTGGACCACACATCTGTTTTAAGCACAAGTGACTTTGGTGGTCGAGTGGTAAACAATGATCACTTCCTGTTTTGGGGTGAGGCAGTACGAATGTTGGAAGAGGGTGCTGAGTGCCGAATGCATGTGGTGGAACAGACAGAGTTTATTGATGACCAAACGTTTCAGCCTCATCGAAGTACTGCCTTACAGCCCTATATCAAGCGGGCAGCTTCCACCAAACTTGCCTCTGCTGAGAAGCTTATGTATTTCTGCACAGATCAACTAGGACTAGAGCAAGACTTTGAGCAGAAGCAAATGCCTGAAGGCAAGCTTTTAGTGGATGGATGTTTACTCTGTGTAGATGTGAGCAGGGGAATGAACCGAAATTTTGATGACCAGATGAAGTTTGTCACCAATCTCTATAATCAGCTAGCTAAGACCAAGAAGCCAGTTGTACTTGTGTTGACCAAGTGTGATGAAGGAGTTGAGCGGTACATTAAAGACTCTCACACCTTTGCCTTGGCCAAGAAGAATCTGCAGGTTGTTGAAACCTCAGCACGCTCTAACGTTAATGTTGACCTTGCCTTTCTTACCTTGGTGCAGTTGATAGATAAGAGTAGAGGGAAGCCCAAGATCATTCCATACTTTGAAGCCCTCAAGCAGCAGAGTCAGCAGATAGCATCCGCTAAGGACCGCTATGAGTGGCTGGTAAGTCGTATTGTGAAGAACCATAATGAAACATGGCCCAACATCAACCGCAGAATGCAGACATCCCCTGAATACAAAGAGTATGTCTTCCTTGAGGGTACTTCCAAGGCCAAGAAACTATTCCAGCAACATGTGCACAGGCTCAAGCAACAGCATATAGAAAAGCGGCGTAAAATCTATCTCAGCACACTCCCACAGGCTCTCAATTCCTTGGTTCCAGGCCTGGATGAGATTGATCACCTGAGCTGGTCAGGAGTACAGAAAGTTCTCGAGACTAAGCGGGAATTCTCCCACTGGTTTGTTGTGCTGGATGACACACCTTGGGAAACTACACCACACATTGACAACATGGAGGATGAACGTATTCCACAGGACCTTTTGGAAACCCCTGCAGCGGAGAAAATCTATGAGTTTCACTTAGAACACCTGCGCAATGAGCGAAAGCGGGCAGAAATGCGATGGGAATTCAAAGAGAAACTTGCATCTTCGCCATTTGTTACACCTGGCAAACCCTGGGAGGAAGCTCGTAGCTTCATAATGAATGAGGAGTTTTATCAGTGGCTAGAGGAGTCTGAGTACCTTGATATCTATAACAAATACCAGAAGATTATTATTGACCAAGCCAAAGAGGACTTCCAAGAACTTTTACTGGAGTACTCAGAGTTGTTCTATGAGCTTGAAGTTGATGCTAAGCCCAGTAAAGAAAAAATGGGTGCCATCCAAGAGGTTCTTGGAGAGGAGCAGAGGTTCAAGGTCCTGCAAAAGCTTCAAGCTGAGAGAGATGCCCTAGTGCTCAAGCATATCCATTTTGTCTACCACCCTACTAAGGAAACCTGTCCAAGCAGTCCTCATTGTGTGGATGGCAAAATTGAGCAACTCTTAGCCCTTCGTTTTCCCACTCGATATTCCTTTGATGGGAGCTCAAAATCACAATTTGGTGAGGGAAAGGTAGACAGAATTAATCTTGTGATCCTTGGCAAAGATGGACTTGCAAGAGAGTTAGCAAATGAGATCAGAGCACTGTGCACCAATGATGAACGGTACGTGCTAGATGGAAGGACTTATGAACTGGCTCTTCGACCTATAGAGGGAAATGTACGCCTTCCAGTGAACTCCTTTCATACCCCCACTTTTGCCCCACATGGTTGCCTCTGCCTCTACAACTCAAAGGAATCCTTATCCTATGTTTTTGATAGTATTGAGAAATTACGAGAATCAACCATAGGTCGAAGGGATACTAATCTAGTTCAGCTTCCCTTGTCTCTTCTGTTGGTCACCAAAAGAGGTGTTGGTTCAATTTCTGACATTGGAGGTGAAACGGCACAAAGCCTGATCCAACAAGGTCAACAAGTGGCTGGCAAATTTCAGTGCAGTTATTTAGAGCCTGCTTCTCCAGGTGTGGGCTATGGTCGCAATATAAATGAAAAACATTTAAACCAGATACTCAAAGGTCTATTAGACACACGAAGACCCTCAGTTAGCCTTGGCAGTAGCTCCCCACCTTTGCTACCTGCACTTGCAAGTTTCAGAGACTCCCAGCAGAGCACAGAGGGTGACTTGCGAATCGTAATGTGTCTGATGTGTGGAGATACATATGATGTTGACCAGCTTCTTTCACCATTCTTGCTGCCCCAGCACTGTCGGCCCTCTTCCAGTCTATCCAGTGGAACATCAGTTTTCTTGGATTTATCTATTGGTGGCAAAAGGCAAAGCATTGATCTTGCTGTTCTATCTTACCACTCATCTTTTTCCTTACGTAAAAGCAGATTAGTGCATGGTTACATAGCAGTGTACTCAGCCAAACGGAAGGCTTCCATGGAAACCCTTTGTGCCTTCCTTTGTGAAGTCCAAGACATTATTCCAGTGCAGTTGCTTGCTGTTGCAGAGACTCAATCGGAACTTGCAGACTCTGAGGCAGTCCGAGAGCAGCTTGCCCAAGGGGAGGAACTGGCCCATGAAATTGATGCCCGTTTCAGCTCTGTAATCTGTGGACCTGGTGGGGTGGTGGGAGGCTTGCATCGGATAGACCACTTCCAGCCATTCTTTAAGGAGGTAGTGGAGAAGAAAACCATTGTAGAGGCAACATATATGTATGACAATGTTGCCGACAATGTCACCAATGAGAATGTTTCTTCACCTCGATGTGGCTCCCCAAGCATCACATTGCTGGACTCGGAGGATGACATTGAGCCCTCCCCACCTTATCCCACCCTAAGAGAAGATGGCACTTTGGCCCATGGTGGAAGTTTCAAGCTCCCTGATATGGAGGGTGATGCCTTCTCGCTCATCTCTGACATCACCACTTTTGAAAACAAGCTTAACAACAAAGTCCCACCTCAGGTGCGACCAAAGCCCAATGTCACATTCGACATTCCCAAATCCTCAAACATCACCTCATACATGGACCTGGGCCTACATGGACCTAACAGGCGCTCATTACCATCAGTCACCTGGCCACCAGCAACTGAAGGTGGTTATGATCCATCTGACTATGCTGAACCTATGGATGCTGTTGCAAAGCACCGTCCCACAGAGGAGGAAAATATTTACTCTGTACCACATGACAGCACACAGGGCAAGATCATTACTATTCGCAATGCAAACAAAAGTCATTCTAATGGTGCAGGAAATGGATCAGACAGTGAGGCAGATAGCAGTTCATTAGAACGTAGACGGAAACTCTCTGCTCTTGGAGTTAAACCTGGGCTGTATCGTGATCGCTCCAAACGCCTTGGAAAGTTTAGCAGCTTCCGCACAAGCTTCATTGGCAGTGATGATGAGCTTGGAGGTCTTCCCAAGATGAAAGAAGATGAGCTTGGTGTGCAGAAAGGGGACAGTTCCTTGAATGAAGAAGGCGAGGACCCAAAGAGGAGGAATATCTTGAGAAGTCTGCGAAGAAATACCAAGGTAAATTTTGTGGTATTCTTTTGTTACATACATTCATTATACTTCAGAGCACATTTATACAGGCTAACTTTCTTTACGGTGGCCATAATTTATTTAATTTTTTATTGATATATGACTCTGAATTTTGCCATCAATGCAGTTTTTTTAAATAATAGACTACACTTGTGTAAGAGTATTTGTTTTAAATGCATTTATATTCACATCTGTGTATTGTCAGTGTTGTACCAGTGTTATGATAGGGCTTGTTTTGTGCTTCTTTAAGTGCATCTTTAAGTGCATCTTATAACATTAAATATTTTAATTAACTATATTAAAATATTAATTACATTATAATATGCATTAATATAGTAAAAATATACATTAATGTAAAATGATATATACTGCTGACATATGTAAATCTTAAAATATGAAATATGTAAATCTAACATCGGTCACATTTATTAATTAAACCCAAAGGAAAACCACCCAAAAATATGCTGAAATTTATTTTGAAATGCACACAAATACTAAAATACTATGAAATACTAAATGAGCACATATTTTAACTGTTAAAATCTTGAGAAATGCATTTCCGTATTCACAACCATTTAAAACGATTGTTCAGGTAAGATATAGTCAGTTTGACAGATTCTTTTTCAGAAAATGTGTCTTCTGTCTAACAAATGCAGAGGAAAGGTGGTATGCCTTGTTTCTTTTCTTGCACTTAGCTTCATCCAGGATTAGGAAAAGTCTTTGACCCATGCTCTAAAAGCAAATTACAGCTTTGGAGCAGTAGCCCGATAGGCTGTGTTTTACTTAATTTACAGAAAGTAGATCCACAGAGAAAAGACGTGTTTAAAAGAAGTGTTTAAGAGAGACAAAACAGATTAATATATAAGTCTGACTCTTTTGCAAGGTGGTTGGGTGCTGTTCACTTGAAGTTGTCTGCTCTTTGCTTAATAGTTCCTGTAGTTAAACTTCTAAATCATGTTTCTAACAATGCCTAGTAGGGTTGGTTTAGGTAAAAGTGTCTGACAAATGTAAAATCTAAATGATTTTTTGCTGGGAATACTATTATAGCCGTCACTCCCATAATACGCTGTATTCACACGAGCAGACATTTCAGTGACTGCTGTTCTCATAGAGCATGTGACAGCCTAAGGGTATATGAAAGAATTGAGCCACCAGTCCTTCTCATTGCACAGCAGTGTCTTTATTACTTCAGTTGGGTTAGAATGAGGTCATTGGGTTAAATCACCTTGCTTGCATCAATTGCCTTATGGGACTGATCCATAAAGCCAACCCATAAAAAAAGCACAGCAGTCCAGTAGCCCCAGGGGTCTGTACTGGTTTAAGCTCTGTTCAACAAAGACTGTCCCTTTCTGATGTTAAAGGAGTTTGAATAGGCCTGTTTTGTTTCTGTATACTATCCCATCTGCGCTCTCTCTGTTTCTCAGTATGTTGGACAGCAAGGCCGGAAATGTTCACTCAGCCTTTTAAAATCTCCTCACCCAACAAGTGGAATGTTTTAAATTCCACCGTCACCTAGTTCCTTTCTAATGTCCCTTTAACTCTGCACCAGCAACTGGCAAGTGAATAGTTGCATGGTGGAGATACCAGGGGAATGGTTGCGATGTGAAGTTTACCAACGCTTACAAATAATTTGTGCATAGATTGTGAGGTTAGTGAGGCATAACATAACCAAGCATCAGATTCATTCACAGTGTAACACTATCAGTATCCTGTCGTGTCTGAAGTTGTAAATGGGTGGAGTAGCAGTTATAAACATGATGTAGCTGGTTTTCTTTGTGTGCCTTGGTCCGGGTTGCTGTGTGACCTGTGTTGCAGGGTGAACGCATTACTTTTTGCATAACATTGCATTCCCAGTAATACTCCCTGTGAACTGTAATTGGAGCACAGATTCTTTACCGAGAGTTTGGAGAGGGGAGGGTGGTAATTATGTAAACGTCTATTGAGAGGAGCCAGTGGGGATTTAAGTGAAATCTGAAAAGGAGTAGAGCAGTGGGAAATGTAAGGAGAAACAGAAAGAGAGAGAGAGATAGAAAAAAGGAGGTAAATGTGGCATGTTTCCTGAATGTGTGAAAAGCAGAGCTTTGACCTGCAGATGTACCTGGAAGCCGGGTCGCCTTCTAGCTATAGAGCAGACAGACTCTGGCCTAATATGTGTCATAGCTTTTTCTCTTGTCTGACAGTACTGCAGACACACTAGCCAATGAGCCGTGATGCCCTGCTGCAGAGCATTATGGGAAGGCAGGAGGTGGGGAGGGAGGTCTGAGCAGTGTGTCTTTCTACAGAAATCTAAACTCAAAAGTCAAACCCAATGTACCTCAGTATAAACTGTCAACTTGACCCTTCTCAAAGACCTGCCCCCTTCATTACTGTTGCTCCGTCCGACAAGCCATGTCGCTCACGCCACATATCATGTTCAACACAGTGAAAAATACAGTATATCACGGAGCAAAGAGGAAACTCTGACAATGCGCCAACAGACAAGACAGAGCAGGTTATTTTTGGTATGAAACAAAGTCTTAACTTTAAAATTTTGTCATTTTGTAAAATAAATAAATACCATTTTGTGGCTTTTTAATGTGTCATGACAGATCGCTGTACCGCCTCAGTTCAAGCGGCACGTGAACCGATCATCTCTTCCTCTTTACCAGTTATAGCATGAAATAAACATGAATGGACATCAGAAGGTATCATGTTTCAACTGTGGAAAAATGTCAAGACAACATTTTTCAAGTTCAAGTCTACCGACTTTAATCTACTCTCCTATCTGGATTGTTTGTCGGACAAAATGTCAATCAAACTCCCTGCGAAGAATAACATCAATCATTTACATTTAACTATATTCCACTAACATTTGACATCATTGACAAGATGTTAAAATACATTTAATTTTAACATTATAATTAGGGTTTTTCAAAACCTGTTAATATATTTTTTGTATGTGCTTAATTGTGGCTCAAGCTTAGCTATTGTAATTGTACCAGCAAATAATGTGTTTGTCTCCTGTCTAGCAGAAAACACGGGCAAAGGCTCGTCAGTCATCGTTGCCCAAACCTCTTGAGAGTAACTACTTCGGTGTCCCCTTGGCCAACGTTGTCACACCGGAGCGGCCCATTCCACTGTTCATCGAAAAGTGTATCTGCTACATTGAGGCTACAGGTAAGCAGCACACAGCCACAGTTCTGACATTATATTGTTACTTCGGGAAGGGAATTGAAATTAGCTAAATGTTAACGCTTGCATGCTAATTCAAATAGTATGTGACAAGAAGTCTTTTTATGAAATGGCAAAGCCGGTGAACTGTCTTCAAACTCAAAAGAATGTAGAGTACATACATTTTGTGTACAGTATATGGTGGATAGATGAGATTAATTTAGATGGATACAGTTCAGTATTAAAATATTGGCTACCTGCTACTAGTAATGGTAACAGCTTGTCCTTTTTAGTGCCCCCACCTCACATGCCGGTTAATGCTGGTTTGAATCCCATACTGGATCCAGGTCACAGTTCTGGTCCTACTCGCACAGTTGAAGTGGTGTCATGAACCCGATACGAGTGACTGACTAAATTCTGCAGTTCGAATCCTGCTCAGAGCGGTGCTAGTAGAACCAGTTACATTGGTGCCATGACCCTAAATTCCTTCACCCATCTGCCCTTAAAGGAGTAGTTTGCCCAAAAATGAAAATGTGCTGAAAATGTACGAACCCTCAGGCCATCCAAGATGTAGACAAGTTTGGAGAAAATGTAGCGTTACATCACTTGCTCACCAATGGATCCTCTGCAGTGAATGGGTGCCGTCAGAATGAGAGTCCAAACTGCTGATAAAAACATCACAATAATCCACAAGTAATCCACACAACTCCAGTCCATTAACTAATGTCTTGTGAAGTGAAAAGCTGCGTGATTGTGACAAATTCATCATTAAGATTTTTTTTACCTTCCATAAGAGTCCATCGATCCAGTATTGCTTTCCCATGTTAAATCTGAATCAGAAGAGAAATATGCAAAGATCAAGCACAGCTTACGAGCGAAAACAGTCGAAGACCGTTCTAAACAAATGTGTTGGTGGATTTTGATATGGAAGGACAACAAGGGATGGACTTTTTCACCAGAAGAAGTCTCTGTTTGGACTCTCATTCTGACGGCAACCATTCACTCCAGAGGATCCACTGGT
Organism: Sinocyclocheilus anophthalmus; assembly: GCA_018155175.1. Lineage (NCBI taxonomy): Eukaryota > Metazoa > Chordata > Actinopteri > Cypriniformes > Cyprinidae > Sinocyclocheilus > Sinocyclocheilus anophthalmus. The sequence continues at coordinate 279,508 of JADLZN010011362.1, read as the reverse complement.
GAGCAAGTGACGTAATGCTAAACTCTCAAATCTGTTTTGATGAACAAACTCATCTACATCTTGGATGGACTGAGGGTGAGTACATTTTTAGCAGATTCTCATTTTTGGGTAAACTGTTCCTTATAAGAGGCACTGTTCCAGTAACTGAAACTTGAGGCTGAAAGTCTAACCTAAGGTGGAAATCTCATTTAAGTTAGTCTGAAACCTCTCAAAAACCTGCAAACGAAACCAGCCTGGCCAGGCTGGGAGACCAGCTAACTATCTTAGGCTGGTTTAAGATGTTTTTGTCAATAGGGTATATACTGTACCTAACCTATATGATAATTTTAACATTTCAAATGACCCCACAGAGCTCGGCATGCATATTAAGAAGTATGATAATGCAATGCATGTATGCACACAATGCAGGTATATGCACTTGTTAAGTGTGTATCTACGCAGCTGTGATTTGATTTGGCTCGGTAGCATTAGCGCCATTAGCTTCCAGGAATTAAACTCATCAACTGAGAGCAAGTGCATTTGCTCCGTCTAGGGTTTTCTGTAATGCTGAGTTTTGGAGAACACATCAGTATTCCCTCTGGGATGCATCAGGCCATCAGATGCAGTCAAGCCTGCACAACCTACTGTGTAATGAGCCCCTGTTAGTCAAATGCTGGCATGTTCATGGATACAGAGCTCATAATTATTGCTTTTTGCATTTCTGGATTATCACTCAAGTCATTTGACTGAATCCTCACTACTGGCACTTATGACTTGCACACACCCACACACTATATTATATTTATATATCTAGATATATATATATATGTATAAAAGAACGCATGAAAATGTTACAAATACATAGATAAACAACATGCTTTTATGTATTACATACATGCTTGAAGTGAATTAATTTCAAATCTCTGCAGAGAGCACTCAACCCCACCCTTTGGATTATGTGTGTGAACCACTAGGGGGCAAAGCGGAGTCAATGGCGGTGTCATTAATAGTTTTCTTAATTCAGCTCCTGATTTTTCTCTCTCATTTCCATTTCCTCTTCACCCCGCCCTTCTCCCGTCTTTTTCATGTTTCGTTGTGTATGTGTGTAAGCTGCCAAGCCCCTTGCGGTAATTTTCTGCCTGAAAACTCCCTCATTGAGATCAATATCACATAGCAGAAATGGTGAACAATCTTTCGGGCTCAGCTCCTTTTTTGTGCTCTGTGGGTGGAACTGGATTCTACATCAGCCTACGGTATGATTTGCTGATAGCACCCTCAGCGTGAACACTAGAGAATACTCGCTCGCTCACTCACTCAAAGTGCCTTACCCATCAAAACAATACAACCTTATCAGAATTACACCGAATTTCTTTTAACAAACGGCGTTTTGTAGAAAAATGTCAGTTTGACATGTCAAGCAAGTCCTGCTAACAGCTATTTAAATGTCTATCTGTCAGTGTTGGGAAGGTTACTTTGAAAATGAAATAGGTTACAGATTACTAGTTACCCTATTTAAAATGTAATAGTAGTGTAACTTTTTTAATTACTTTATTAAAGTAATGTAACTGATTACTTTTGATTACTTTTTAATTACTTTCTAATGAATGTTTTCAACTGTTAATCATTTTCAAACACTTACACCAGGCAGGGTTACTTACAGCTTTGCTCAACCTGCTTACTGTCACTTTCAGGAATCCTTCTCACTTGATATGAATACTGAACAGAAAAAAAAAAAAACACATCCACTACAAAATTAGACTTTAGTACAGCCTTTTACTTTGAGATTGATCTGAAATTCAATGCAGATTTAAAATCATAAGAAATACAATGACATGTGGCCAAAGTATGTGACCTTACTCGGAATTAGGTGCTCTGCATTTATCCCCTCCAAGGCTCACACACACAGTTAACACACCCACACGTGAACACACACACACACCGTGAACACACAGCTGGAGCAGTGGGCAGCCATTTTTTTTACTGCGGTGCCTGGGGAGCAGTTGTGGGTTTGGTGCCTTGCTCAAGGGCACATCAGTCGTGTTATTGAAGGTGGGAGAGAGTGCTGTACCTTCACTCCCCCCACCTACACTCCCTGCCAGTACAGAGACTCGAACCCGCAACCTTCGGGTCACAAGTCCGACTCTCTAACCATTAGGCCACACTCCCAAATCATAAGAAATAGTTTACTGATACTGTTTTTAAACCAAATCTTTGCATAACTACAGGTAACACTGCATCTAACAATGCTTTGGAAAAATACCCCAGTTTATTAAAAAAATTAAATACAGCATAATACATCAACCCAAATAGGTTCTCTAACAACCGTGTGTCCTTTCGTTGTACCTTTAAAAACCCCCCTGCCCCTACATTGGTTGCTTTTTGAAACATTGATGTCTGTTTATATGACAATTGTTTTCTCAAAAGAAATTGTAAAATGCTCATGAAGTGACTCAGAGCAGTTCTAGAGATTATGATTGTGTGTTCATGTACTCGGATAATTTGAGAGGCTGAAAAGACCCACCGCTGTAACACATGCACGCTTAAATGACCCGCGCATCTGCACGATTAATTTCCATGAGGGGCGGACTGGGAAAAAAATTTCAGGCCGGGAAATCTCACACTCATCCAGGCCATCCCATACACCCAAACATATTCTAAAACACAGACAACCCTATTTTTGTATGGCCATCACAAAAACTCCTTAGGCTGGGGACATGCAAAATAATTAAACCTTCATTTCCATTTTAATTTTCAGTCTCATTTTGTCTCTCACATGACTTTAATACTCAATATTTAACAAAATTATTCTTTCTAAATTGCCTACGTCAAAATTAGTACAATAATATTTTTTTTTCCCTTACAAAAATTAACCATGATTTTATTATAGTAAAAGTACCGTAACCATGGTTTTTTTTTTTGGCAAGTGGATTACCATTTGTATTTATTTTTAACACACATTCCATGGTTAAACTATGGATAGTGTAACAAAAAACATTGTTAATCTGTGGTTACCATGGTCCATTGTCTTTGGATTTATAGTAAAATCATCGTTATTTTTCGTAAGGGTTGTGTTATTGTCTGCACTAGCTCCCCCTAAACCTATTATAAAATATAACTGTTTTTTATATATTATAAAACGATTCTTTTGTCTGCTAAATTACTATGTAACGTTTACATAGATAATGCTAGTCCTTTAGCTTATTTATACAGTATTTTGAGTGATGACTGATGAGCAATGAGCTGCTGCTGCTTAACTTAGTAAACAAAGACAAAACTACAATAACATTTTTACAGATGAAACTGACCTGCACTTTAAACCCTGAACAGGGTTTTGCTTCTCTGCTTCACCTGTGCGCTTCCACAGTCCACTCCATTCTCTTTCTCTCGCATTGTTTACTCTGATCGAAACCGTTTGGCGGAGCGAGCGCGAGCCGAAGCATTGCCAGTCACTACTAACCGATTCATGATTTATTAGAGATTTAATATCGAATGGCGAATTCGGAAATAATCGCTTTAATACATTCGGCAGATTTGTCAATAGGAATTATGGAACGTATTCCGGACACTTTTCAATGATACAATGTTATTGGAGTGCAAACGGTTAAAGGTCTTGAGGCAGGTGTGACACTCTCTCTATTACGGATTAAAAGTGTAAGTGAGAGTAAACGGAGAGATGCAGAGACAGGTGAAAAGTGTTTGGTTAATGGTGAATATTGACCTATTGTGCGTACCATTGTGGCTCACCGCTTTTAGCAGGTGATAATCGCTACATTTGGGGTAAAAATGACATAATTATGTATTGTGCCAAGAATGTTGCACTGTCTGTTCGTTCACACAGTTGTGAAACTGATTGGTAGCTGCCTTTAGCGTAGCCTTTACTGATTGCCTCCATTGATCAGAGCATTCGGCGCGGTCGTCTGTGAGTGACGTCACCTCCCATCACAAACACGCCCCCTAGTATAGCCCCTCACATTGATTGACAGCTTTCCATGTAGACGTCGGAATTCAAATGCAAAAGGAATTGCGATTGTATTTGAGTTTTGGCAGGTTACATGCGCATCGCAGCGAGAGTGAAAAAGCAGACTGGTAATTAATATTGCTATTTAAATTGCAGGCTCAAATCCTAATGACATGGGGAAATACAGTACAAAATGGACTTTCGCGTTTTTTGCATGTGAAATTTGGCAGTCAACTGTCGTTGCGAAAGCGAAATGCAACGCAATGCCGGATTTGCAATTCAGTTGGTCCCATCTTTGAAAACCAACTTGAAATACAATTTGCTATTCTATTTGCAATTGTCAGGACTATCTTCCATAAGTAAAGACTAATAATATATACTAATATATATATTTTTTATATTATTGATTTAGTCATCCAAAATGTGGCCTATTCCCTTCACATCTCCACCGTAATAGGAATTCCGTTTTTTATGACTGGATTCTACAAACCACTCCGTGTTTTCCGCATCGCGGCCATATGTCTCAGATTTAGAGTATTCAGTTGCAATTTGGGAGAACAATTAAAGTCTGACTGTGGCCGTGTGTAAATATTAAATGTACCCCCTTTGTAATCGAGTACCATTGTCTAAGTAACTGTATTTATTCCCCATTTGTTCTGAGTAACTGTTCGGATTTACCGTTTACAATTTATAAATGTTACGCCCCTTACCATACTGTGATGCAATGTCCTGGCCGGAGCGACGAGACAAAAAACATTAAAACCCATTACAAACGAGGCATTTTTTGCATCCAGTGGGGACATAATTACGTTTTATAATGACTTATACGGTCTTTTTAGGCGTTGCGTACACATAAATCCATGTCTAGTCATTTGAGATCGGAGAAACGACAACAACAAGCGTTACTCTACATTGCTCAAAACTCGCGTTTGAATCGTCATTGGCAAATCCTTTTAATATGAAAACGTACTTACAGCCTGTGAGTCACCTGATTTGGCAGAACACCGGCATTGTATGCGACTCGCCAGGATGAAACAAGGTCCGCCATAAAATGCAGTCGAGCCAACAAAAGTATTTCGCTTCACAACGACACCGGCACCTAGAATTAACGGAAGCCGCCGCCTAGCGTGAGCTGAATGCGGGCTAGAGTGACAGAGCGGCGGCTTGAGATGGCGCGCCGTCGTATTCCGACTAATTTTGATATTTCATTTTCATCATCAAATTATATAGCTGTACTTTGTTATTGAGATAAAAGTGCTCTTAGGTCCCATTCACCAAGATACCTCTCCTTTCCCCCACCTCTTGAATTTATACATTAACGATATAAGTTCACTCCCACCCTTAATTTTTCACAGTCTAATCTGTTTCCTCTAAAATGTCCACAATACGATAAACTCAATTCAGCCAACCTTCTGTTATATGACTTTAGTTTTTCTAAGCAAAGCAGACACTAATTATTACAAAAATCACAATGCCGAGATCAATAGATTTGCTTTTGTTACCTTTTAAATGGACTTGCATTTTTCTATTTTAAGGCTAACAATGTTAAGATCCTAATCAATATGAGCCTCTTCGTTGGCCTCAGACTCGGCTGTTTGGGACTGAGTCCGACTCTGCCATTTTGGACTCAGACTTGCCGGACTCGATTGGTTAAAGCTCGACTCGACTTGGGACTCAAACCCTACACTATCAGGAACGATTTTTATTTGAAATAGATCCCTTTTTGTATCATTATAAATGTCTTTACTGTCACTTCCTTTCAATTTAATGCATTCTTTCTGAATAGAAAAAGGATTGACCCAAAACCTTTGAACAGTAGAGCGTGCATGCCTAGTCTAAACCACTTAATTAATTGGCATTGTTCATCCAAAAATTCTTCATTTAACCACATATCCTTATGTACTATACTTGTATGAAACTTTTGTGGTATTTTGTGAACGCTTCGGGCCCAAAGTCATTGTTGAGTGACCATCAAATTAATCGAAATTACTTCTTTTGATGACATAATTTCTGTTGCTGGGTGAAAAATTCAGTTTATGAGCAAGCTAGTCAAGTTCAGTTTATTTATATATTTCTGTAGAAGGTGTCATAACATTTTCTCCTATTTCTTTTTGTGTTTAATGGGGCAGAAATGAAAACACAGTCACAGCCTGTTACGTAACCTCAGTTTTTTATAGTTTCTATAGGGATCCATTTCAGTCCTTTCCGTTATGCCCTCTGCACCAAAAATACATGCGTTCCCCTATTGTTCCTCTCATTTCCTGTTCATTCTTCTAGGTAAACCTGTCTCTCATTTAACTTGTCTTTCCTCTTTATGCATTCTCTCGTCTTATCTGTCAGTTATTTTCTCACTGTAGCAATGGAATTGTATGATAAATGAGTGTTGGGTGTTTTAGGGCCATTGGGGTCACCATCTCCACATTATTCACTACTTCTCATAGTGTCAATCACCCAAGCAGTGGCAGGACCTCTTCCAGAATCAGTCCAGTGCTACACAGTATGGGAACAGGAAATACAGTATATAGTCTCAGCCCACAGGCCACCAACTGTAACCCGTCACTCAGACACAATTTTTTAATATAAATCAGATTTTGAAATAGCACTAGTAGAAATAGCTCTAGTTATAGAGACAAGGACAGAGGGAAAGTGACAGCCGTTGGAGGAGGAGAAATGCTGAATTGGCTGATACTGGCCCTGGAGGATATGCTGAAGATGATGGCTGGAAGCGGCAGGGGTTTGTTTGGACATGTTGCAGGGTTAGCTGTGCATTAGGAGGGCTTTAAGCAAAAAGGTCATGGTGAGTTTCAGTGAGAGAAGCCCATGAGGCTCAAAGTTCTTTCTGTTTTTTTTTTTTTTTTTTTTTTTTTTTTTAAATGTCTTAACATTGACTTTCTCTTGATGTTGCTAATGGACTGGACATTCATGACGGCTAAAAGATTGAGAGTGATGGACATGGAATGACATGAGAGAAATTATATAATGAACTGGAAATATAGTGGCTTCCTTGTATTGTCCTTGACTGTCCTTCAGGGGATGTTTCTCTTTCTCCCTCTTGCATTCCTGTGGCTTCTGTTATGCTTGAACTTTTTCTGTAGAAGTCTTTAGTTTGTGAGTAAATTTGGTGTAAGCTATGAATGGATAGTCTTGAGTCCTTTTAAAGGGGACATTGGTTGCAAAATTCACTTTTATACAATGGCTTGAACTTAAATGCGTGTTGGCAGTGTGTGTACACAACAACCCTATAATGATAATAATCCAGCCAGTACTTGTTTTTAAACCCCCACAAACCATAAGCACTTTCTCAGAACAAGCCATTCACAGATTCTTGGCAAAGTGACGTCACTTTGCACAGGCCCCTACCACGACTGTTGACGGGCACTGGCGTTTTAGCATAGACCCGCCCTGAGTGAGCTGTAAACAGTCCGCCATTGTTTCGACGCCGCAGCAGGTGTAGACAAGAATGGCTCCTAAATGGTTGAGGTGTTTTGTTGTTGGATGTCAGAATGAACATAGCAGTCATTCACTCCCGACATCTCTGTGCCGCTGAAGACGCAGTGGATCACTTTTGTTTTGGAAGGGAATGCGCCCCCCGATCTACATAAATGCATTTATGTCTGCGCAAATCATTTTACTCCAGACTGCTTTCTGAAAGAGGGACAATTCAAGGCAGGTTTTGCTAAAAAGTTAGAACTCAAGGATGGATCAGTACCCACTGTTTGTGATCCAGCTGCACCTCCAGAAGTAAGTCTGATCCACACTTTAGATTTCTTATGATTATTTGCAAATCGCCTCTTCCACGGAATAGAGGGGCGGGGTGAGCAGGGCTCATTAGCGTTTAAAGAGACATGCACCAAAATGGGTCGCTGTGAACAGAGCTGTTTTTGACCAGGTAAAAAGGGTGTTGTTTTACATGACCACTGAGGAATTTTAACCAAAGTATGTTGCAGACATTTTATGAAGACCCTAAAGAATCATACCAACTTGAGGAAAATGGGCATCCGATGTCCCCTTTAAACTTTTTGTCAGTGGGAAAGCTCATCTGAAGTTCATTTTAAGTTCATCAAGGTTCATTTGAATGACTTGCTTGCAAAATGGGCATCAAAAGACTCTTGTGAAGTACATAGTAGGCTAGTGTATTCTCATCTGGTATGCTTTAAAATTTAACAGGCCAAATAAAAAGCCTAAATGGCTTGAAAATGGATCAGCTAGCCTGGGAACAGAGTGAAAGTTTCTGGCCAGTTGATGAAACGGTCACTTGCCTTTAAAGGGTTACTGATACATTGTCACTAAATGTAACATTTGTTGATCTTGAACAGGTTTCATGCTTTGTGAATTGTTGGTTTTTTGTTATGTTAAGCATAGTTCTGTGAATTCTGTTGATTTTAAATCTGACCAGTGCTACCTAACATAGTCTTGGAAACATCAACCAATCAGTAATGTTTAAATCATGTGCCATTTATTTTCTAGTGGAAAAAAAATGTGTTTGATTTTATGGTGAGTTTATGGTTATGTATGGGTTAAGCTCAATCTGTCTACACATTTTTTTTTCTAGCACATTTAAACCTTACAAATCTGTAATTAATTTGTATTATCATATTACTTTTCAGTGCTTCCCACAGGTTTGAAATATACTTGTGGTGGTAGCTGTATATAATGTGTGACTTTTAACAATATTTTTATTTATTGAAATTCATTTTGATACAGATTATGCTGTTTAGGGGGGATATGAAGTACTTTTCATCCATTTACCACAAAATTCCCCCAAAATCACACACATGCACGTGTCTTTTGCATGCTCAAATTAGTTGTTTTAAATGTAGGCGCATGGTAAGCGCACTCAAATAGAGATCGAAAGCTCAGCCAAGATAGATGAAGCTGATCATGCTATGCAGGTTATTAATATTATTATTATTATTTTTTCAACTATTAATTAGAGGTGCAACTATTCCATACCGAACCAAAACCACGATGCACCACCCACAAAACATATCATGGTATGTACCGCGTTCCGCCCCTGCACCCGTACTGGCCCGTACCCAATTGAGGGTGACCGCCACTGCTCATCTCAGATCTCGATGCAGGCTCTATGTATTTTTGTGCTGTTGATTTAGTTTTATTTTTTCTTTATTTTTTATTTGACCATAGTCCTATTTTTCCCTGCATAGCACATACTGTACCGCACTATACCGACCGTGACCCTAAAAACCGTGGAACCGACCGCAAGCAAGCTGACGTTACACCCCTAATTATTATTATTATTATTATTACTTATTTTCTCATCTCCATCAATATTTTTAATAGTAGAGTTAATGCAAGGGCTGAAAATCCATTTATCCTTAGCTGAAACGTCTTTGTCTTCATGGAGAGCATGGCTTATGATTTCTTACATACACCACTGCAGCGTGAGCTCCCATATTATAATATATTTATTATCTTATTATTACAAAAAATTTGGAAGTGCAAGTAAAAAACAAACAACAGAGCCCAATAGCAAAAAAATGTATTGTTGAGGTCTGGCATTAAAATCATGGTTCCTTTATGGTTATATAAGTGAGAATTTTTATCACAAAAAAAAATTACCTTGAATAAGCAGTTCATATTCATATCATATTTCAACCTATTTTTAATAGAAACGTTGAAATGATTGGTAGGCCAGGTACCTTGTGGATTTCTCAGACATCAAAAGTAGAGTTTTATGATCAGTGCAAATCTATAACGCAATATGAAACTTGATCTTTCTGAAGTGTTACAGTCCTTTTCTCACCTTTTTTATTTTCTTTTTTCCCTCATGTTCTTACACTCTGCCATAAACACACCCTTCCTCTCTACACACATTTCCCTTCCTGCAGCTCTACAGAAAAGCTTTTATGGATAATTGATCAGGAGAGGTGAGGCAATCAATGCAACGCGCCGACTCATTTCCGAGAGTGTCTCTCTGCCTCTTGATCTGTCTTCCTCTTTATCGATGTACTTGTTTTCTCTCTGCATGGGTGAGATGGGCCAAGGCGAGCCGTTCTCTGACTCTTGTCTCCGTCTGCATCTGTGGGGCACAAGACACAAGCTGCTCTCTGCCTGTGGCAGCGCTCATTCTTCATGTACAACTGATAAGTCAAACAGTGAAGATCTGACAGTCGGAGTGTGGTCGCAGGATTAGCAACCTCAGATATAAATTAAATATGTGTAATGCGTTGTACATTCTGAGCTGGAGATAACACCATTGTTAGCTCTTATCAAGCTCTGAGAGTGTAAAATGAATGGAGTGCAAAACTCATTAATTAATGTCAACTCTCTCTCTCTCTCTCACACACACAGGGTTGAGCACAGAAGGGATCTATAGGGTGAGTGGAAATAAGGCCGAGATGGAAAGCATGCAGCGGCAGTTTGACCAGGGTGAGTCACATGACCTGTCCGCCTTTCAATTTCTTTTTCTTTCTTATCTCTCTCTTTTCAGTTTCTGTTTAGTGTGCTTCATTGGCACGACAAATACATATAAATAGAGCAAAATGTAGTGCAGCTAAGTAAGATGCAGTAATATTCCATTTAAAAAGGAACAGTGAAGTGGAAGTTAAGTTGAAATACTGTAGCAAGGAGGGAAATTAGTAAGGGTAAATTTAAACGATTTGGTAATGGGAATGATTCATTCAGGCAGACACGAATGAAGCATTTAAATGCTAATCGGCCTCAGCAAAAGAAATCATATTTGTTGCATACATGTTGCATCTTGCAATGTGAATTGAATGTTATGCGAAGTCTATACACACCAAAAAAAATTATATTATCTTTGTTAGATGCACGCAAAAACAAACACAGACTTGCATGCAAACATGCTAATATAGTCCAGTTTGTGAACAAATGAGCCGATTCTTTTAATGAATCACACAAAAAGGTTGTCGGTTTGAATCAGTCTAAGGCCAAAGCTACCATGGCAGTTTTGAAATGAGTATGAATTATGTGATGATGATCATGATATTGAATGAAAAATGAAATACTGATGTTTAGTGGTCGGTCGATATATCGCCAGGGCCGATATATCGTCCGATATTTGTATATGTAACACATTTACTTTTTAATCCATTTTCAAATGAGATTTCAAATTTCTTAAACATTAATTAAAATAAATAAAATTATATCGGCCATCGGCCACCCTGCTTTCCAAGATATCGGCAGTCAAAAAAACAATATCGGTCGACCACTACAGATGTTGTGTTGATACTACACATAATACACAGTAATATTTTAAATAATCCAGAGGCAGTAACTGTTGACACTATGTTTGATTCTGGTTGTAATCTGGTTGACACTCCAACATAGTAGGTTGTAACTAAGTATAGTAAAACTGTTTGACATCCATCAGAAAATGGAAAAATGAAGACAATGGCTCCGTGTGTAACTAGTACTGCTGCACTAAATCATGTCAAACAAGATGACAGACAAAAACTAGACACTCTACCTTCACCCAAAAAAGATTATTGGCCAGTGTGGGGGTTTTTTGGATCCTATAAAAAAATACAGGGTGTTAGCTCTGCCAATCGACAATTCTTTTCAAAACGCTCTTTTTACTCTTTTTGTACACTATTGTATAGTTATGGTTATAAAATCTCTTTCTGCTTCCCTACACTTGTGTTTAAATGTGACAAAAATAGATATAGATCTATAGATATCATGATAATATTGTCATAATATTGTGAATTATGATAATCGTGTAGTGAAAATCTGATATCATGATAACAGCCATAGTATGAATCTGTCTAATATGAATCTGTCACTTTACACTATATACTAATCTATTAAAGGCAAAAAAAAATCCAAAATAAATCTTTAGAAATGTATGAATCTAAAAGTAAAGTCTAGATGCTGACGTTTCTGATATCAAAATGAAAATGTAATGGTATAGTCTCAGTACTAGCATAGTGTCTCACTCAAGTATGTACTTTTGCCGTCACCACAGAAAGGAGACACTTTTAGACTATAGAGCGTATATGCATTTGATTAGATTTCAGAAATCTGGTAGGTATTTTGTTGTATTCTTGTCATTTGTGGTGTTGATGTATACTTTTGTCATAAAACATTATGGCACATATTTTATGTGTTAAGTTTAAAAGTTTACTACTAGGGCTGGACGATATGGCCAACATTGATATCACGATATATATTTCTTAATTTCGGTTGATACGATATAATTTCCGATATCGATATGAACACTGTTAAAAAAGCCTCATAAAAACTGCCAAGAACACCCACAACAGATGTCTATACCTACAAACTTCTGAAAAATGTTCCAAGTCTATGAAACCTCCTATAAAACTATATAATATTTAAGAAAAACAAAAAACGACGAACAAAAAATTAATGTTACCGATATCAAAAACTATAGGCTAACATACCAGTCAAAAGTTTTGAACAGTAAGATTTTTATTGTTTTAAAAGAAGTCTCTTATGCTCAACAAGACTGCATGTATTTGATCCAAAATACAGCAAAAACAGTAACATTTTGAAATAGTTTTACCATTTAAAATAACTGCTTTCCATTTGAATATATTTAAAAATGTAATATATTCCTGTGATGCAAAGCTGAATTTTAGCCTCATTGACTCAGTGTCACATGATCCTTCAGAAATCATTATAATATTCTGATTGGCTGCTCAAAAACATTTATTATTATTATAAATATTGAAAACAGTTGAGTACATTTTTTCAGGAATCTTTGATGAATAGAAAGTTCAGAAGAACAGCTTTTATCTGAAATAGAAATCTTTTGTAATATTAACACTTATCTTTTTGATCCATTTAAAGCATCCTTGCTAAATAAAAATAATAATCATGCGCGCTAAATACAATTTATATAATTTCAAATAGAAAGCGTTATTCAATTGTAATAACATTTCACAATATTATTGTTTTTGCTGTATTTTTTATTTAAAAAAAATGCAGCCTTGGTGAGCAGAAGGAATTAAAAAAACACAAAAACATACAAAATTACTTTAAAGGGGTCATTTGATGCTTTTTTTAAATTTATTATTTTGTGTATTTGGTGTAATAGGATATGTTGACATGCTTTACTGTTCAAAAAACACATTCTTTTTTAAATACTGTACATTATTGTAGGTCCTATATGCCCGCCTCTCTCAAACGCTTCGTTTTTCTACAAAGTCCCTCCTTCTGACAAGAGCAGTCTGCTCAGATTGGCCAGCTGACCCACTGCATTGTGATTGGCCAAACACCGCAAGCACACGTCGGAAATGTAACGCACCTTACCATAATCGCGAGCTTCATCTTTTCAAAATAAATGTAAAGACAGTAAATAATGTCATTAGTTTTAACATCAGTTCAAGCCCGAAAGGGCAACATAGACACAGTGATGATGCAGTACACAAACCGCGGTTAAGACAGCTGACTTACTGTGATGTGACGCGGTCTCTACTCTCTCTCTTCTCTCTCTCTCTCTCTCGCTCTCTCGCTCTCTATCTCTCTCGGCTCTCTCTCTATCTCTCGCTCTCGCTCTCGCTCTCGCTCTCTCTCTCTCGCTCTCTTCTTCTACTCTCTCTCTCTCTCTCTCTCTCTCTCACACATCACACACGATGGCAAAACTCCGCATGTGAACAGTCAATAGCAAATACTTAAACTAATAAAAAACAGTAGCGGATTCAGAAGCGCCCGATTGTCATAGCAAAGTCAGAATTACAATCCTCTCCTAGGTTCACGAAACGGTTGTCCATAAATGTTCTGTGTAAAGTCATTAAAGATTCCTCAATGCATCTACGTTCTTTGAAGCCAAAATTAAATAGTGCTTTTTGCTGTCGCATAGAAAACAAGCATTCCCTGACATGGCGCTTCACCACTAACTGCGGGTTACTGAAAACCACGCCTTCTTCTTTGGTGCACATTTGGGGTGCATTATGCCAATCTTTCCAAAACATGAGTGAGGTGATATGTGGAGGCAGTGTTAGAAACGAGACAGTTTTAGGGGGGCCCCGGAGCGAGTCTTAAACTTTGATTTTAAAGAAATATCTCGGTTGGTTTGAACTTTTAGTCTTTGCAAACTCAGGGCTTCTTAATCTAGCCCATCAGCTTGTAACGACTTTCCAAAGAGAAAGGAAAACTTGAAATGCATCATATGACCCCTTTAAAATTTGACTGGCGTGTAGGCTGATTACTCTTATGGATCGAGACAAATGTGTTTCAGCCAGGATAAAGAATATGAAAAGTGCTCTGAGTTGCTGCAGAAAACAAAAAAACTGAGCAACAACAAAAACATGTTGCTGGAGACGAGCTTATTATTGAAAATGTTAATTCATTCTCTGCCAGCAGGAGGCGCTTTAAGAGCGGTAGAACTAGTGGTTTCTCCAGTAATGGCTGTAATCAAAGCAGCTCCGCTCATGAAAGCTGCTTTATCAGATAAAAATGAAAATGTAATCGAAACTTTTTTGAATACAGTCGGTTCCCTTCAGAGATTCATTCATATAAAACACCCGTGCTGCGTTTTGATTTTGAAATGTGCAGTGCTCATGTTTATTCAACGAAATCGAATGCCACAAATAAATCAATGTATGGGAAACACTGGTAATGCATATCGGAAATGTGTTTAAAAATCATATCACCGTTATTGAAAAAAATTATATCGCGATACATATTGAATTATTGTCCAGCCCTATTTACCACACATAAGACAATCCCTGTGTACAAATATGCATGCTTCCCTGCTGTATAGTAGAGGAAAAATAGTATGTAAAATGAGTAGTAAGAATTCATACTGTAGATGTAACACTTCTGTCGATATTCCAAAGTGTGCATCTTATGGACATTTTACTATCATAAGGCCATGGGTGTAGAGTTGTGACTAACAGAAAAATGACGCAACTGCCACTGGTGGATTACGTGACGATGATAACAGCGGATGTAGTACTGTACATCCAGAATTTAATGATACTACACATTCATACTATATAGAACAGACTTTTTAATAGCTGTGAAGTTTGTTTCTTATCAAATGTAGTACCTGCTAGACAGCATGTGATTTCAGATGCACCTAATAACTATTGTTATTAGAAGTCCAGCAATATCTTTTGTAGCGTTTCAGATAAGACTCATGTTCACTACAAAACTGCCCTTACAAAGCTGCTATCTTGTCAAGAGAAAATGATGTCAAAAAAGCCATGGGGGTCTATAATATCTGGAGGAAACTGTCTGTTAGTGTTTCCGTTCATCTCTTGCTGTCTTTGCTCATGGGCACTGAATTCCACATAAAAATCTGTTTGAGTTAACTAATTGTTTAATACTAGATGTGATGGTTACTTTGATGTATAACAGGATAATACCTTAAAATATGGGTCAAAGACGAAAAGGGGTTTTCAAGCATTAAACAATAAGTTTAATATAGCTTTCAGTTTTTTCCCCGTACATTTAAAATGTGCCCTATGTATTTTTTTTTCTCCTGAGCAAAAAATAATAACTATCATAAATTTTTACAGTGATTTACAGAAGACACCCACTAAAATGTCATTCAGGTAAATATATAGTATATACCAATATTTTATATAATATATATATTTGTACCAATAAGGCATAGATGACATTAAGGTAGGGGAGGCGGGGACTTCGGAGAGGCTATCAATGCAAGCTAGCTTTTGAAAGAATAAAGATCCCAACCTCCCTGCAAAAGCACTCTCCAAAGCCACGACTATTCACAAAAACCTCTGAAGCGCACAGCAGGCAGAGGCTAACCAGCCGACACGATGAGACACGGCGTGGGTGAGGTGTTGAATGCAACGCGGTTCAGATTTACCTCATGTCCTCATTCACGGGTTGAAAAAACTTGCAGTACGAAGCAGCTGATATTACATAATCAACAATCTTCCATTCTCACTCGGCTGCAATAGCGTTAATGGAACGCGTGATGACGTACTAAGTCTGCGTAACAGGGTGATCCGAGGTATGCAAAATACATATGCTGACAGCAGATGTGGAGTTGAACAGCCAAATCATCTACCCCTCGCCATATATCTTATATTTTTAACGGGATAGTTCAACCAAAAATTGAAAATTCTGTCCTAATTACTCCCTCATGTCAGTTCCAAACACGTTAAGACCTTCGTTAATCTTCGGACACAACAAATTAAAGGGGTTATATGATGCTGCTAAAAAAAACATTAATTTGTGTATTTGGTGTAAAGAAATGTATTTATGCGGTTTAAAGTTAAAAAAACAAATTATTTTCCACATAATGTACATTAATATTGCTCCTCTATGCCCCGCCTTTCAGAAAAGCGTCGATTTTTACAAAGCTCATCGGATGGAAAAGCAAGGTGTGCTGTGATTGGCAAGCTATCCAGTGCGTTGTGATTGGCCGAATTAACTCAAAGCGGGGACGGAAATGTTCGGCCACTTCCAGATTGTGATGAGCGGCGACCACATTTGACGGACCCGGGGCTGGATTCCGCTTCGTCCACTGTGAAAGCCGATTCGGCGATCGACAGCGCAAAGTTGAAGTATTTCCTCAGCGACCAACACAGATCAACTCCAGGCATGACGAAGCGGATATCGTCCTCTTGGAAGGCCAAACAAAGTAGTTTCGCTTCTACAACGAAGCACACAGCGTCTTCACAACATGGCGGTGGCGGCGGCAACAATACTACAGCGATAATAAAAGTTACGCTTTCTTTTTTTGCGTTAACATTTGGGCGGCGTTATGAAAATCTTTCCAGATAGTGAGGTAGGTATGTGGGGGCGTGTTAGAACGAGTCGTTTTTAGGTAGGCGTGGCTGACTCTTAACTTTTATAAAGCATATATCTCTTTGGATTTGAGACTTTAAACTTTGCAACTTTACAGATCTTCTTTATTGGCCAAGAGCTTGTAACACTCCAAAGAGAAAAGGGAAAAATTTTAATTGCATCATATGACCCCTTTAAGATATTTTTGATGGAATCCGAGAGCTTTCTGGCCCTGCATGGACAGCAATGCAACTGAGACGTTTAAGGCCTAGAAAGGTAGTAAGGACATTGATAAACAGTCCATGTGACATCAGTGGCTCAAATTCATTTTTACGAAGCTACGAGAATACTTTTATGAGCAAAGAAAACAAAAGTAATGACTTTATTCAATTATGTGAAATATCATTTCTTCCCCGAGTTATGTCTTCTGCCATTTTGGAGAGTATCACAATGCATATGCACGCTTTACCCTAAGTGTAAACAACGCTGATTATGCAGATTACGTTAATGCGCGCGCTTTCTCCTCCGAACGTAAACAACGCTGATTACGTCGATTACGCTCTTGGGTACTCTCCAAAATGGCGGAAGACGTAACTCGGGGGAGAAGAATTGTTAAATAAATTGTTATTTTTGTTTTCTTTGCGCTCAAAAAGTATTCTCGTAGCTTCGCAAAACTGAAGTTGAGCCACTGATGTCACATGGAATGTTTTATCGATGTCCTTACTACCTTTCAGGGCCTTGAACATTTCAGTTGCATTGCTGTCTATGCAGGGTCAGAAAGCTCTCAGATTTCATCAAAAATATCTTAATTTGTGTTCCGAAGATGAACGAAGGTCTTAACGGGTTTGGAATGACAATTAATGACAGAATGGAATGAATCAATGTCTTTGACCCATGTAATTTATTTCCCTGTACTTTATAATACCATGGTACGTTTTCAAAAGTACCACTTAAAAAAGCTTGTGAAGCGAAGAACATTACTAAAGTATAACAAAAGCAATGACTCCCACCACCTGCCTTCTCTCTCTGTTCTCTCTCTCACTGCTTGTCTGGCCTCCATGAACGTCCATGCTCTCACATTACCCTGCTGTTGTAGCAGCATAATCTAAAGACATCTCATGGATATCATAGTACATACAGAGCTCTGTTACTCATATTTGCCTTCGGGGAAAAGTTTGAGTGGGCCAGTCACAGCAGACCCGGCTGACCTTGCTGCTTTCAAAGAAATGGCTGCTATTCCTCGGTGCATGGATCACATTTCCGTCAATGAGCACATTGTAGAGCAGATAAGCTCAATTAACCGAGACTGATCCACAGCTATTGATCCAGCCCACTGTGGGCCATTATGAAGCATAATGTCAGAGTGCATAGATTATGCTTGTATTATGTGCATACTTGAGAAGAGGCAGCACAGCGTCTGTTTTCGATTACTTATTTTTTAAAGGTGTTATGATGTGTATATATAGTTCAGACTAGTATATGTTTATTTGTGTTTATATATGTATGTGTGTATAATATAATAGGGCATAATATAAAGGAATAACTTCTATGATTTAAAAGTTTTATTCGATTTATATATATATATATATATATATATATATATAATCTATCTATAATATTATAAATAATATTATATACCGTGGGTAGGAAACGTATTCAGCCCCCCTTAAATTTTTCAGTCTTTGTTATATTGCAGCCATTTGCTTAAAATCATTTAAGTTAATTTTTTTTCCTCATTAATGTTGTCACAGCACCCCATATTGACAGAAAAAGAGATTTATTAATTTTTTGCAGATTTATTAAAAAAGAAAAATGAAATATCAGATGGTCCTAAGTATTCAGACCCTTTGCTCAGTATTTAGTAGAGCACCCTTTTGATCTAATACAGCCATGAGTCTTTTCGGGAAATATGCAACAAGTTTTTCACACCTGGATATGGGGATCCTCTGCCATTCCTCCTTGAAGATCCTCTCCAGTTCTGTCAGGTTGAATAGTAAACGTTGGTGGACAGCCATTTTTAGGTCTCTCAGAGATGCTCAATTGGGTTTAAGTCAGGGCTCTGGCTGAGCCATTCAACAGTCACAGAGTTGTTGTGAAGCCAACTCCTTCGTTATTTTAGCTGTGTGCTTAGGGTCATTCTTGTTGGAAGGTAAACCTTCGGCCCAGTCTGGGGTCCTGAGAACTCTGGAGAAGGTTTTCGTCCAGGCTATCCCTGTACTTGGCCGCATTCATTTTCCCCTCGATTGCAACCAGTCGTCCTGCACCTGCAGCTGAAAAACACCCCCACAGAATGACGCTGCCACCACCATGCTTCACTGCTGGGACTGTATTAGACAGGTGATGAGAGGGGCCTGGTTTTCTCCACACATACCGCCTAGAATTAAGGCCAAAAAGTTCTATCTCATCAGACCAGAGAATCTTATTTCTCACCATCTTGGAGTCCTTCAGGTGTTTTTCATGTGTCTTGCACTAAGGAGAAGCTTCCATCGGGCCACTCTGCCATAAAACCCAGACTGGTGAAGGGCTGCAGTGATGGTTAACTTTCTACAACTTTCTTCCATCTCCCAACTGCATCTCTGGAGCACAGCCACAGTGATCTTTGGATTCTTCTTTACCTCTCTCAACACGGCCTATTCTCCGATAGCTCGTTTGGACGGACGGCCAGCGATAGGGAAGGGTTATGTCGTCCCAAAAAGTATTCCATTTAAGGAATGGAGGCCATGTGCTCTTGGGAACTTAAGGCAGCAAGAAATTTTTTTGGTAACCTTGGCAAGAATCTGTGCCTTGCACACTTTTTTTCGGTCTCTGAGCTCGTCAGGCAAAGGGGGTCCTTGACTTCATGATTCTCATTTGCTCCTGACATGCACTTGAGCTGTAAAGGCTATATAGGACAGGTTGTGTGGCTTCATAATCAGTCAATCAGTATAATCAAACAAGCGGGCTCACAATGAAGGTGTAGAACCAATCTCAAGGATGATCAGAAAGAAATTGGAAAGCACCTTGAGTTAAATATATGAAGTGTCACGCAAAGGGTCTGAAACTAGGACCATGTGATATTTCAGTTTGTTTTTTTTAATAAATCTGCAAAAATGTCAACCATTCTGTGTTTTTCTGTCAATATGTGGCGCTGTGTGTACATTAATGAGGAAAAAAAAAAAAAAAACTTAAAGATTTTAGCAAAATTGGCTGCAATAGAACCAAGAGTGAAAATTTAAGGGGGTTGAATACTGTACGTACCCCACGTAATATAAGAAAATAATACTTTGTCTTTCTCAAGGATGCATAATTGATCAAAAATGAAGTATTTCGATTTCAATTATATTTTCTTTAGAACCTTATATTCATCAAAAAATCCTGAAAAAATTATATCACAGTTTCCATAAAATATTAAGTAGAAAACCTGTTTTTCACTTAATAATAATAAGTGTGACTGCGAAAATTCAGAGTTGCCATCACAGGATGAATTAACATTTTAAAAATATTAAAAACATTTATTTTACAATGGTCTAAAAATATTTATATTTAGTTCTAATATTTGTGTATTAAGGTTTTACTGTATTTTTGGATCAAATAAATACAGCCTTGATGAGAACAACAGGCTCAAACATACAATTTACGGTAGCTAAACTTTTGAACGATAGGGATCCAAATTTTATCAGTAATCCCATTTTTTTTTTATCCAGAACAGTAATAAAGCATTTATAAGTAAAATGCATTTACATGTTATAATATTGTATAATATATGAATAGTAATAAAATATATGAAGGGTTATATGAATGTCATTTATTTTTAACTATCAGTCTTAAAAGAAATTAAATATTTATTATAAATCATAATTTTATTATTTACTAGACATGGGACCAAAATCATGGCCCCAAAATCTCTCTTTTCATTTCATTAGGCTCTTTTAAAGAAAACTGTGTGTGTGCCGTGGGGGTGTGTGTGGGGTGGGCGTGCGTGCGCGGTGAGTGCGTGCGGAGTGCGTGCGTGCATGCGTGTGTGTGTGTGTTGTGTGGTTGTGTGTGCGCCTGTAGGCTGTCTGGATGTGTGTTTGTGCTGGAAGAGAAGGTCAGTTAATTACCAGCAGATTGGTTTGGGTAATAACGAACCACGAGCGCACACGCTCCACTGATCTGGTCGGGCCTGGTTTGGAAGGGCATGAACTAATAGAAGGCGAAGGCTCGTGTCTGATCGATCAGAACCCCGCACAGCCAGGTGACGATACAATTACGGCGGAAATTACTGCACAGGTATGTGCTCAGCAGCATCCTGGCCAGCTTCAGCGAAATGTCAGACAATTCACAATCAGGTGCTACACTGCCATTATCGATCTCTGATAAAATAGAATCAGGACGGCTAGAGTAACTGATCTGGGGTCAACTGGATTTAACGTGCTGGACTGAAAGATTACAATTGTAATACGAATGTGGAGTGCTTGTGTGTGTTTGTAGCTTTAGCTCAATCATATTGGCAGAACCGAAGATCAAAATTGTTTTGTGGTTTTAATCGGCGCTTGTTGTTTGCGTCTCATAACCTCTCACCCTCTCCTATGCACTAATTTCACGCCTGCACGCTAAGCATACATTCTCTAATTAGATACACATTTCGCTGGATCAGCTGAGAGATTAGAGATGCATCCAGACAGCAAGAGTGGAGAGGTTTGATTATAAGGGGCTTTTGCTTTCAGAAGGACCCCTTGTGTGAACAAAGAAGATGCATTTTGGAAGAAGCTGCCTGTCAGTGATGTTCATATGATCCTGTGTCTGATTTTAAGAAACGGATTGTTTGTTGTTAGTACCTCTATTGTAAGTACCTCGTAGAAAAATTACATTAGCCTTCCCATTCATCTCGATGCCAGTTCCTTGGTACAAAATGTATTTCTGGGTCAGAGTGACCCAAACTTTTGGTGCAGGTCATGGTGTTTCTTCAGTTATTGGCACTTTTGGCCCTTTGGCTTTTTTTGCTCGGAGTTTTCCCAATCTCATTAGTTTAATTTGTCATTTGTGTTCTGTTAGTGATAACATACAAATTAATGTATTGATCAATAGCAAATTGAATGCATTCACAATTTTTGCTTAATAATACAGCTTATTACACTCTCTACAACATCAGACACGTTACAGTAATTGATATCATTAGCCTTTGGCTTGCCTATGTTATCAAACAGTTAATAACGTGTTGCTAATGTTACACAAACCAGGTTCCCGTTCGCCATCTCAGACAGCTGCCTTCTAAAAATCAACATCCTCCGGTAGAAACACTTTGCTAATGATATGTAGCGCAGGTTGACGGGATTGGTCACGTTTATGATGGTAGGAAATGGGTGGTTTCAAGCACTTTTTTGAGATTTTGATACACTGCCGTTTTAAGGAGAAAATGCTCAGCAGTGGTGTTGTTGATGCATTTGCACATGGTTTTTCCATAAGCATATTAAAAACACCAGATAGACATGTAAACCACATTAAAAACTTGACTTTCACCACTGGGGTCTTTAATACTTTATTTAACAAGGACACATTAAATTGCTCAAAAATTGACAGTAAAGACATTATAAAAAAAATTATATTTATTTTCTGTGAACTTTTAATCTCTTTCTATTCGTGTTTCTAAAAAGGATATTGAGCAGCACAAACGTTTTCTTCAACTGTTTTCAAGCACCAAATCAGCATATCAGAATGATTTCTGAAGGATCATGTGACACTGAAGACTGGAGTAATGATGCTGAAAATTCAGCTTTGCCATCACAGGAATAACATTTTAAATATAATAAAATAGTAAACAGTTATTTGAAATTGTAAAAATGTTTCTTGGTTAGCTTCTTTCAAAAACATTAATAATCTAAAACCTAAACTTTTGAATGATAGTGTAAATCACACAGGAACTATTGAAATGGTTTGTTTACTTCACCTTTTGTTTAGATTATTAAACTCAATCCATCTTATAAATATGAATTATTTTCATAGTTTTAGATTGAAGGTCTGGGACCAAGGGTAAAACAAATGTGTGTGAAAAGTAACAAAAATACTTTTTTACATGCCTTTTATCCATGGTCACATTTGTAAGAATAAATCTGTTGGTTTTAATCAAAATCAGCCCAAAAGTGAAGGAACACCCATTAGAAGGATAATGCACACTTAACCAGTCGCACCTTGAAAACGATTTTTTTTTTTTAAAATGGGTAGACTCCTTTTGACTTTTAGACTGTCCTTAAGGACTTAATTGTGAATAGCTTGAAAAGGTGCAGTCATTCACAAACTTCCATTTGAAAGTCTAACGGAATTCTCTCTCACTCTCTCTCTCTCTCTCTCTTTCTGTACATTATAGACCCTAACATTGACCTGATCGAGAAGGAATGTCTGTGACACGGGTGGTGGAGCGATGAAGAGTTTCTCAGAGCTTGCTGATCCTCTGGTACCCTACAGCATGCAGACGGAGCTGGTGGAGGCCTTCAGTGAGTATCAACACGACAGTGAGCAGACGAATGGACCTATGTAGGCTCTCACAATCAATAAAAACACTGATACAGGGAAGGCCAGATGTTTACTGTCAGACAGCATAGTCCTCTGAGGTTAGTGTGCCCTGGAGATCTCCTCTGCTGGACATCCTGTGTGTGGAGAGCTCTTGTTAGAGGGAGAAAAAGAACAACAAGGGAGAAGCCAGCGAGTAGAAATGGATTGGGTTTCCGCAGTGCGTTTTCCTGTTGCGGTATTACAGTCTTCACTCCCCATTCTTTAATACACACACTCTGTCTCAGTGTGAAGTTCAGCTTTGTCTACTCTAGGCATCGCTCCAAGCCAGCAACACACAAGCGATGAGACTTAAGCCTAAGATTGCCGTTAGTCCTTCACTCCAGACTGTTTCTCAATAAACAAGCCCTTTCAAGTCATGCCATGATTTAAATAGTTTCACAAACAGCAGGTCTGATTCAGCAGAAAATAAAGCGTAACACCCAAACCTGCACTGGTGGAGTAAAGCACAAAAGAGCAGGTTTGATTGGTTAAAAATGTTCAATATGATCCAATCACGATGTCACTCATTTTGCTAGTGTTAATATTTTGGTATACAAGAAAATATTGGTATATATATAAAAAAATCTCAATACTGTTCAAATGGCCATAGAAATTTTCGTATTGTCCCGAATATAAGACGATGTTTTTTTCTTGGAAATACATCTGAAAAAACACGGTCGTCTTATATTCGGGGTCTAGACTTTGACATGTCAATAATACACCCACAACAATAGGTGGCGCCAAATACGCATAAAACGAGTGTGCCATGAAATACGTAATGTAATGCGTGTTGTAAAGATCGTGAGTAAAAACAAAAGAAAAATAAAACCTTACAGCTGCATGAGTCGTGACTGTCACGCTAGCCTGATGGCACCAAACTCCCTTTGTGATTTTAAAACGTAAGACAGTACCCAGATTTGAAGATTACAGTAAGATTTAACTTCTACTCTTAAGATTTTGGTAGGCTACTATTAGAGGGATAGCCTAAATGTCCTAATTCAGACTTTTTCTTTTTTTTTTATGGTATATCAAAAAGTGTATATTTTTTAAATGTGATTGTTGTTGGTACATTTTACCAGTTTTTACCATACTTTCAAATCAAAAATTAAAATAGGAAAATATGCAATATGAAAATAACTGAAAACAAAATGTGTTTTACTGAGAAAAAAAAAAAAGATTTGTTTTTTAAAAAGCCTTTTTTCAAAAGGAAAAGGTACTGTACATCGGAAAAGCGGGGGGGGCGTCTATAATTCAGGGTCGTTTATATTTGGCCACTACGGTAAATTTTGATGTCAGCTGCAGATTTTAGTGAAATTAATCTCCAGATACCAACTAATCCGATATAATTAAAGCCTGTTACAGTATCTTGTGTTTTCAAACCAAAAAATAGAATTTTGTTATGTCGTCTGATGTAATGTGAGGGGATCTTGGCTGTGCAAATCTTGACAACATAATGTTGTGGGTGGTTGCCAGGGCGTCGCCGTTCGGTTGCTAGTGTGTTCTGAGCTGTGTTTGATGTGCGGGAAGTTACGCGGCAAAGATTTAAAGGGATAGTTCACCCAGAAATCAAACTTGTCATTATTTACTCACCCTCATGTCATTGCAAACGTGGTTGAGTTTGTTTCTTCTGTGAAACACAAAAGAAGATATTTTAAAAGATGTCAGCATTTGTTTTGTCCATGCAAAGCAAGTCAATGGTAACCAAAACTGTTTTATTAACCACTTGTTAATAGTTCGTCACAACTACACTTACAACCAAACACTACTTACTCTCAATGGGCTTTTGTAGTGTTCTTGTATTAAGAAGGAAGGGATAATGGAGGGAGAGGACAGACGGCAGGTCACCTGACTGCCGTGTCACTCTCCGCAGGTGGTGGGCGGTGCTTTGCGGCGGTCCGTCTGTCACTGGACGCCATGGCAACAGCCCAGCAGGCTTGTTCTGTTTTAGTCTCTGCAAACACAGGACGCACCTGCACTGCTTTAAGACCTTCTGAATATTCCTTTGCTTTGTTGATCTGCCATCTATTAGATGTCTCAACGGGATATTTAGATTAATGCATTTTCTGATTGGCGGTGGCAGTTTATTCTGATTTGCATATTCAGTCTCAAAATCAACAGTGTCTGGCTATTACTACTGCTAATACTTGAGGTCATGGTTTCATTCACGTTTCTAAGTTTGAGAATTAAGCCTAAAATATACTTTAGTTTTGACCTTAGATATGCGCACTGCCGAGCCTTTCAAAAAAAACAAAATGTCTTTGTATGCACTGAATATGTGCGTTCCTGTGTTGTGGACAGTTTGTGTGTACTATGTGGAAAAATTCAAAGCACATGTGTGAGATGAGCGTGCTGAATATGTGTAGTTATAAAAATCGGCCTGTGCCTGTATAGTATTGGTGACGAAATGTACATCACACACGTGCATACACGTAAAAACCAAAGTATAGTTTGGGCTTTAAACTTAGACCCAAAGAATCCTTCAGTATTGATGGAAACATGCTAAGTATACTCCGTTTGATAGTGCGCTAAAACATTTGTGCACTATAAAGTTTCATCCTTGTCTAGTGTCTGCGCTGTTTCTCTCGTAGAGTTATAACTGATAAAAACATGTATTCTGGAACTTGCTGGAGGGTCAGTAAGCAATGACCCAGAACACTCTACATCTACATCCACTAAAAATCATCCTAGCTAGCAACCATAAAGAAATTACCTGGCATTATGGTGGTTCTGCACAATTTCTTTCTAGTTACTATAGTAATTCTGCATCAGGGGCCACAATGCATAATGCTGATGTCAGTGTGTGAGTGAGACTAGGGAGGGACACATCTGCCGTAGTGGTCACATGTTCTGACACAGGGCTCACAGCGTTAAGGGCTGATGTAAGCCGTTCTGACTCACTGCAACCATCAAGCTCACTGCACCCAGGGCGTGTGTGTATGTGTGTGTCTCTGTGTGTGACTGCAGTGCACACACTACACATTTATTTCTGTACATGTACTGTTTGTGTGTGTGAGACACTGTGCTTCATTGAACAATCCCTCGGTCACTCCAGATGAGACTGATGGGAAGTCTAGTATGCTCGCGCATACACACACACAAACACCTTTTCACTGTTACTCCTCCCTAGAGTTGTTGTTTATTGATTTAGGTGGAGTGTGCTGCTTCCTTTGTGCATATTAAAACTCATTATTCCTGAATTATTTCCTCAAGCATCGCTTCCAAGCAATCTGAGGTCCCAAAGCCAAACGTGGATAGTGTTTTAAGAAAGAGTCCCCACACACATTTCATCTGGAGCAGCTAGAGTGATTCAGTTTCTGCGCACACATTGAATGAAAGTCTCTATTAATATTCAGCATTTTTCACACATCTAGTGCAAAATTATGAAGGACTAGGAGTCTATTTACTATTTTATTATTTTATTGTTTTAATTTTTAGTTTTAAATTGGTCTATTTTTCTATTTAAATTATATGTGAATTTGTATATATTTTATCTGTTAAAACATGAATTAAAGAGTTTCTTATCTATTAATTTGTCTGTTTAAAATCTGATTTATTTCATTTTTTAAAGTTTGAAATTGATAACTCTTAACAAAAAATTATTTTGTTTTATTTTTTTTAAGTGTCACTTTCTAGTCATGCATACAAAAGAGTGCATACATCTCTTTGAAAATTATTTTAAAAATTCTTTGCGTGCACTGTTTTAATTTACATTTATAATTAAGTTTTCCACCCTGTTACAAAAATGAATGACAGTTTAAAATTTAAATACAGTTAAAGCTGTATCCAAATGTTGTGTTTGATGTAGTATTTTAGCAGCGGTAAATACTTCACCAAATTAAAATAATTAAATCTATCTATCTATCTATCTATCTGTCTATCTATATATCTATCTTTGGTTAAAGGTTCTACTATATATAATAAAATGGTAAATATAACAGAATAAGTAACAGTTGCAGATTAAGTTTGAATTAATCTGTCACTAGGCTAGGACTGGACTAGCTAGTTTGCAAGTATTTACATTTTTGGTACAATTTTCCCCCCTTATATTATTTGCAACATTCAACCCTGTTGTTGGGACTTTGGTAACAGGGTTGACGGTCAAGCTTGACAAACGCAATGTATTTGTGTAGAAAATTAAAGAAAATGAAACGTGATCGTTTACTTGTAGTTCCACCATGCTGTAGAAATTTGCTACATTTTTACTTCCAAAATGTTACAACTTGATGAAACTTAAAGAGTGGATCATCATGGTAACAGGGTTGAACACATTGTATATGTGGGACACAGCTTAATATTATGTGTATGGTTCATACAGTTGTTAATAATTCAAAACATGTCTATCTACTTTCTCTAAATAACTCATGCCTTTTTTACTTTACTGAAACTAATAGAACACAATGTTTGAGATGTCCCTTTAAGAGAGACCTTCACATTACAGAAACACATTGGTCTTGAAGGTCCTCAAGCGTTGAAGCAGTTGTCAAGACTGACTCCTGTGTGTGTGTCTCTCCATCTATTTGTGTGTTGTGGGACAAGTGAACACCTGTGAAGCATAAAGAAAATAAATGTGTTTGAGTCTCATTCTGTGTTCCCTCTCGGCCCCCTGCAGAAATCAATGATCGAGAGCAGCGTCTCCACACCATGAAGGACGTGCTCCGCAGGTTCCCTCGAGAAAACTGCGAGGTCTTCAAATACGTCATCACTCACCTGAACAAGTGAGAATCAGAGCCATCCCTAGGGCAAGACATGACCAAACTCGCTCGCACAAATGTTTTCCATTCTCACTGTTTCTCTCTTTCTTTCAGGGTGAGTCAAAACAGCCGCCTGAACCTGATGACCAGCGAGAACTTGTCCATCTGTTTCTGGCCGACGCTAATGCGGCCCGATTTCACCACCATGGACGCGCTGACGGCCACACGCACCTACCAGATGATCATCGAGACATTTATCCACCAGTGTGCTTTCTTCTTCTACAATCAGCCTTTGGCCGACACACCCAGCGGCCTGCCTGGACACCCTGCCTCGCCTACCACCACCTTGTCTTCTGCCTTCTCCATACCAGGCTCCGCCTACTCTGCCTGTTACGCCCCATTACACCCCGTAGCCCCGCCCTTCAGCCCAGTCCAACAATCCCCGCCCATTCCACACCCCAACCCTCAATCCCCAATACAGAGCCTGCTGCCTACGCTCCACCCCCATCACACCCCTACGGAACAACACATGCTGTGAACCTGTAGACGAGGAGGAGAACTTTGGGAGCACTGAAAGAGATGAATTGAATGGAAGAAACTTCTGAGGAGATTGCACGGCCGTGCCTGACTTGTCACAAGCAAAAGCAGTAGAGGAACGAGAAAGAAAAAGGTCAAGAGTACATGAGCTACGTCAACCACACTTCATTGCCCACTTTCTGCATCATGCTACTCCATAAATTGCAGCGCCGCTCTGTTCTTGGCCCTTTATGCTCCTCACACACACATAGATAACTGCACGTGAAGTGTGGTAACCCCAAACCCAGATCTCTAATGGATCCATGTGACGTAGGTGTTGCACTCTTGCTGGTTCAGCATTGTCTTCGTCAGTTGGCGACCAATGGGTGTTGGGGTATATGAACAAATGGGCTGAACCCCACCTCATATTCGGGTGACCACTGTACGCAACCTCTTAGAAATAAGGTTAAGTGGGCCAACAGGATGGCCTATATATTCACCAGATTCTTGTCGTAACTTCCGACCACTGTTATTATAAAATTATGAAAACAAAATGCTTTTTTCCAATGCAGCAACACGACCATATTCCTACTCCTTATTTAATCAAAGTTTCAGCCTTTTAAAAAAGAGACAAAAATCAAAAGACAAAACTAGAACTTGACTAACTGGATCTAGTTTTGCTGGAATGGTTGTCTGTGGAATGCTTTTGCACAGCATTCTGGGATTTGAAGTCTTTTCCTCACCTTTATCCCCTGGCGCATGAGCCTCCAGAACATGCTGGAAGACTAATGCTTCTTTTATTGCAGAATGTCCTCACAACCAGACAACCCTCAGTTTCCTGCTCCACGAGGATCTTCGACTTTCAGTGTCTGCTCATTTGGGAGCTGTATTATTATTCTTATTACACGTTTGCAGGAAGTCCCTCCCTTCTGGCTTATGTTGGATCTGTGGACTGGTTTTTTGTGCACATGGTTGGTGAACCAAGGAGTGGTGAGTTCTAAGGGATGGGTTAGGTTGTGGTCCACCTGCGTTTGGAGGAGAGGTATGCACTAAATCAAGAGTTGCATCACAGATCCGGAAGGTCAAGGAAGGTTGCACTAGAGGAGACGCTGTGTCTTACCTGTACCTATTCAGATGGCATTGAATCAGTGAGCTGTGGAAGCCTAGAGGAGGATGAGAGTGAAGATAGTGGCATAGCTGGATGAAATAATGGCATTCAGAAAAGATAAAGTCTTCAATGTGTTTGAAAACAGCATGTGGTGCGTTATCAGAGTGAGAGAATATGAGCTTGCAGTTAGTGGCTTTTTGTCAAGACTTCAGAGTTGACCTCAGAAGGATGACATTGTTTATAAAATGCCAGAAGTTTTTTTTTTTTAAAGAAAGATTGGGGGGTTAGAAAACCTGGGCACAGAAACGGGAAAGTTAATGAGGTAGCTTGTGAGTAGGCTTTTCCTTCAGTGGGCTCTTGGAGTACAACACTACTACCCAGTGGACAAAGCAGGTATTGCATGATGAAATTCCGCTCGTATTCAGGCTAATGCTACATTTTTGTTTTTCTAGAAACTGCTGGATGCATTCACAATCACCTGATTCACTTTGTAGCAAAAATGTAGAAAACTTTCAGCATTCAAGTTCATACCAATATTCCCCGGCATTTATACTTATACTCCAGATTAGATAACAGATCATTTTCTGTGACTTTTGTGTTTATTTGAACTCAAAAGAGTCGGTTTGTTTTTGAGCCGTGGTTTTCAAGCAGGGAGACGTTGTGAAACTGTGAAACAATCACATTTATGGATATCAATGAATGTATCCCACAGCAGATTTCACTTCATTTTTGTGCACATCTCTCCCTGTAATACATGCTAACCAGTAAGTGAACCAAACCTGCCTTGCCCCCTTATAACATGCTAATCTGACTTCTGACTGGCTGGGATGAGCTGCAGCTCTTTACCCATTTTTGCTTAAACACTACATCTTTTGCCCTCAGAGAGTAGGAGTAGTGGCATATTTTGGGAAGCGGGAGCTGTGTGGCCTATACGCCCCTGGTACTTTGTGTGTGAATTCTGCATTATCTGTATATTTTCAATGTATTCTTTCAGAGCCGCTTGTCCTTCGCAGAAAAAAATAAAACGGCAAAAAAACGAAACAAAAGTAATTAAAAAGTGCAGGGGAAGACGACGTAAAGTGACATGACAAATGTGTATTAAAAATGTGACATTGGTTCAGCAATTCTATTTGGCTGCATCACTTTATTTTTGTTTTTTCAACATTGGTGACAGATTGTCTGTTAAGTTAAAGGAGAAAGGAGCAAAACTATATTCAGAATGGTTGTTTATTTGTACGTTAGGGGGTCTGATGCTTTGCCCTGTAGTCAATGGTGATAGAAAAGGTGTTCTTTTTACGTTTTATTTTAATAATTAAAAATGAGACGAAGCATTTTTAACAGTCTTGTTTTGTTTTTTGTGAATGGTGTAAAGGCCACAATGATGTAGTGCATGATTCAAGACCAGGCCAGGGAGAGGGGTCTGCCGCTCTCAGTATTAAAAAAGGAAGACAAAGAAACAAAAATAGAATGGAAAAAAATACAGAAATAAATGAAGTTACATCAATAAAAATACATGTCATTACAAGTTGGTAATTAGTCTCAATGGGAATGGTGTATAAACAGTAAGGCCTTCTGTGACCTGTATTATAGTTAATAAATCAATCTTGTAAAATCGGTCTCATGTCTTTATTTTATAGTTGCAGAATGTGCATGAATTCCATTACATTTGTGCTTTTTCTATTTACTCATACTACTGTTTTCACTTATGTCATCTAGACCAGTGGTTCCCAACACTGGTCCTTGAGGCACCCCAACACTGCACATTTTGCATGTCTCCTTAATCAAACACCTGCTTCAGGTCATCAGCTCGTTAGTAGAGACTTCAAGACCTGAAATCAGTGCGTCAGAGAAAGGAGACATGCAAAATGTGCAGTGTTGGGGTGCCTCCAGGACCAGGGTTGGGAACCCCTGATCTAGACTATCATTCATTAAGAAATTAATTTTATTCGGCGAGGATGCATTAAATTGATCAAATATGACCGTAATGGATTTGACGTTGTTAGACAGAAATTCTATTTCAAATAAATACTGTTCTTTTGAACAACTTTCTATCATCACAGAATTCTGAAAAAAAAAAATGTATCATGGTTTCCACAAAAATATTAAGAAGAGCAACTGTTTTCAACACTGATAATAAGAAATGTTTCTTGAGGACCAAGCATGTCAGAATGATTTCTGAAGGATCACGTGACACTGAAGTAATGGTGCTGTAAATTCAGCTTGACCATCACAGGAATAAATGACATTTTAAAATAGAAAACTGGTAAGTATATCATAACTTTTGAGCCGCAGAGTACCAGCATTAAAATTAAAAAAGGTATGTGTAATAAAATTCATAGTTTTAGATTGAATATATTTGTGTTATACACGGATGGCACTGTTTGACATCTTATATAAACTACCTAGTAACAGCACCATATACTTTATATTGACTATAGTTTCTTTCCAACATCACGTTTCAGAGCAATCCTGGCTCATACTGGTCACTGGGAATCCTGAACAATATGTTTTGACAGTTCCCCAAAAGGTATATCAATACGGCTGTTATATTTCAAGGTAACCCTGTGTTAAGATAACCATCTCCGTTTACAGTAAAGAAACGAGTATTTATCAGGCAGTTCAATTCTTTTGAGTCTGTATGTTAACCTATATTTGACAACACAATAGGCACTTTTAACAAATCAGGGCCTTATCGGGCCTGAGGCTCTTAAAATAGAGTATATTTTTCTTTCTTTTAAATAAAGGCCGGTCAGTGAAATGTTTAAAAATATCTCAAATGAATGAATGGAATATCACTTAAACAGAATTGTCAAAATTACGACGTTTGATATAATTATTGGATGGATTTTAGAAAGTCAAAACCAACAGGCCATATCATTTTATGGAGGATAGTAATATTTAGTGTCTAAATCTAGCTACTTTTCATAGGATACTTTTATGTTAGATAATAGTAAAAAAAAAAAACATGGCAGTTTTACCCCTAAAAGGTTACTATAAGTATAAAAATATAAAAACCGTACCGTATTCGTGGAATATTCCAGTAGTTGGCAATGTGCCTTCAACTGTCCTGCGAAATACACCAAAGCGTTTTCTTCAATGGATTGTGTTCCGATATTTTTTTAAATGACCATAATTACAAGCAAGGTTTATTGGTTATTTATATTTATTACAATTTGAGCTGTTGTTGCTACGTTATATGTGTATGCATGTGTGCGTATTGGAGTTTCACATTATGTGTATGCATGTGTGCGTATTGGAGTTTCACATGCAATGACAAAAACGGACCACTAGGTGTCTCGCTTGTTGAACTTTACGAACTGGTCTTTGGCATTATATTCTCTCCATATGAATGTTCCTCTGACTCACACCTGTTAACGTTGGTGAATCATTTTCAATAGATATGCATGTTGATAATTTAATGTTCCAGCTCATTTTTAAGTCTTTTGAAGAATGAATGATATGAACACGCATGCTATGTAGAATTTACAAATAGCCTACTAAAGATTTCATCTAAACGACCTAATGGGATTCACATGAATGTGTTTATTTATAGGCTAAACAAAGAGTCGTTGTTTCATGAATCTTTGGTCTCGGTAGATCAGAAGTCTCGTCTGCAACTTTCCAGAAAGTTTCAGAGTCTGGAAGTAAGTCTGTAAGTCCGGTTCATCTTATGATAAGTCGAGGCACCACGCCACGGGGGTGGAGAGTGGTTTTGGGAGAGAGGGGGGAAGGAAACAATAAGGCTCTATTTTCAGTCTTAAATTTGATTATTGTGATTTCATCATCCAAATTTCAATTCCAGTATCATCATATTTTTGTAATGTTTATTGAATAACTAGGGAACACAATACTGACATTAAGTCAACTAAAGGCATTTTGTTCATTTGAAACACAAAACAATGCATGCAACGATACATTCACAACATTGTCAGCTAATCAACTGTATTTAATAAATTGTATTAAGCTGATCCAGATAAATATTCAGTTGTAAAATTTGTGACAACTTACCCCGGTCTCTCTTACGCCAGAACAGGATAAGACCGATTCCTTAGGCCCATGTTTGTCCTTAGACTACACATCGATTGTCCGGGTCAATGTGGGTGTTTTGATTCTGATACCTCGATTGATGGCAGTGCTGGGAGTAAGGATGCTGTTATTGATCATTTGATGGTCAAATTGATGAATGCTGCTGTAAATGGTGCTGCCACTATCAGCTGAAAACACCCAAGCCCCAGATAAACTGTTTCGATTTGCTTATATAATATATATATCTATATATATATAAGCTTCCATCAAAGTTTGGGTGAAATTTCAGGATTTTTTATTTTATTTTTTTGTTAAGAAAATTAATGACTTTTAATCAGCGAGGATTGGTGTTAAATTGAATTTTTAAAAAGTTATCTGCTAAAGAGTAAAAGCTTTTCTATTTTAAATAAATGCTGTTCTTTTTAACTTCCTTCATCAAATAATCCTGAAAAAAGTATCACAGCTTCGCTGACTTAAAATATATATATATATCTAGCGTAGCGTTAGTTATGGGGCAGGGGAAACGGTCTAGTCCAGCTTGCATCGGCTGACTCTCAGCTGATCCCCATCAACCTATGATGAGTATGACACCTATCTAAGCATTCATATATACTGTAAGTTCCCTCAGTATTATCAGCAGTTTTCGCGTTGCTCAATAGCTAATTACCCACCTCCATCCCCGACGACTCCTCTTGTCAGTCAGGATTCAGCTTGTTTGAATCAGGCTAATTCTAAAATGTGTACATAACGTTATTGAACTTTAACGATATCTGCAATACATTTATGTTGGTTCTGTTCTGTTTACCCTGGGGGGGTTATCGCTGCTTTCCCTGCTCTCATCCATGCTAAGCTGCATGAATGCGCAGGGAGTTCTTGCCAAGAACAGAACCATACCACCAATCCAAACTGTATGCGAATTGTCAACAGAATCTTTGACGATAGTTGGTCCTGACAGAAAATATATTT
The DNA here is from genome assembly GCA_018155175.1 of Sinocyclocheilus anophthalmus. NCBI lineage: Eukaryota > Metazoa > Chordata > Actinopteri > Cypriniformes > Cyprinidae > Sinocyclocheilus > Sinocyclocheilus anophthalmus. The sequence goes on along the minus strand of JADLZN010011362.1, from coordinate 245,046 downwards.
TGAACAGTATATTAGGATAGAAACCAGTATTTTAAACTGTATTAATATTTCACAATATTACGTTTTTTTTCTGTATTTTTGCTCAAAATAAATGCAGCCCGATGAACACAGAGGAAACTTCTTTAAAACACATTAAAAATTATATGGTTCTGATTTAAAAAGTGTAAAACATTTAGAATTACTTTATTTTTTTTTTTGTGGAGCGTTCATCTAAATGGTCTCACTCACTGAGACAAAATACTGTATCATTTAAAGTCTTCTATAAAAGGTGTTTTGTTTTAATTAAAGGGATAGTCACCCCACAAATGAAATAATGTTGTAATAATTTCCTCACCCTCAGTCGTGCCAAAACCGTATAAGTTTCATCTATATTGAAACAACAAAAACCGTTGTTGGTTCCCCTATGACTCATTAGTTAAAAGAAAAAATACATCGGGGAACCATAAAAAATGTGGATTACCAGCATTCTTCAAAAAATCTTCTTTATGGGTCAAACATAAAGGAATGAAAAACGCAAGCAGTTTTGGGAACGACATGAGGGTGAGGTGTAAGAATGATGACAAAAAATTGGTCATTTTGGGTGTGTGAACTAGGCCATATTGCACATGTTTATGTTTCAAGGCTGAGGGTGGCGTGGGGGGGGGAATTTTTTTGAGGGGACAATTATTTTCGCCATATGTGGTCACGTCGGAGAGGGAAAACACTCGAGTGTCATTGGCTGGCGGCCTCTGACTTCGCTAGGTTGTTTGCAAGAAAAAAAGAGCGAATATTAGACAGTGAAACAAACTTATTCTGCTTTACTTATTCTGTTACGCTGAAAGAAGCAGAAATAGGTCTGAAGCCAGGAAGACAGAAAAAATGCCGTCGATTGACCAAAAAAAAAAAAAAAAAAACCGAGCGGCGGTTAAACATCAGTACACTGAGGTAAAAAAGAAAAAGTAGTGAACAACCTGAGAAGTGACACACAAGTCCCTTCTTTGTGTTGGACAGGTAAGAAATTAATTATTGTGTGGACTATCTAAAACTCACTCATATCAGTGTAATTTACATAAAACAAAGATCATCGTTCTGAACCGCGTCGATAGATGGCAGAGGAGCGTCTCTCACAATGCGGCATCGGTAAGTTACTGAAAGTGCACGAAGAACAGCGAAGCCACAATTAAAATGAATGACAAAATATAAAAGTAGGATTTATTTTAAAGTGTGTTGTATATAGTAGTGATGGGAGAAGCTAACCTTTTCCAAGCTTCGAATCAATTGCTTCGCAAAATGTGAATTCGCGGTAGTGTCGAATGCTGCTCGAAACACAACATGACGCCTGCTGGTCCAAAACGTGTAGTAATTGCAACGAAACAAAGCTCAGGCAAAACATTGACTGAAAAACATAACAAATAACATTTTACAAACCCATTGCAAATGTTTTATTGAAAGTATAGTATATTAAATAATAATATACCATTAAATGTGAAGTGTTTATGTATAATATTAATGTTTTTTTAAAGTTAATTATGAATCATTTGCAGAGCTTGTTTTGTTGGTTTTATGCAGAGCTAGTCTAACCAGGGGCAAAAATTTATGAAGAGACTAGTAAGTCTAACTCATTCTTTTATTAACAAATGTATCATTTAAAAAATGTTCTACAAATTTGATTTTTCAAACTGAATCCGGTTTGTTTGTATCGTAGTGGTTTGCTGATGCAGTGGTTCGCCGCTGGGGGGCGATCTCAGTGAACTCGCCCGATTCACGGGGGGTGGGTGGGGGTTTAACAGAGAGAGCATCGCCCCCCAGTCGGCCAAAACCCCATTGAAATTTTGAAACGTTTCGAAACAGTTGTGACGTAACGAAGCCTCGTTTGGTGAAATCACGTGACTTTGGCAGTTTGATACGCGCCCTGAACCACTGTTTCGAAACTAATGATTCACAAAAAAAAAGGTTTTTTCGATGGAGAGCTTACAAAAAGCGCGCCCATCACTAGTTTATAATAGCCTAAGTGTAACAGTTAAGCCAAAGAGTCACAAAAAGAAGATTATGAACTTTTAAATCATAAAACCCACATATAGCCTACGGTTTGGACATTTCGAGGTTGTCAGACTCATAAAAGTGACATTAATCTTGAGAAAAGCTTTGCACCATTTGCACAGATGCCTCTTGGTTTGATGTTTTATCATGTAATGCAACAACACTAGTGTTCAAAAGTTTGGAGTTCAATATTTTTGAAAAGTCTTTGTTCACCTTTAGTTTGGATCATTAAAAAAAAAAAAAAAAAAAAAAACAGTGTTGTAGTTTTTTAGTTAAAACACAAATTGTAAAATTTTATTCACAAATTTAATTAGAAAGGTTATCTATTTTAAAGGTCACATATTTACAACCTTTTGGATTTTTATTTTAGGTTGTTTTGGTTTGGAATGTCCTTAAGAAATTATATATTTTATTTACGTATAAGTACACAATAAAAACCATCTCAATATATTTTTACAACTCCTTTCTCAGGAGCTCTGCTGAGAACAGGACGATTTTGGTCTGTCTAATTAATATTCATGAGCATCTCTTCTGATTGGCCTGTTTTTTTCTGAGTGACGCATGGCCAGGCCAACTACAGGTAACTAGGGTCAGCCGATGTCACGGTGCTAGCTTGAGGCAGCAAAACAAAGAGGAAACTGGAGGCGGTCCATTCAAACCAGCGCAGATTCGGCTACATAAGGAGCTTAAAAAATCATCTTGTGGTGATGTTGGGTGCCAGAATCGACGTAATACAGCCTCAAATTAAAAATTTGATCGCATATCTGCTGCCACTGCAAGACAAAAAAATGACGACAGCTGTGGTTTTTTTACACGCGATATTTATAATTTGTTTTTTTTTTTAAAACGAGTGGACTGGACAGAAAGATCGTCAAAAATGCTTGTGTTTGCAGCACACACTTCTTATCAGAAAAAGTTCAATAAAATATTGTCTTTTGTTATGGTGGAGCCTACAGATTTCTTGCCGTTGATATTTCTTTTTGCAATTCACAACTATACAGTTATGTGGCTTGTATGAAATAATGTTGTGTGCACGTGGTGTAAAACAACAAAATGATGATTTCAATATTATAAATCAATTTGTATAGTGTATTATACAGTGTTGTGATTAAATTGTGGGCTGGAACAATAATGTAGCTGGGGAAAAAATTAGTTGCCTGCTAACTTGCAGTACAGTATATACCTCTTCATTCATGACCTAGACGACAACGGTGAGTTTGTCGTTACTTCTACACGTTAAATGTGATCACCATAGAAACAATCCTGTCAGATCGCCATCCTTTGGTTATAACGGTAAACGCATACAGGTCGGGCACCGATTGGTTTCGGGTTTTTAAGTTAACCTTTTCGCCAAATAATTCCGTTGTGTTGTTGACTCCAGCAATTGGCATATGGACGCGATTGTGTCTGGGGGTTGGCAAAAAGGCGATTTTGTTGGGGACGGGTGGGGCGGTGCTCGGGGCGGTGAACTGGGAAAGGGGGGGTAGTTTTTTAACGGGAAAAAACAGTCATAACGGTTCGTGAAAAATCACAGCTTCTTTATGCAGGCTGTGTGCATTTTACTGGGGACTGACTGTTTTGAAACTTATATGGTGGTGCATGCCCTAGGACCCCAGTTATAGTGAAAAAAAAAAAAAAAAAAGCCAGGGAAAAATTTCTAGTTTGACAATTATGGACCTACTTAATATATTTTAGAATTTAATTTATTCATGTGATGTCTTTATTCCAGTTTTCAGTGTCACATTATCCTTCATAAATCATTCTAATATGCTGATTTGCTGGTAAAGAAACATTACTTATTATTATCAATGTTGAAAACAGTTGTGCTGCTTAATATCTTTGTGGAAATTGTGCTACTTTTTTCAGGATTCTTTGATGAGTAGAGAGAGAAGCAGTGTTTTGAACAGCAGTTTTATTTTTGTTAACTGAAATATATTTGATTTGTTTGAAATCTTTTGTATCATTATAAATGTGTTTACTGTCACTTTTTAAAGTATGAATTTCTTTTAAAAAAACAACAACAACATTTTACCACCTCCAAACTTTTGAGCGGTAATGTACCTACATTTTTAAGTGTGAACTGAGTGATAAAATACTTTTTTGTGTCCTCTTTTGTGTGAATCAGTTTATAATTTGGATTCTGATTAGGTGAAAATGAGACATAATTTCTTTATTTTCTCTTTCAATAGTCATTTTAATCAGAACTATATTTTTTACCTTTTGGTATGCCAGATGAAATCAACTTTCTCCGATAGATTTAGTGTAGATGTGTTCAGGTCAGAGGTTTTTGGCACTGAAGGCCAGGCAGACGGCTGATGCAGATTAGTTAGTCAGTTCATGGTTGAACTGATCGCATTTTCTGATGTGGAAATGAAATGCAATTATTATTACGTTTATTAGCAATGTGTTTTTTTTCCCCCTTTCCCGCTGTCTTTTTTCTGCTATGATTAATTATGCTGTTTAATTCTGAGATTCACCATAGCTCTCCTGTAATTTCCCCATGGTCTTCTTGTGCACGTGTTTTTTTTCACTCGTGAATTCAAGCGTCGAGTTCGGTTTCGGGGAGTGCCGAGTGAAGATGATTGCATTGACCAGTCAGAATCAATATGGATGCCTGGCATGATCCTATAGCAAGTAGCGAGAAGTGAGTTAAGCACATCCAGTCTTTTCTCAAGGTGCTTTTTTCCCCCCAAGTTCAAACTTTGAGTAGCTCCGTCTTCCATAGAATATTGAATAAGGTTACCATGGCATGGTGAGCACGCGCGAGCGGCTCCGTGCATTGAAGCGGCCCCTGCGAATCTTCCTGCCTGGCTTTCAGAAGCCCTTCATGCGCTCTTGACAGTTCCAGGTTAGCTCCTCTCCTCTCCACTTGCGCTCCCAACGTTCCCCTAGAGGATAACGCCGAGATCCAGGCCTTTGAGCCCAAAACCCAGCCTTAATCCCCAGCATCGATTGCCCTGAGAATTTCCTCCAGAGCACAGCGGGCATCCCAGCGCTCCAGCCCCGCTGCGGCCCAGTCAGCCTCCTCTCACACTCAGTTCATCTGCACCGCCGGAGCCTTACTTCCTGTGACTGCCGAGCTAATTTCCTCTCCGTTTAGAGTTTAAAGAAGAAACGGGGTTAACAGACAACGCTGTGATCACTGCAGATACAGGACAGTCAGTATGTCATGGGTCTCCTTGAGCTGATGGCAAATAAGAGCATTCATTATAAAAACTTTTTTTTTTGTTTAAATGTGCAAATGTACTATATATGTACACAAGAAATAGGTGTAACAAAATTGGGTAACACATTATTTTGATAGTAACTCTAAGTAACTTTGCAACTGCATGTCATCTAGCAATCATTAGTATATTAGTAGAGTGTCTGCTAAATATATAACACTTTATTTTGATGGTCCCCAACACACATTCTACTGACTAGTATAGTTTTAAGTATATGTCAGTTTATTCTACTAACCCTAACTTTACAGTCTAGTACTCTGAGAGTTTGTTTGGATGATAGTACATAGTTACTTATTGTTAGATATAAATTTCAACCAAACAATTATAAAGAAACAAGCAAAGTAAACACATGACTGAAAACATGACATTTGCAGAGTAGAATTTTTTTTTTTATTTACAGTTATTTTACGTTTTTTATAGTTTTGATTACAAACGTTGATTTTTTATTTATTTAGATTTTTTTTTACAGTTGTGTTATGTTGGTTTCCCAACTTTATACAATTTTCATCAAAAAGGTAATATAACAATAACAAGGTATTTTCCTTACATATTAGTTTTTAAAGGTTTTGGGGTTAGTAAAGTTTTTATTTTTGCATTTTTTTAAATTGATCAAATGTGACAGTAAAGATATTTATAATGTTGTCTTTTTCAAATAAACGCTGTTCCTTTGAACTTTCTATTCATAAAATAATCCTGAAAAAAAGACAAAAAAATACAAGATAAAAATAAGAAATGTTTTTTTGAGCAGTAAATCAGCATATTAGAATTATTTTTTTGAAGGATCATGTGACACTGAAGACCTGGAGTAATGATGCTGAAAAACTCAGCTTTTTACCATCACGGATATACATTGATTTTAAAACACTTATTGTAAATTGTAATATATTTTACATATTACTTGTTTTACTTTAAATTGATTAAAGAAATGCCATTTTTTTATGACTTTGAAAAACAAGAACAAAATATAAATGTTTTTATTATATTAAAAATTAATCCAAAAACCCCACATTTTTTACGGGTGTATGTGTGTGTTCACATTTTAACTGACCCTCCCCCCCCCCCCCCCCCCCGCACCTCAAGTTATTTTTTAAGGCAAAAACAAGTGTTGAACAAAATCATAAATTGGTCATTTTTTAAAATATCTCTACATTTTTTGTTGCACCACATGACCGTTGATCACATGAACTGAAACCATGCCTAGGTCATAAAAGGTATAAAAATATATAAATAAGGACACTTATTGATCCTGGACACGATGGGGCCCTGCATGTTTTCTGCATGTTGGGTTGCACAACATGACTGTGCTTAGTAGACGATATTTTCCAAAATGTTTGTAAAATTTTAAACAAAAGTCTCTCGACTGCGTTATTATTTCCGGTAAGATCCATCAAGACTAGAAAACAGTTCGAAATGTCTCAATGTACTAGGGGTAGACCTGTTTCTCTGCTTTTTTTTATCTATAATAAAACCATCTGCATGTTGTATAATAAACACCATTCAAATAAAATGAATTGGAATAGTGGTCCAGAGAAAAAAGGAAAAAAACTGAAATCTACAATACTTTTATACCACTTATAATTATTGACCCACCCGCAAACTGTTACCGTGCCCTAAAATTTAAATGTTACTCTACTAACAAATTTCCTATAGCTGCCTTATTATTTTATGGCGCTGTTATGGCGGCAGCATAGTGTACTATTAATGAGGCTTGTTATGCAGAAGGCGGGCTGAGGGTCGTCTACTAGAGCAAAGCTGTGCTCTGTCTGACCTGGACCTCTACATGGCTTTCTGACTGCTCCAGGTCAGTGGCAGCTGTCAATCACTCTGCAGCAAAGGTGAGGTCATGCAACAAACACCCTTATATTCAAACTCTGGAGGCCATAACAAAACCTGCAGGTGAAACAAAAAGTGGACAAAACACACACCTAATGATCTGAGGAAAACATAGAGCAAATATATACAAATGAAAAAAAAAAAAAAAACCTAAGCAAACAAAAAAATGCAACATGGAACAACACTTTTTTAAACACATTAACTGATATGACACAAGTTGCGAAGGCCATCGCCTGTGATGCAACAGGACTTTTTTTTATGGACCTGACGAATAGGTAAACGTGTAGTTTTTCAAGGTAGTTATTATTACTGTTAATTATTAAATATCATTATGTTTATGGTGAGTCACACCCTTTTGCAACATGAACTAATCCTGCCATAAAAAGGTCAAATTATCTGATATTGTATTATTTATTACCATTTATTATTTATTTATTGACATAGTTGAGAGGGTCTGCAGGTATTGCATCACTTCCTGTTTTTTCCCCCCCTGAATGTTGGTTGGAATGTATTATATTACTTTTTTTAGAAATGTTTATTTTATGGGGCTTTATTTCTTCATATTGCATCACAACAGTTGTATCGGCCTTTATTCCCTCAAAAATATCAAAAGGAATTCAGGAGAAAATTTTTTAAACATGCTAACAGAAGGAAGACGGTGTATTTCAAAGGTCTAGTATATAAAATGGCCATTTGACTTAAAAACCAAAAAACAAAAAAACAAATTAGCATCACATCAATGACCCATGTGCTATGTATATGGCTTAATGTGTAAACAAGTGTGCTTTTATTTAATAACATACATGAATAATTTCTTAGCAATTAAGTTTTCTGTTTTGCATTGTGGCTGCATTTCCACCTCGGGACACTTAATTTATTAATGACATTAATTTTCAAATATTCAGTGGTTTCCTGACAATTATTAATGACTTTTTTCATTATTATTATATATGAATGTATGTATTCAAATATATTATGCATATTATGCCTTGGAAAGGGTTTTATTAGGCCCTTTATTTTTGTTCACATGTGTAATGCTCACAGTCCCAATGTTTTACACACATCATTGGTACTGTGAGATTTGTGCAGGCATGCACAGGGTTATTATTGTTAACTAAAACTGTTAAAAACATTTTGTTAAATAGAAATAAGCTGAAATAAAATCAAATATTTGATGAAAACCCTAGAGAGAAAAAAGGAAATGCTCCCTTGGCAACTAAATGACATGTTAGTCGATGTACAAAAATTACTAACTGAAAATAAATAAAAACTGAAATAAAAAAAAAAGCATACCTAAATAGTATTATTTAAACATAATGAAAAAAAAAAAAAAAAAAAAAAAAAATGGCCACAAAGGACATAACAAATGCCTGAAAATTAAAACTGAAAATATAAAAATAAGTGTCAAATAATATTTTTTATATTAATATGATAGGATATAAAATAATACTAAAATAACACTGGTGACATCCTCAATAGAAACTCTTTGACACTTCTAATCTAACTCGCCCTTCACCTCTATAGTGTGGCCAAAACTCAAGCCCTCATTATCTTTAAATTAAGATAAATCATAGTTCATTGTGCATTTGAAGATGTGTAGAGGTATATGCGGTCTGTAATTTCCATCAGTATATTTTTATACATATCTCACAGTAAAGTAAAATAAATTGTGCATTCGTGATTTTTGTTGTTAAAAAAAAAAAGGGTTGTGTGTTCATATCAGTCTCCAAGCTCTATTAGCAGTGGGGGGCCAGGTAGTACCGCACCCTATCTGCGGCTCATATCTACTGCAAAGCCGGGGGGTCCTGCCAACAGTTGCCCCTGTAGACACAGGGCGCCACCTCTCCAATAGACCTGACAGGGCAACCCCAGGATTAGGTGACGTGGGCTGGGGGAGCGGCGACCACTGCGGGCGTGGCAATCACGCGCACAAGGCATCCGCTCGCTGGTTTACTGTCAGATCCATCTATTGTTCTGTCAGGCGGTAGAGAAGAGGACGCACAGGGGGGAAAGTGGGCGGGAGAGAGGAGAATTGATCAGGAAATTAACAGTATGGCTTCCCCCTTGCAGGACTGTTTCTTTAATTCATGAAGGGGGTGAGGGATTCGAGAGGGAGAGGGGGAGGAGGTGGGGGGAAAGCGGGTGTTTTTTTTTAATTTTAAATTCCTTGAGTCGCCCGCCTTCTGTTGTTAGAGCTACGCCGGGTTGGTTGTTCTGTCTGATTGTGCAGTCTGTTTCGTTTCATTTTGACAGTCAACACACAAGAAACACACAGTTTAGATGTGATGCAAGCACTGCGGCCAAAATATTAATTATATATGTAGAAAAAAGTTTTTGACAGAAAAATTTACAAAATTAATGTTGCCTTCTGGTCTTTAATTGTTGGTAATGGAATGTTAGTTTTTTTATACCAGTTATTGGATTAATGGGGGGATCATATTATATTATATATATATATATATATATATATATTATATCTATAATATATTTATATATATATATATTACCCAATCTTTGCCACTAGCACTAGGTTTACCCATTTGTCAAGCAAAAAAAAAAAAGTTTTAATAATTTAATATAAATTTTTTTATTGTTATGACCACTTGTTCTATTTTAATAAGTCCAGGTCAGAATATACCACTTGTTTCAGTCAATTCAGAATTTACAGGGTTCTACACAGTTGGGAAAAAGTATGTGAATTAGATTTTAGAATTGCCAGTGTGCCTGGAAAAAAGTATGGGAAGAAATATTTGCATTTTCCAGACTTTGGAACTAGGACAATATTTAAAATTATATAAAAAACAATACTTAATGTAATGAAAAATAACTGTATCATACAAAGAAACCGTGTGTTTCATGACAGCTGTTTAGTATTCCTTAGTGATTGTCAAATACGACACCCTGAATGAATTCAAGGTGCATTGTGTCTTATGCAAAAATGCAGGTTATATCGCAGGTTTTTCTTATCCGATATTCTTAAGAACAATAATACAGAGCCTCTACAAGAACCTTTGCTAAAAATAGGAGAAAAAATATACGGGGACCTTTCGTGTATGCAGAGAAACCATTAAACCCTAGCAATAAAAGACAATGCACCACTGATCCATCTATTGTGCCATCAGCCTGTTTCGTGGTGTGGTTCATTGGCTGCCGCACGAGAGCTATGCGTTTTTTTTTTTTTTTTATAAAAGCAGCCCAAGGCCTTTTGAAATATGACGACTGGGCCCTATTGGGAAAGCCAAAATTTTTCAACACATTTTTTTTTTACCAGTACAGTCTTTTTTATAGATCATTGAACTTGGCAAAAAGGAAAATTCACACAATGTGCCATCAGCCCAATTTTGGCCAATGGGTTTCCTCTGTCACCACCAGAGGAGGTGTTTTTAAATTAAATTGGGACAGTTAGGCCTTGATATTAGAGGTACGCCCTAAGGGAAAGCCAAACGCAAAATCATTCCCTGTGCGCATGTGAATTAGTTCTTGAGGGCACAAAAAAGGTTTTCTGGTTTGTGCATGCAAGGGGGGGGGGGGGGGGGGGGGGGGAAGGGGGGGGCGGAAATGTCAATGAAAATAAAATATTTACAGATGACTGTACTATATACCAAATATAAAGCGGAAAATAATGCTGTATGAACCATTTATGTTAAATATGGTCTGAAAATCTACTAAAGGGTTTGGAAATTCGAGGAATTTTTGAAGTGGAAAATGTTTAGGAACCCTGAATTTATATTTCTTATTATCGATGTTGAAAAAGTTGTGCTAATTATTTTAATGTGGAAATCATGATACATTTTTAAAGAGTTCCTTGTTGAATAGAATACAGTAATTCTATTCATTACAGTCATTTCTACAGTAAGAATTACAGTAATTTCTTATCAATTCAGTGTATCCCTGATGAGTAAAAGTATTTTTGTTCCAAAAAGAATAAAAAATACTGACCCCAATCTTTTAAACAATACTGAATACTTTTCCTTGCAAAACATCAATAAGATCATAAAACAGTACTTTTGAATGACCATCAAAGGAAAAATACTTTTTTTGCTAGCATAATGTGTAGTTACAAATCCAACAGGGGCTATTGAACATAAAAAGCCAAACCTTCTCACCAAAAGCAAAATTAAAAATTCAAGATCTTAAAGATCTCAGATTTAAGGTTTTTTCAGTAAGTTTGAACATGGTGAATAATAATGCCGATCTTTGCCTTAGCGAGCACCACTAATAATGTCTCGTCTGCACATCGTTTCAGTCAACTTCTGAGTTCCCATCTCAGCATATATTTCTGAGCTTCCTCTCTCCAGGGGGGGCGACCAGCTGCCCCAGAGATGTGGTCCCATGCCCCCCTAATCCCAGTGCAGACCCCCATCAGCGAGGATTAGAGACTGATCAGTGAGAGGGCAAACCCAGGGCCAACCGACACCAGCACAGCAGCCAGCCAGAGCCACTAGGGAGCGGTGACACTGTAACCTGAAACGTACATGAAGAGAAAGACCTGCAAATACACACACAGGATAGGAGAGAGTAAAAAAAATTAACTGGTTATTGACAAAAACAATGGGAAAAATGTACTCTGCGCAAATTATGTGAACGTATAAGCTATAATCCACACAAGCTCGATTTTACACATTATTGTGCGTTGAAATGTGTCAATTCATACTGCAATTCAAGTAGGTTTTGCAAAAAAAAAAAGTGCCGTTATAGTGGAAATTAGCATAAATCCATGACGTTCTCCGAGCTTTTCACATTCCGAGCTGATTTGAAATTGTGCAATTTGGTGGCAACACTATTAACATGGAAATTAATCCATATAATTTGAGTCTTCAATAGACAAAACCACAATATAACAAGTAACAGTTGTTATGCAGATACATTATTATTAATCTTACAGTTTATTTAGTGGAACATTAGCTACAATAAGCTGTATTTTATGGATTTTGTTTATTATTCCTGCAGTATTAAGTCATTAACAATAGTCAGTTGTAGGAATTATTATACAGAAATATTACAAAACAGCTGCTTAACTACATTTTACTGCTAAAACCGCTGCCAATAGTATTTGTGTAGGTTGGTCTTAATATCTTTCACTTGGATGTTATAAGTTGCACTGAGTAAATACAGCTGGATAAAACAAAAACTGTGTGCGTCCTCATTTCAGGCTGCAAAGAAACAATATGTGTTCAAGAGTCATGCGAAGACGTGAACGCTTTTTGCAATCTCGTTATTGCAGTAATTGAAACATGGCATGAACACACCTTTTTCCTCACTCAGTATTCTGTCAGTAAAGATTAGGAAATGTATTGTGAATGCTGCATTAAGTCAAACTGGTAATTTGCTAATAAAATGACTATTAACAGCTAAACATTTTTTAGTAAAACTCATCAAATGTCTGCCTTTTATGCGCAATCAAATACTTATGAAATATTTTTTTTCCCTCAGATTTTCAGTCTTGGCACGTTAACTAGCTGGAGTCATGAGTTTGGCAGTGAGTCAGAGAGCATGCGGCAGGTTTCATCCCTCAGGATTCATATGTTCTGTGTGCTCCCATCTCCTGTTTGTTCACCGTTTGTTTGTCGGCCCCTTCTCTGTCTAGCAATGTGTTATGCATATACAGTGGGTAGAGAAAAGAATCACCTCTTTTAAAATAATCACATTTTGTTTCTTTGCAGCCTGAAATGAAGACAGACACAATTTTTGTTTTATCCAGCTGTATTTACTCAGTGCAACTTATCATCCAAGTGAAAGATATAACACCAACATGTCAGAAAAAAAAAATAATATTAAAAAATAAAAACCAGAATCACCACCTCCTAAAAAATGACTTGTAAACTCAAACGGGTGTAGCTAATCACCTTCTCAATGGCACACAAAGCCATTTGACTTTCAACTGTGATCAGCTATGGTCATTTTGATTAGTTCAGCATGAAAAGAGCTTTCCTGGACCATTTCCTTTTTAGTGCAACTGAAGCAAACAATCAACTGTGGGTGGCAAGACATTGTCAAAAGATCTCCGAGATAAAGTTGTGGACAGACACAAGTCAGGAGATGGATACAAAAAAATTCAAAGGCTTTATCAATGCCTAGAAGCACAGTGAAGTCTATTATTAAGAAGTGGAAGGTATTTGGTAAAACACAGAACCTCCCTGGGTCAGGACATCGCTCCAAACTGGATGAAAGACCCAGGACAGTGAGTCCTAAAGAGTCCTACAGCAACTCTGAAGCATTTGCAGCAATTTATGACAAAAAGTGGTCATTGTGTGCATGAGACAACAATATCACAAATTCTCCACAAAAGTGGCTTGTATGGGAGGGCTGCAAGAAAAAAAGCCACTCCTCAAGAAAGTCCACATGACTTTGCTTTGTCAAAATGCACAGATGAGGCAGATGAGACTAAAATTTTGTTATTTGGCCTCAACACCAAACGATAAATCCAATACAGCTCACCATCCAAATAACAGCATTCCTACAGTGACACAGCCATCTGCTGGAGTGCCCATAACAGTCACCAGAGGGCACTCCTTCTGGGTTATAGTTTGTTTACCCAGACAGCATTTCCCATGATTCACCTTACTCTGTTCCCATTACCCCTTGTACTCATTATTGTCAGTGTTTCCGCTGTGTGAAGTGAGGTTATTTATATCTTGTGTGTGTGTGTGTGTGTATTTATATATATATATTTATAAACCCAATGTACCAAAACAAGTTGGGACAATCGTACAAATTGTGGAGGTAAAATAGGAATGGAATATAGATAACATATCAAATGTTGAAAGGTGAGACATTTTGAAATGTCATGCCAAATTTTGGCTCATTTTGGATTTCATGAGAGGTACACATTCCAAAAAAGTTGGGACAGTCAGCAATAAGAGGCCAGAAAAGTTAAATGAACATATAAGGAACAGCTGGAGGACCAAATTGCAACTTATTAGGTCAATTGGCAAAAACATGATTGGGTATAAAAAGAGCCCCTCAGAGTGGCAGTGTCTCTCAGAAGACAAGATGGGCAGAGGATCACCAATTCCCCAAATGCGCGGCGAAAAAAAATAGTGGAGCAATATCAGAAAGGATTTTCTCAGAGAAAAATTGCAAAGAGTTTTTGAAGTTATCATCATCTACAGTGCTTAATATCATCCAAAGATTCAGAGAATGTGGAACAATCTCTGTGTGTAAGGGTCAAGGGCGGAAAACCATACTGGATGCCCGTGATCTTCGGGGCCCTTAGACGGCACTGCATCACAAACAGGAATGCTACTGTAATGGAAATCAAAACATGGGCCCAGGAATACTTCCAGAAAACATTGTCAATGAACACAATCCACCGTGCCATTCGCATTTGCCGGCTAAAACTCTATAGGTCAAAAAAGATATCTAAGAAGCTCATCCTCATAAACATGGCAGAAGCGCAGGCGCTTTTCCTGGGCCAAGGCTCTGATTTAATAATGGACTTGTGGGAGTCCCATCACGACTAACTCATAATGTTGAAAAACTGGTAGCTCGACGCGACTAGGGTTTGAAACGTAAACAGCGTCAGAGGCGATGTTGCATTGTGCCTGTGAACCTAAAGAGGACAGGTACAAAACCAGGAAGGTTGTTCTATCATGCGCTCAGTGTCAGCAAGACCCCAGCAAAAACTGTAATTGATGGGTGGTAAATCGAAAGCAACCAATGCAAAATGGTGAAAACGGTAATATCCAAGTCCGAGAAAAACCATATATCCCATCCAGACGTCGTAGGGGACTGGTCAGGGAAGAACTTGATGGCAATATTGCCAGACATGAAGTCCCAAAGTCCACAGACCAGCCTTTCCACATATTGCATCAATTACAATATCATGGCTGCGTAGAAGGATCTGGGTACTGAAATTGCCAGCCTGCAGTCCAGATCTTTCACTAATAGAAAACATTTGGCGCATCATAAAGAGGAAGATGTATTAGACAAGAATGGGACAACATTCATATTCCTAAACTTGAGCAACTTGTCTTCTCAGTCCCCAGACGTTTTGCAGACTGTTATAAAAAGAAGAGAGGGTGCCACACAGTGGTAAACATGGCCTTTTCCCAACTTTTTTGAGATGTGTTGATGTCATGAAATTTAAAATCAACTTATTTTGCCCTTAAAATGATACATTTTCTCAGTATAAACATTTGATATGTCATCTATGTTATATTCTGAATAAAATATTGAAATTTGAAACATTGCATTCTATCATCCACCATTATTGACAATTCTGTTTTTATTCACTATTTGTAACAAGTGTCCCACTTTTTTGGAACGGGTTTGTGTAATACTATACATATACAGTGGGTACGGAAAGAATTCAGACACCCTTAAATTTTTCACTATTTGTTATATTACAGCCATTTGCTAAAATAATTTAAGTAAAAAAAAATTCCTCATTAATGTACACACAGCACAACATATTGACAGAAAAACACAGAATTATTGAAATTTTTGCAGATTTATTAAAAAAGAAAAACTGAAATATAACATGGTCCTAAGTATTCAGACACTTTGCTCAGTATTTAGTAGAAGCACATTTTGATCTAATACAGCCATGAGTTTTTTTTTGGGAAAGATGCAACAAGTTTTGCCATTCCTCCTTGCAGATCCTCTCAGTTCTGTCAGGTTGGATGGTAAACACTGGTGGACAGCCATTTTTAGGTCTCCAGAGATGCTCAATTGGGTTTAAAGTCAGGGCTCTGGCTGGGCCATTCAAGAACAGTCACAGAGTTGTTGTGAAGCCATTCCTTCGTTATTTTAGCTGTGTGCTTTAGGGTCATTGTCTTGTTGGAAGGTGAACCTTCTGCCCAGTCTGAGGTCCTGAGCTTTCTGGAGAAGGTTTTCGTCCAGGATATTCCTGTACTTGGTCGCATTCATCTTTCCCTTGATTGCAAACAGTCGTCCTGTCCCTGCAGCTGAAAAAAAAAAACACAGCATGATGCTGCCACCACCATGATTAACTGTTGGGACTGTATTGGACAGGTGAACAGCAGTGCCTGGTTTTCTCCACACATAACACTTAGAATTAAGGCCAAAAAGTTCTATCATGGTCTCATCAGACCAGAGAATCTTATTATTTCTCACCATCTTGGAGTCCTTCGGATGTTTTTTAGCAAACTCCATGTGGGCTCAGTGTCTTGCACTGAGGAGAGGCTTCCATCAGGCCACTCTGCCATAAAGCCCCGACTTGGTGGAGGGCTGCAGTGATGGTTGACTTTCTACAACTTTCTCCAATCTCCCGACTGCATCTCTGGAGCTCAACCACAGTGATCTTTGGGTTCTTATTTGCCTCTCTCACCAAGGCTCTTCTCCCCAGATAGCTCAGTTTGGCTGGACGGCCATTTCTAGGAAGGGTTCTGGTCGTCCCAAACGTCTTCCATTTAAGGATTATGGAGGCCACTGTGCTCTTAGGAACCTTAAGTGCAGCAGAAATTTTTTTGTAACCTTGGCCAGATCTGTGCCTTGCCACAATTCTGTCTCTGAGTCTTCAGGCAGTTCCTTTGACCTCATGATTCTCATTTTGCTCTGACATGCACTGTGAGCTGTAAGGTTTTACATAGACAGGTGTGTGGCTTTCCCATTCAAGTCCAATCAGTATAATCAAACACAGCTAGACTCCAATGAAGGTGTAGAACCATCTCAAGGATGATCAGAAGAAATGGACGGCACCTGAGTTAAATAAATGAGTGTCACAGCAAAGGGTCTGAATACTGGACCATGTGATATTTCAGTTTTTCTTTTTTAATAAATCTGCAAAAATGTAAACAATTCTGTGTTTTTCTGTCAATATGGGGTGCTGTGTGTACATTAATGAGGAAAAAAAATTAACTTAAATGATTTTAGCAAAATGGCTGCAATATAACAAAGAGTGAAAAAATGTAAGGGGGTCTGAATCTTTCCGTACCAACTGTAGATATATATATATATATATATTATAGATATATATATGTATTGGTTGGGTTGTGTCTTTTAGTTGCTTCAGTCTTGTTTTCTGTTACGTGCTCATGTTCAGGATTATCTTGTGTTTTGCCTTGTTTTTTCCTGTGTTTTTGGATTATTATTTGGAATAATAAACTGCACTTGGATCTTCATTGTTTTCCAGAGTCATCCCGTGACAGAGGACTGAAGCCATTATTGATCCAGCAGAATGAGGGACAAAATTCTGCTCCCTGAAGGACAAGTCTGTCTTCAAGGTCTGGAGAGGCTTCGCCAACAGGGAATGGAGGTGTGGGCCTTCGCCCAGAAGTTCTGGACTAGGGTGGATAGGTTGGGTTGTCAGGGTATGGACTTTAAAGACAATTTTAATCTTTGTTTGGATGAACCCCTACTGCATTGGGAGATGGAACAGGTGTAGTCCTTGGATTTTTGGAACTTCTCCAGGTACTTGCAGCTCCGCAAGGAGGGAAAGGTAAATTACCACCACCAGAGTCCACCTGCAGGAACTGTTCTGTCCATACCTCCCTCGTCTAGTCAAGCACAGGACCATTCATCCATTCCCACGCTCAAGCGGAGGTCGAGAAGGAGGAGGGCAGCTAAGTCTACACCTCTAGTTCCTAAGTCCGCTCCTGTGGTCCCTAGTCTGGTGGTCCTGGAGGACCCGACTCTGGTGGTCCCAAGTCTGGTGGTCCTAGAGGACCGGACTCTGGTGGTCCCAAGTCCGGTGGTCCTGGAGGACCCGACTTCGGTGGTCCCAGGTCCAGTGGTCCTGGAGGACGTGATTCCGGTGGTCCCAGAGGTTGCTGAAGAGCCGCCCAATATCGCTGCTGCGAATAATTAGAAAGATGTCTCTGCTGCTGTTCTGCGAGCATGGGCCGCTTCAGAGTCCACTCATGAACCTGCTCCAGTCCGGGAGCCGTCAGAGTCCTCTCCAGAGCCCGGTTCAGTCCAGGAGTCATCGGAGTCCACTCCAGAGCTTGGTCCAGTCTGGGAGCCCTCAGAGTCCGCTCCAGAGTCCACTCCAGAGCCCGCTCCAGTCCGGGAGCTCACAGAGTCCACTCCAGAGCCCGCTCCAGTCCGGAAGCCTACAGAGTCCACTCCAGAGCCCGCTCCAGTCTGGGAGCATACAGAGTCCACTCCAGAGCCTGCTCTGGTCCGGGAGCCCTCAGAGTCCATTTGAGAGCCTGCTACAGTCCGGGAGCCCTCAGAATTTGTTCCAGTCTATAAGTTCACTCCTGAACTCTTAGTCTGCCCTGTTACGGTCAAGGAGACCATTGCTGAGCTGCCTGCCTGTCTTGTTAAAGTCATTGAGGCTGGTACTAAACTCTCTGTGCTCTTGTTTGCAGTTCTGCCTGAGTCGCTAGGGGGTTCATCTGCTTGGCCAGCTCCGCTGAGGTGGTCTTCAGTTCCACCCTTGTTGTCTGGCAAGCTTCCGGCTCCGTTTTGGTTGCCCGCCGGGGTTCCTGTTCAGCCAGAGCCTCGCTGGTCGGTCCCTGCGGCCCCACCTTGGCCGTTCGCTGTGGTTCCTGTTTGGCCCGAGCCTCACTGGTCCATTCCTCCGGTCCCACCCTGGCCATCTGCTGGGGTTCCTGTTTGGTCAGAGCCTTGCTGGTTTGTCCTGCCGGCACCGCCTTGGCCTTCTGCCCTGCCTGTTCTGCTCTGGTACCCTGGTCTACCTCTGTCTCCAGACCCTCTTCAACTGCACGGGTCTGGCCCACCATCCCTCCCCCTGGTCCACCTCCCTCCTGGATTTCACTTTGTGTATTTTTTTTGGAGTGTCTGGAATCCGCTCCTTAAAGCAGGGGTACTGTCACAGCCATCTGCTGGAGTGCCCATAACAGTAACCAGAGGGCACTCCTTCTGGTTTATAGTTTATGTTTAACCGGACAGCATCTTCCATGATTCCCCTCACTCTGCACTCATTACCCCTTGCACTCATTATTGTCATTGTTTTCAGCTGTGTGTAATTTAGGTTAATTATCTCTTGTGTATATATATTGGTTGGTTTGTGTCTTTTAGTTGCTTCAGTCTTGTTTTCTGTTACATGCTCATGTTCAGGATTATCTTGTGTTTTGCCTTGTTGTTTCCTGTTTTTTTTGGGTATTATTTGGAATAATAAACTGTACTTGGATCTTCATTATTTTCCTGAGTCATCCCGTGACATACAGTAAAGCATGGAGGTGGTAATATCCTGTTATGGGGGTGTTTCTCTGCAGCGGGGACTGGAGCAGTTGTCAGGATAGAAGGAAAAATGGATGGGGACAAATATCATCAAATTCTTGAGGGAAAATCTGCTGCCCTCAGCCAGAAAGTTGTCAATGGGAAGAAGGTTACATTCCAACATGACAATGACCCAAAGCACACAGTGACTGAAGGAGAAAAAGATGAATGTCCTTGCATGGCCTAGTCAGAGCCCAGACTTAAACCCCGTTGAAAATCTGTGGAATGACCTGAAGACTGCAGTCCACAAACATTCACCATCAAATTGAACTGAACTCAAAGTCTAGATGTGCAGTTAGTAGAGACATATCCCAGCAGACTAAAGGCTGTAATTAAAGCAAAAGGAGTTTCAACAAAATGCTGACACAAGTGGGTGATCCTTTTTCCAACTCAGTGATTTTTTTTCCTGATATGTTGGTGTTATATCTTTCACTTGGATTGTTAGAAGAATGTATGAGGTAATACAGTAGATAAAATGTTGTCGTACTTCCATTTCAGGCTCCAAAGCAACCAAAATGGGATTATTTAAGGGGGGGAAGTGATTATTTTCTAGTACCCACATGGATGTTGGCTACCAGAATGGCAGTTGTGTTTCAATTTCTTGGACGCAGAATGGATATTGTTTTTTTTTTTTTATTTTTTTATTTTTTTTTTTTTTTTTTTTAGTTGGGTTCAAAAAGCCCCACTGCAGAGATTATGTTTTCAGCCTTCTGATATATAGTGTCATTTATTTTTTTGTCATCTGAATTTTTTCTGATGATAAAATATGAAATACGCAGAGACAACATAAGCCAACTGAACAACGAAAACCAGTGAAAAACTTTTTTTTTAAGCACATTTCTTGCTAAAACGATTATGTGGGCTGTGGGCAGGACTATCGTTTTATGGAACAATGGAAGATAATGGGGTTGGGCACAAGGGAATTGTAACGGACAGAACACAGGAAGCATGTGGATCCATCTGCAAGGCTTTATTTACAAGAGACGTGGTCAAAAACAGGGATAGGTCAGACAATGGCAAACAGGTATATTGATGGCAAGGCAAGAGGGATAATCAAGGTACAAGGCTCGGTAATGCAGCTAACACTAGGTGAGTGGAAAATGCAGAACAATACTCGGCAGTGAGAGAGAGGAAGTCAATGGCTTATGTAGCATGTCTGATTGGATTCAGCTGTGTGTGTGTGTGTGTGTGTGTGTGATCAGTGAATTCAGCTGTGTACGTGTAATCAGTGCAATGGTTGATGGGAAATGCAGTCCAGGGTGATGGAAAAGTCTGTCGTTACTGAGCAATGGAGACGGGGGAAAACAGGAGCCCTCCGTGGCTATACTCGGGAACTGGAGCCCTCCTTGGGCTATACTCGGGAACAGGAGCACTCCTTGGGCTATACTCGGGAACAGGAGCCCTACGTGGGCTAAACTCGGGAACAGGAGCCCTCCCTGGTAGGGACTGGGACCTGGGGAAAACTGAGACACAAGAGACAGACAGAGCACATACAGTCTCATGGATGGGACACACAGTTCTTTCACAAATGGGCTCCATAGCCGTGACAGGACAGGCAAAGAGCTTACAAACGGCCTCCATAGCCATGACAGGACAAACAGGAAGTTCACAGGTGGGTACTTCTGACACCTCTGGAGGATCTGCAGCGGATGCCGCCACCTCTGGTGGTTCTACAGTAGTGCCCTCAGGATACAGGTAGAGTTCGGCAAAGGTTCCTTCGACCTTGAGATGACAGGTTGAAAGTGCGTTTCTGGGCGCCACCACCATGCAAGGAGCTGAAGTGAGCACCGCCACTTCGGGAGGTTCTGCAACATGCGCTGCCACCTCTGGAGAAACTGCAGCGGGCACCACTACCTCAGGAGATTCTGCAACTTCAGTCGCCAACTCTGAAGACCTAATAGTGGGCGCTGCCGCCTTGGGGAGTTCTGTGGTGGTGTATGCAGCCCAAACACAACAAAAAGTGATACCCATCAGGTGAAACACTTCAGACAGGGGAATTAGTTCAGGAACAGAAGGGCTAGAGTGAGTGGGTTTGGGGACACCAGCTGTGCGTGCAGACACCAGCGGTGCATCCATAACACTGGATACCAGACTGGGATACCGAAAGGACTGACCTTGATAATCTGGGTGCAACAGACAGGACATGACAAGACTCCTGACGATCAGCTGTGCCCTGACGTGACTCAGGATGATCAGCTGTGACGTGACGTGACATGACTCTGGATGATCAGCTGTGACGTGACGTGACTCTGGATGATCAGCTGTGACTTGACTGGACTCATGAATAACAACTGTGGCTTGACTTGGTTCATGAAGTTCAGCTGTGACTTGACTTGACTTATGACAATGATTGGATTCAGCTGTGTGTGTGTGTGTGATCAGTGCATTCAGCTGTGTGTGTGAAATCAGTGCAATGGTTGATGGGAAATGCAGTCCAGGGTGATGTGTAACAGTCTGTGTGGTGTGAGAGTCAATGTAATGGGAGAATGACCTCTAGTGGCAATTGGCCTGAAGCCCACGGACCAGATTCGTGACAGAAATTATGGAGGTTTGGAAGCAAAACATTAAACCCATAATTCAGCAACCACAATTTTGACTAAGCAACCACTTAGCAACCAACCAGTGGTGCATTTCCCATTCAACAACATAACTCGCTGCTGAACCACCATAGTACAATGCATTGTGTGATAAATGAACTACCTAGACTGTAATACCTTTGTCTGTCATACATTGACAGCTGACTCTCAGAGCTCATATTCTTTTTTTTAAGCTAAATTATACTTTAAATATGAAACTAAAACTGCCAGTAGGGGAAGGCAAGTCACTGTCATCATGAGTTGAATCATTAAGTCATTCATTCAAATGATTTGTCCAAACGGCTGATTCATTTGGTCATTAAATCATTCATCAAACTGATTCATTTAAACAGCTGATTCATTCGGTCACTGAATCATTGAATTGAATCGAATCAACTGAATTGTTAAAAATGTGGATTTATTCAACGAGGTACAGCTATGTATTGCTCAGACACGCAAACATTTCAGCTGTGGTATCATTTGGAAATTTTCATTGACGAAACAAAGCAAAAACAGTATACTGACAATATTGTGTCTAAAATGTAACTTAAAATGTTAACTTGTTTGTTGAACTGTTTTAAAAAATGTATATGACATTCGCAATCATGCAGATATTCGGGAAAAACAGCAATCTTGCACGTGATATTGCTTAACTATATATAATTTGATGAAAATAAAGACAGAACTCATGAGGAAAGATGGCAGTAGGCTTATATCTTGATTTTCGAGGTCAAATTACGTTAAAATAGCCTCACGCAGTGAAAATGTTTAGTTTTTTCCAAAGCGAGTGACATACTCGATAATGTCAGCTCACACGTTGTTAAAACAATACGTACAATATTATCATAGACAATACATATTGCCCTCCACTGCACTTTCATTCTCTTAACAAACTAAAATACATAGAATTATATTTGTATATATGGAATGGAAGATATTGTACAGCAGCTTAGCTTGCTTATTTTCCTCCATGTTGTGCTAACAATATGCTTCTAACCACAGGTTTCTGATGCTGATTTTGAATGTTTTCTGGAACTATATTTTTGGGAACAGAATCATTAAACTATGTTGGTAACGACAGAACGTGCAACCATAGTTAGCTTCTTTTTTTTACAACCACCAAAATCAACAGCATCATGAAGATAGTTTTTGAACAGGAAATATTACTTATATTTTCTCAATCGTCTAGTCGTTAGAGTTTAGTTCTGCTAATGCTAACGAAAATGGCAGAATTTAATAGTCCACACATACATTATGGTGCTCCAAACTGTCCATGTAGTTCCAGTCTTACAGATATACAAAGCATAGCAAAATTAACTGGCCAGCTTTTGTCTTCTGCTAATTGTTCTTTCCGGCCCTCATAGCTTTAGCGCTAGCAGACGGTCTGATGCCGTATTTCTTTGTGTCTTCATTCTCTCACTCAGGCTGGTAGCGTTAGTCTCAGATAGGGCAGTCAAGTTAATTGCCTTGTATATTGCCGAGCAGTCAGCCATGTCAATGCACATTCACAGCATATTACACATAACTGGCAATCACAGCTCATTCCCAAAACAATACTGAGGGCACCGCTAATAATGACTCGAGCTGCGTCCTGTGCCCCGTGCCGTTTGGACTGATAGTCTGTTTATGGCAGAATATATGAGCCTAGAAAGATGGAGAACAAACGTTTTGTTTGCTTTGGAGTGGATGTGTGTGTATGCATGTGTCTATGTGCACAATGTGCTGTGTGAATTTAAAGAAACAATTTATCCCAAATTTAAAATCTATAATTAATATTTACTCACCCTCATGTTCCAAACCCATATGACTTATGCTCTTCTGTGGAATAATTTTGGGTATATAATGAAGGTGAATGAAGACTGGGTTGTCATAGAGAAAAAAACTGTATATTGGAAATAAATAAAATAAAACCTTTTTAAAAATGAATGGAATTTCTCTAGCGAAATACGGAAATATTCATAGTTATGCTCAGCTCTAAAATATTTATATTGGCACAGTCAACCCGATCTCATGCGGTGATGATTTTGTATGAATTTGTATAATGTGATTTGAATGAAATTGTACGATTTTTAGAAAGAAACCTAAGCATGAAGGTCCACCTCTAAACCTAACCATGCTTAAGCAGATTGTACGCAAAGGTACAAATGAGATTGTACAAATTTACCAATTACTTTTGGTGCGAGTAATTTATTGTTGTTGTTGTTTTTGTCTCGCTCAAGACACATTAGAGAACACATTTAAAAAAAAATAATCAATTCAATCGTTTACATTCATATTATTCAAATCTAATAAAATTGTATTATGATTCAAAGTGAGTCATTCTAAATTTGCAACAACAAAAAAAAGCTTTTGAAATGAATCAAAACCTATGAATCGTGAAGTCTTACTGACCATTATAAGATAATGCTGTCCCATCAAGTTTTCAAAATGCAGTGCCAGTCACTCAGGGGCTGCTTGTTTGGCGAATATATAGAAAGTATTATTAACTGATAATTTTTCCCTCCAATAATTTCATAACCGCTGCGGCCGGAGTTGAATTCAAGAGCTGAAACAGTCTGGTTCATGACTGTTGGAATTCACAAACTGATTTGAATGATTCAGTTAATTAAAGCTTTCGACTCAAAAGAGTGATTTGTTTATGAATCAGACATTAGAACCCGATTTCATGAGAAAACAACTATTTTACATTTTGGCAAATTGATTGTGAGATTGTATGAATTTGTACAATTTGATTCATACGAAAATGTATGCTTTTTAGAAAAAAAGTAAGAAGGTAAGCAGATATGTGAAAATGTACAAACGAGTTTATACAAATTCATACGAATTTGTCACCAATTCACCTTAAAATAATTGCGAATTGCCGTTAGAGGGTGTTGGACATTACTACTTTTCCATTAAATCAAGATTTTCAGTGGATAGCAACTTACATTTCTGATTTCTATTTCTCATACTAAACTGTTGTATGGCTTCAGAAGATTTGGAATATCATATGAGTAAAATAGGCCACTTTGAGAATAATATGATGCTTTTTTTTTGTCATTATAAAGTTTGACAGACCCAGTCCCCAATGACTTTCATTAAATGGAAAAGAGTCGCTTTATGGAAAAGTGTCCAGAATGTTGTTAATAAATTCAATATTTTTGTCCCACAGAAGAAAGTAATACATGTTTGGAATGACAAGAGGTTGAATAAATAACCTTTAAGTAAATAATTACTGGATAAAGTTATCCTTTAAAGGGAATATATCACCATTATGATTGTGAGAGCTCGCACACACACAGTCAAACTATGAAAGCGTCTCTGGTTCGGTACGGCAGGATGGACATGAGAGTGAGGAGATTCTTATTCGCCCAAACATTTTGATGCCTTTAGTTTAATGGCTTTGGCACAGGAGGGGAAATCTAGAGAAAGTTGTCATCCATCATGATTTCAGATGTACTCTTTCTGATGATGCTGTGGCGCTGTGATTGATGTGCATGAGGATAAAGAGAGGGAAAGAACTGAGGTGTTTAATGGCATTTCTGGCAGGTTAAGTTGTTTACTCTGATGTGCCTGTGCTTGTGGCATTGATGAGTAGTGTTTGCTAAGGCCAGCATTGCTATTGCTCAGATCTAGGGTTAGGGATTTTTCAGTATTAAACCTAAAGGTGCCATGCATAGTACATGATATCAAACTGTGGGTCAGTGACAAATAAGAGTTCTCAGCACTTCAAGAAAAGTCATTTTTACTACCAATATATATATATATATTATCAGTAATCGCTTCTTAGAAATTTCATGTTTGGTTTCATATGTTTTTATTTTTTAAAATAAATTTTTTAAGCCTGGTATAGTCTAAAATTTTCAATATATTACACGATTGATAACATGCATCACACACAACTGAGAGTTCCAGGCATCCAAATGAGTAAAACAAGAATATGATACAAAAATTGGTTTAAGTGAAGTGAAGTGAGTGAGTGAATTCCATATTACAATTAAAAGTAAATTGCTAAGTAAAATAATGTGCTTGGATATACTGTATATTGAGAATGCACATCCTTACAATCTTTTCATAAGACTTTTCAAATAAAAAAGTCATTCTTTTTTAAATATAATTAAATATTATTTTATCAATATCGTCTTGCATTGTCAGCCTTGACAAGTCTATTCTGATATGTTCACAGACATATTTCCCTGAATAATTAACCTACTGTCAATCTACTACAGGTTTATTTTCTTCAATAAACCCGTTGCATGATCACCCTGCTATTTTACACAAATATACAATATTCATGTATAAATAATGTAACTTGTGAAGATTTGAAACTTCATGGATGATAACCATGCAAAAAAAATGGCTAAAACACTTCAAAAAATTGAAAATTTCTGCAAATTCCCCCACAACCAGTCTCGGTCATTTTAAAATCATTTGCAGCAGCTAAGGGTTTTCTTCTGTCCCCTAAAATTACGTGTGTTCTTTTCGCGTCCTTCCTTTGTTTTTGTTGTGTGAGGGTATCAACAGAAAGATGAAGTCTTGCATGAGTCGCGTGAGCTCTGTTTTATGCTGTGCTGTAGTTTGCTCTGGGTTAGCTCTTTAGTGTGGTCTGTGAGAGAACATTCATTTTCTATGGTCCCCCCCCGGAGTGTCTCCGCCCCTAAGCTGAGATACAAGCCCAATCCCATTCCGCAATGAACATGCTCTCGATATTTCAAACGAGATTGGAGGGCCTTGACAATCATGTCCAATTAGAAAGAGCATCTGCCGTGAGTGTAAGATGGAGTGTGGGTTTAGGATAGAGTCATTAATTCACAGCAAATCACTGATTGTAGATGACTTTGGCACACATGTGACAAGCGTGCCTACCAGAGATCTGTTTGGTTTCGTTGGCTGCAGGCTTTTTTTTTGGTGTGTTTCTCTAGATCTGGCTTTTGGAGATCAGTTGTAAGTCACTGTTGACATCTCTCATCCACGTTGATCATTTTGCACCTTTAAAAGGATAGTTCAAGCATAAGATGTTTTTTTTTTCAGTTGAGTAATAAAGGAGATTATGGGGATTGAAGCTGTCAAGCTCCATAAATGACAAAAAAACATCCTAATGCATCAGAAAGGTAAAGTCCAAAATACATCAGCAATACCATACAATGACTTGATTATACTTCTTCTAAAATGAGCATGTTTTTATTTAAAAATCATATTTTTGGATTTATGGATATTTTGGGGGATGCATAAAGTCACAAAGCAAAGATGATACAACTGTCCTTGTTATCACAATGGAAGACGAAGGGAAAATAAATAATAATATATCTAATATACTATATATATATATATATATATATACCCAAAACTGAAATGGTATCAGATTCACATACATATCGTGGAAAATGTTTGGCTTCATAAGGATTTATTAATGTTTTGAAAAAATCACTTGCTCACCAAGCACACACCAGTAGAAAACAGTAATAGTTGAATTTATTACAATATAACACACGTTTTCTATTTTAAATATCTTTTCAAATGTAATCATTTCTGTGATGACAAAGCTGGAATGTTCAGGCAAGCCATGGTATACGCCTTCTTCAGTGTCACATATGATGCTTTTAATATGTGGATTTGCTGCTCAAGAAACATTTTATTTATTATTAGCAATGTTAATAACTGTTGATAACAGTAGTTTAATCATGACAACTCTTTGAAGATTTTAGCATGGTGATGGATATGACAATGTTAATGTATTTGGTCTTGGCAGAATAGATCTGCTACGCCGCTGCTGCTGAATTGCTGCAACTGTTGGTTACTGCTGTAGTTGTAGATTATTGCTGCTGCTGCAAGCAAGTACAGGAACTTACTACTGCCAATGCATACAGCGATACGGTGCCATGAGTATTTAAGACATACTGCTGTTGCACAAATAGCATATAAAATAACCCGTAGCAGATCTATACAGGTGGAGCTGGGGAAGGTGGAGGGTTTCAGAGAACTCTGAAAGCGCGCTGCAGGAATCTCTAGTGAATGCTAGCCAGCCATATAAATGCAAGGCAGTAAGCTCATTGGCTGCATATGCAGCATGAACCAATCAGCTTGTGCCAAGTCGTTTAACTCTCTGAATATCATCAGTTACATTAACAACCCATCAGCCTGTGCCATCTAGAGTTTCATGACTAAACTATATATTTTTTATTATTTATTTATTTAATCCTTTTTCTTGGTGGCTTTAATTTGTCATTGTCTCTGATAATATAATTTGTAATGAAAAAAGGAGAAATATATTCAGTTAGAAAAAAATACAAAACAGAAGTATCTGTTCTCAGATTTTTGGACCCCATTATAGATGAACACTGACTCCTGTCGCACATTTGTGTATGTATTGCCTGTGACTGACAGCAGTCTTAGGCTTACTAGTAATTTTCCTATTCACCGCAATCGTCCTCAAAAACGCCACCTCATTCACCCAGAGCCGCTCTGCTGGAATGACACAGGCTGAGACACAGAGCAGGAAAGGGAGAAACAGGAAGAGAAAAGAGAGAGAAAGACAGAAAGCCCCTCTCACTGCTGCCAGGGGGCACACAGACAGTCCCTGCGTTACGGGAATGCTAATTCTTTTGATTCAACTTCCTTTTTTTATGGCTGTCTGGGAAGTTGAAGCGATCATTGGACATGGCATAGGCGCTGATGGCTCGGTCACTGGCAAATACAGCATAGTGTATGTGTGTGTGTGTGTTGGTGTGTGACCACCTTACCTTCCCCAGCACCCCCTTCTCTCCTTACAATAGGTGACATCACATATGTTTGTGAGCCAGTTGCCATGGTTATAGCCTTGTTGCCCAGAGAAGGTCAGCAAGGTGCAGACGTGGGTAACCTTTGTGACCTTTGCCGTCTGTGTTACTGTCATTCACCTCTAACGTTGCTCATCATCCCCTCCCTTCCCACTGGAGTCACGGATTATTATATATCACACCTCTCATGTGACCGCACTAAAGAATTTAATGAGATATTGTCATTCATCTTCAGTATATACTGTATATAAACTGATCCAGGCCTTTCGGGTGCGACGTCTCTGGCTCTTTGGTCATGCTGCATGGACAGAAATGACTGCAGGGCCAAAAGGGTTGAAGTGTGATCTATTTAGATAACTTGTCCTTTCCTTTCATTCGTCTGACAGTCAGGGCTGATAAGCTTGAATAAGCTTGAGTAAGTAAATATTTTATGTTTACAGTGGCATTGGCTAAAAACCACTTGATTGCCATTTAAAGTAAATGTCATTATTTATAAAAGCATAATTTCGAAGCATGGCAGATCCACTTCTCGCAGCTTCACGCACCTTTCATGGAGTACCACAATGGAGAAAAAAAATAAAAGAAATTGGAGGACAGAAATGTTGTATATATTCTAATACTAATTAATATTCTAATAATTAGAACTATTTAAATTGATGGAGTGAACTGGCAGATGTATCAGTCTTGTTGAACAGTGGTACTTTTTATTGTTTGCATCTCTTGTTGCTGTTTGTTCCAGACAGACTTTGCATTAATGGAGGGGATTTTTCAGTGAGTCTTTATGCACTGATACGCTAGTAGGTGGCGACAAGTGACTATATGATCAAGATTTTTGAATTATTCAAACCAATTCATTTATAAAATCTGATTCATTCTGGAAATTATACAATTGTCTGACTTTATGAATGAGTCACTGAATCATTTACTTTATTCCAAAACACCGAATCAATCATGAACCAAGAAAGTGAGTCAGTGAGGGAGTTACTGAATAATTCACCTAAATGATTTGTTTAAAAACGTTGATTCGTTCAGGAACAAAACAAGTGACTGACTTCATAAATGAGTCATTGAGTCATTTATTTAACCAATTTGTTCAAAAACACTAAATTATTCAGGATTAAAACACCACTACTGTGTGTTGCAACACCTTCATTTGGAGCTATTTAACGTTGATAGAGAAAACGGTAATGTGTATTATTCTTATATTAACTTCTTGTTTATTTTAACCCCTTTTATAAAAAAGATATCACGAAATTGCAATACCAACTCTGTTACTACTGCAAGGCAGCCCAACTGTTGTTTGGTGCTTTTTTCTATATTGTTTTTGATGACAAAAACATTGCCTCATCCACGAGGATCTATGTGATATTTTTCCCTTTGTTAATTGACCTACACTACACATCGTTGAACTCTTATTAGTGTGAGTACCAAGTGTGTTGTGGTCGTATATACACTCTTTGACTCATAGTCTTGATATTCTTTTAAAATGGTCATGCAGTATATCATTGTTTCATGATATTTTAAAAATAAAACTTTTTATCCAGTGATTTGTGTGTGCTACTTATTCGTGTGTTGTTATAGTCTCGCTTCAAACTCTATGAGGAATCTGTTTGGGGTGAGTTAACTTTATAGTTTTTAATACATACATACCACAAAATTCGGATAGAGAGCCCAGAGCTACAAGGAATAGTTAAGGCAACGCGTCTAGTGGTTGAATCATGGTGTTTTTAAAATGCGTTTGGATCTTTGGTAAGATAAAGATAATACATTTTCTTAGGTTGCAACACCCCTGGACCACTGTCTGATTTGCGCACTGGGCAACCAATGTGTCATGCAAGTTCCTACGCGCAAAACTGACTTCGGTTGTCAGTGGCTAATGGAAGTCAGATCTGGAACAGTACACATACAAGATAAGGAAACCGAAGGATACAAATAAATGAAGATATAAACAAAATGGGTGGAAATATATAGGGGGCTATAACAAAAGAGTAGCGAAATAACACAAGGGTTAAAGCACAGAACAGGTGGAGCCCCGGGTATAAACAAGAAAATCAAAAAAACAGTGGGGTGAGACAGAGAAACAATAGTAAAATGATAGCGATTAGAGTGCGCGGGATGACACACCCAGGGCAAGAATAGGGCATTGAAGAAAACAAATACAGAGCAAATAGATTCCATACGCATGAGACAACGAGTCGCAGAGTAAATAGTCACAGCATAGAATGCTCAATGGGAGGTGTGACAATACTCGAGCCAATGGACGCCGCAACCCCTCGAATAAGGCACCAAACGGGATAAACACATCAAGCAGGGAGAGAGATGAAACGAAAAGCAGAGGTGGAAGCCGAGACCACAAAACGAGCGGACGTAGAACATAAGAGAGTGAATAGATAACCATCCATTCATATCGGAAATAAGCGTAGAAAGCTTCACATATGTGCCACTAAGACGCGATGGGTAACCCGAAGCCAAGCTAAAAAACTACCAGCAAGACGATCAATGAAGCTTAGAAAAGTAGACAGAAATATCACAACCGTAGCCAGAATAATGTAATAGATGAAAAACCACACATACAATGAACTACTTCTACTGCGCAGGAACCACCCACCTTCTCACGTAAGGTCGACAAGCGAGGCGAGAGCGAAAGTGGGAGCACGAAAAAAAGGAACAAAAGCTACACACTCGTACCTGGGGGTGGCCTGTAGCTAGCTACGACGACCTTTAAGTATCAAATATAAAAGACAACCAAAGAGAACTGAGACAGTGTATGCGGTGCGACAACGAGGCGCCGAGGCTCCGGACTACACCCAAGCACTTCTGGTACGAAATGGTGAACAGAGACGACAAAAAAAGAGGACAAACACTTAATAGTAACGGGTCGTTATATAATGGATGGCCGACACAAGAGAACGCAGGGAACTAGTCACTGTGAAGCTAGGCGCAACGCGATCCCAGCAATAGCCGGGGCAGCAGGAAGGTAGTAGTGACAATGCCGAGACACGTCCAGGTGTTACCCACACCATCCACGGAGGTCGCTGTCTTGCTCACAAACTAATACTACCGGGGGGATGCCGGTATGAGAGGGTAGACAAAACGCGCCCCAGAGCAAAAGAAGGGCGAAGAAAGTAATGACAGGATTGTGCGGGGGGACGGAAAGGCGAGCAGAGTGAAGATGGTCACAAGTAGGTGCGTCAAACGCAGGGTTAGATAGGGAGATATACAGGGTGAACAGGTCAGCCGGCAGACGTGATATGCAGGCGCGAGGTGTAGGACCGCAGCGAACACAGACATAGGATCAAAGATCAGCAAAAACGGCCGCATAATCCTGCCCAGACGGATGCTAGCATTCGCACAATCACTGGGTGATACTCCAGTGGTAAAACGGCCGGAGGCATTCTCACGTGGCAAAAATAGCCTGTCGGAGGCCGAATGCAAATAGCTGAAATCGATAGAAATGCACAGATCACGGGCACGCCCAAGCCCAGCGTTTTATACATTGTATATTGTCGGTACCTTGTATACAAGTGGGGTCGGGTCGAGGGGTCAAAATACGAGACGAGGGGGAAAAGGGACCAAAGTATGGCTGACGAGTAAAACCGTTGCAAAATCTTGCAACTATTAAGATAAGTTGGGATGGCGTACCTCCCCGAAAGCAACGATCACGAAGGAACATAGTGCAAGGGCGGGCAGGCGCCAGTAGAGAGCCGACAGCGTTGTACCTGGATAAAATTGACACAGAAAGAATTTGTGACAGGGACCGTAACATCCAAAACAAGATGAAATCGTAGGGATAATAATACGCGTTCTCGCCGTCAGCACAATAGGGGCAGTTTAACACTAGAAGTATAGGGGGTGACGCATATAATAACCAGGCTTATAGAGGAGGAAGTCGACATGAGTAGAAGAGGCGCAGAGTCAAAGACTTAGTCCCGCTGCTTATTTAGGGTAAAGAATAAGGAAAGGAAGGTAGAATTGTCAATGCGCCTTGACAATGACCACCAAAATAAAAAAAAAAAAGCAAAGCAATTATTACACAACAGGTAATCCCAGGCTTGGTTTATCCCTGTCTCGCTGGCGTTACCGCCAAATAAATTACTCTTTTTGCTCGTGTCTTCCCCTTGCTCATCAACAAAACCCGGGGGGGGGTCTCCCGACTTACTGGTTAAAAAAAAAATACTATATTCAAACTGCACCGGGGTTGTCCGGGCCGGGCAACCCAACCTGTTCCCGCAAGACTCAAGTCCGCCACCGCGCTCTCAAGGCACTTCTCTGCCAGGCGCCAAATAAGCTCGGCTGGTCCCCCTCAGGGATGGGGGCAAGACAACCGGTCGTGTCCCCTAATATTATTACAGATGTATAATTAGAGTGGGCTGTCCTTTAAGCGGGGAAATCACAATGCCTGGATAAATGTAATAACGATACAGAATCTCTGGTCTGGAGTACCAAAACGGGGAGCCAAAAAAATAAAGGATGACTTCACTCCTCAATCATACTACTCTCTCTCTCGCGAAAAAAGGGGTCATCTCTCCTCGCTGCGGTATCGTCCAAGCAGCTTGTCAAATTCCTTCTTACAGGCGTCAGTCATCAGGTACCTGCAGGAATCTCTGACTCATTCAACATAAATCTGAATACAATACTAAAACAGTGATAATATGTAATATTAAATCAGTTAATGGTATTAGGAACCAAAGTTTTGAAATAGTGATTTTGTCCATTATTTACTCATGGCCTTTGTTCCAAACATGAATGACTTTTTCCAATGCGAGTTAGTTGGTAAGCATAAAACAAACCAGCCTCCAAAGCAAGACAGGTGGAAAACAAACGAGAACAGGGGGTGCAGAATTAATGGGTGGTGCACGTTCAAAAATTAAAAAAACCCTTTTCTGTGAACAGAAAAGAAAAGGGTTTTAGAGGGAAAGAGTTATGATACTTGGAAATGCGATACAACAGCGAACATAACCAGAACAAACATTTTTTAAACGATCAACAACAGTGTTTTCATGCAGTATATTCCACCTGTCTGTCTATCATGTCACAATGCTTTGTGTTGAGGCACAACACAAAAAGCAAACTAATAATATATATATATATATTCTGTATATATCGTATGACATGTTCCTTCAGAAATGAATCAGCCTATTTACTGAAAAGATTTGACTCAAAAGGATGATTTATTCAATATTTAGACATTATTTTCATGCAGTTTCATGAATGTTCTAGAAAAAGCTAAGGCAGATGTCAAGATTGAATGCATGACTGAAATGTCACTCTGATCTCAAATTGCAAAACTTGGAATATATCACATAATACATTTTGAACCATTTTTTGTTTTACTTATGGTGTCTTCATGTCTTTTTGCTTGAAAAGCAAGTCCTTATTCATTTTAATGACATAAAATCATATGATAAGTATATTATTCACAATTTCTCCTCTTGACATAAACATTAAATGATGCATAAATAATGACAGGATTTAAATTTTTGGGTAAACTATTCCTTTAAATAACTAAGTGTTTCTTAGGGTAGAATGTAGACTGAAAATGAAGACCCACTATGGTGGACATTTTTCAGGGAACATGTTTGGATGGCCATGGCTTGCTGTACTAGCTGACCTCATCTTGCCATCTTTTTGTCCTTGGACAGAGAGATCACCCATACCGACTCCCTTCCCTCTTTCTGTGATCTTTCAATTTTCACCCATGTGCCATATTCCCTGTCTATCCATCACTTCCTCTAGCCCTTCTCCTCAATCCCCTCATCCCTCTCTCCCTCTCTCCGCTGCCCAAGGCAATGCCGTCCTGCAGGCTTTGATCACAGGGCCAGGGAGGAAATGGGAAGTGGGTCAGAAAGTTGTGCTGGAGACTGCAGGGAAACAAGGCTGGAATATCGAGTAGGTGAGCAGGGAGAGAGAGAGGCGAGTAATGCTAGAGAGAGAGAGGAGCCTCGGAATGAGAAGGAGAGAGGACAATCTGATGTAGAGGACTCCGATCCCGGCAGAGCAGATAAAAAAGAAAACAAGAATTTGATCAACAGGAGAGGCGAGTTGAGTCAGAAAAGATGATGTCAACTTTAAAGTCCACATGAAATCCAAATGGACTGTATTTACTCATTCATACTCATTCCTGCTGGTCTTATTGTCCATTATTCATCTGGGCTCATTATTCAAAACAAAAAAAAATCATCAAAATGTATTTCTTGACATCTGTAAGTAGTTTGTTCAACTACAGGCATTTTGTCCATGTAGACTTTTAGAAGATAAACTCTCTTCATAGGGGAAGTCACCCCTGCCAAGATGGGCTTTTAGTAAAACTTGACTGTCTATGCAGTAGAAATACTTTTTAAATAAGTGTTTTTTTTTAAACACCATTTTGCATCATCTGTTGAACTTTTTAATGGCAAAACTCAGAGAAAGTAACTCAGAGAAAGAGTAAACATTGTTCATTTACATGTATTACTGACATTGTAACTGTACAAATATATTTAAATTGTCACTTATAATTTGGACCAACAATGAACCGATGTACATCACAGAAGAATTATATCATTTTTGTGAAACATGAAAATTTCCACCCGCTCTCTACCCTATGTTATGTAGCTTTCTATGGTGGAGATTACCAATTTTGAATAAAATGTCAAAATGGTTGAATAAAATTACCAATTTTGAATAAAATGGCCAACTCCTTTGTCTTGCTAAGGCTAATTTCATAGCTAGCATTTAATTTATTCTAAATACACAAATACTTTTTTACTTTTTTACACTTACTCTGTTCAGAAGTACTCTGTTCATATTAATAATTAAAATCACCTTGTTTAATATTTAAATAAAACTTGTAATATTTAAGTAGCTAAATACTTAATATTAAGTAATTAATCAAATTAGTAATTAATATTTAACTTAATAATATTTATCCTGGTTTTTCCATCAAGGTGAAACGAGTACTGCAAGTTTTATTAAGGGTGAAATGATTTGCTGTGCGTACTTCCCTGGGACAAAAAAATTGAAATGGTTTAATTTGATTGTTGTTTTAAGTTTAACTCATCAAATTGTACAGTGTTTTTTTTTCAGACTAAAAGTCTGGGTTTGGGAATAAAATCCTATCAATAAAAGTAATTTGAAAAGTAAATAAGTATAATGAAAAAAATATATATAATAAAGAGGGGAGAAAACTTAACTCATCTCTAATAAAAATCAACCCCTGATGGGACCCAAAGTTAAGGAAACATCTAATAATTTGCTCCACCTCTTAAAGAGGTCCTATCATACCCTTTTACATAGTCTTGATTTAGTTTTTGGGGTGTACTAGAACAGGTTTTCATGCTTTTTTCGCGAAACATGCATTCTTTTTCACCGTCCTTACTTTATTGCCGCACATCTTTCTTGCTCCATCGGTCTCAAACACCTTGTTTCAGTTCCTGTTTCGATTAACCTTTCCCCTCCTTCCGAAATACAGAATGTGCTCTGATTGGTTTAGCGGCTAAGCCCATAAGTGTTATAAGCCTTAGGTGGTTCGTCTGGCCAACCCTTCCAGTGTGTTTCTGATAAATGACACTCGCACTTACCATTAACCATGGTCAGTCCACGAAAACGCAGCAGTAGCTGGTGCGGGCTTCTAGATAGTAGGCGAAAAACAGTATGTGACAAAGGAATTCGATATACCAGTCTAGTACTCAGATAGAGTAGGCAAGCAGTGGACACTTTACTATCTCATGAGGCCATGGGAGAGGATTTATGAATGGCTGTGACATGATGCAACTGATGCTGGTAGGTCACATGATAATGACAACATGGTGAATAGAGTACATCCAGATTACATTCATACTATACACACAGTGTTCGTTTGCAGACCTCGAGTTTCATCAATTTTGGAACCAGGGTGGAAAAAACAGCATCTCTTCGACATGGCGACAACATGCAACTAAAGCAGCTCTTCTTCATCTGCATCTCTTTTTTTCAGTTTATGGCCTCATCACCTTTTTTTTGCGTATTCCTGGGATTGGAAACAAAAAAAAAAAAGAAAAAAAAAAAAAAAAAAAAAAAAAAAAAAAAAAAAGACAAAAAAAAAAAAAAAAAAAAAAAAACAAAAAAAAAAAAAAAACAAAGAAAAAAAAAAAAAAAAAAAAAAAAAACAAAAAAAAAAAAAAACAAAAAAAAAAATAATGTACATGCGTGGCATTGTCACTTCACAATATCTGGAAGAACTGCACTGTAGTCCGAACGAGCCATTTGTTGTAGTTCTTAAAGGGTTTTCTGTTAAAGAAAATGTATGGAACTTTTTATGCTCAAACAGCAACATTATTCCCTAGCTAAAGTTGAAGAAGTGAAAACGCATAATAGGACCCCTTTAAACAATTCCTTTTATACTGGCCTATACATCCAAATAGCTTTTTATAAAATCCAGTTTTGTCCAATTTTATTGGTAATCATTGAAGATTCTGTTTCTGTTATGCAAGCAAAATATTTCATGTTCTATTTTAAGAGTCCACAATACAGTTGCTTTATCTGGTCTATAACATTGAAGCTGTCAATGTTTAGACGGAATCAGACATCCATGTATTTTCCATCTCATTGAATTGTTCATATTATTAGTATTCTAAACAGCTAATTAATATTCCAGTATCATTAAGCCCTCCTGATGTATTCAGCTCACCTGGGACAGGGATTGGGAGGAGGGAAGGGTAGTGGAGGTCTGGCTGGTCAGGAAGAGGTACGGCAGGGTGTCCCACATGGGAGAGAGGGATTTGGTGAAAGCTGAAGAGGGTTTGAGGATGAGGAGGGGGGTGGAAGGGTGTTGAGTGAGTAATTGGACAGAGGGAAGCCTACATACAGACAAACACATTGTGATCCACATGAACACACATTTAAATGCAAATATAAACACACACATTACCACAGTGACATTTTTGCTGACATGGGTGCTAACACACACACACACACACACACTCACACACGCAGACAGAGACATGTTCTATAAGTGGACAAGGTAAATTAGAGAGGTAATTACTTTTTGTGCTGTCAGAGCTACTAAAGGGTGAGAGATGGTGTATAAGACAGCTGTGGCTCACTGCTGAATAGAGAATGAGAGACAGACAAGCAGATGGACAGGTAGAGTCTAAAAGAATCAAGTAGTATCCAAATGACTTGAGTCACACTGGTTAAATGTTATGGACCCTTTTCACAGACTGTGACACATTTCATCAGTAATTAACATCTTAAATCTTGCAAAGTTTTTTATATTTTCAATAAAAAGAAAAAACCTCAAGTACTCATTTCTTCCTCTATACCTTGTGTATTTGGCTCCGAGGGTCTTTTTAATACAACTGCTGAGGGAGTGATGGTGAATTTGACATCTTTTTCTACATTCTGGCCAGAGGTTGCGTTAACTGAAAAAAATTCCATCGTTGACTGAATTTTTTAGCAATGACAGAAAAATCTGAAGGCTGTCTATCATTTTTGACAGATTACACTGAGGGTGGTCTAACTTGTAACTATAATTCCCACCCCTTTCCAGTTGGTGGTGGAGATCATGAAGATGTGATATTGTGCATATATTTAGCAAACTGCTCTTCTCTAGAGTTATTTTCTAGCTGACTTTCCAGTTTATGGACACTGAATGGCTTTTCTGAAGTAGTGTATCATTACATGACATATTGTTTCAAGCTGTTTTATTGATGTTTTTCCACTTGGTTGAAACACTGATTGATCATGATACGGATGAACATGATATGGATTTTGCTAAGATACTGGATACTTGGTACTGTATCTTTCAACATATCTTCTAATGTTCATTGATGTTTATTTGGTGCTGTAACTAGTAGTAAAGCGTATCCTACTAGTAAAGTGGAAGAGATGATCAGTTAACGTGTTGCCCCTTAATTCACAGCGATCTGTCACGCCACATTAAAGAGCATCAAAATGGTATCTATTGTTTGAATTTCCTAATAAAATGGACATAATTTGAAATCTGAGACTTTATTTTATATCAAAAGTAACAAAGCACAAAGCTTATTGTGATTTATTGTATGGGAGGCATGCTACAATATTTTGTTAATTCATTAACTGAAAACAGCAGTCAAGTCAAGTCACCTTTATTTATTTAGCGCTTTATACAATTCTGATTGTGTCAAAGCAGCTTTACAGTGTCAAACAGGAAAATAGTTTGTCAATAATGCAAGAAGACAATAACAAACAGATTACACTGACCAAAAGATCTGCTTTTGTGTGGTGTTGAACATGAAAAGTGACACACAGACTCTGTTCATGTTCATCATCATAAATTAATAAATGCATAGTCTGTATGCTTGTCCTGCAACTTCATGATTAAAAATGAAAAGGTGAACAAAATCAAAAGCTATTAAATGTCTTATTATTATTAAAATATGAAAATTAAAATGACGGGTATAAATTTTGACAGAATTTTTATGACACTGTCTGTCAAAATGATATATATTAGGGGTTGAACAACTTCTGATTTTTTAAAGTCGACTTTTATGAAAGTCGAAGTCGACTAGTCGCTGATGACGTCATTAATTAACAAATAAGTCTGGAGCTGTGATAAACACCTTGTGCACAAGGCTATTGCTCCTATAACAGCCCATTTTTATCAGTTCTTTTGTCTTTGGGTCGTTATATTTCTCACAGATTTCTGCTCGTTCTAAATCAGATACAGATAAAGTAGCACAGTAAAGATGCATTAGTGAGATCGATTGTGTGTGTGAATTAATTCTACCTGGCAGCGTCTCTCTACTAGTAGTGAAGCTGTGGGATTTAGTTATTAAGAAATATATGCTTGAACTTTTCAGTTTCTAAGCTATTTTATTGAGAAATCACAGAACAGTGTTGACAATATGTTTCCGTGCTGAATGATTCTGTGCACTCGCGATTGTTTGTGTTGGCTATACGAGCTAACTGTCTTATCCTATTGTGTGTGCAGCAGCGCATTAGATTAGAACTGCGATTAAGTTACCTGTACAATAAGCTGTTTAAAACGTGCATTCTTCTGTTAAATTTCGAGCATCCAGTAATATAATCTCACATGTCTTGTGGAGCGCTTTCAGAGTATGCATTTATTTGTCATTTGAACTGTTTGGAAACGGAGCGTAAATGTGGAAGTCCTTCAAAGATTTCTTATCCTGTTGCGCCCTCTATAGGACCAGCGACTAGTCAACGTCAAGCTTAAAGCATCATGGCAGAGCATTGAGGTCGACTAGTCTCCCGTTCCACCACATCCCAGAGGTGCTCTATTGGATTGAGATTTGGTGACTGTGATTTGCCATTTAAGTTTAATGAACTCATTGTTATGTTTAAAAAACAGTTTGAGATGATTTGATAGGAGGCAGGAGGATGGATTCATGCTTTTATGTTGTTTATGCCAAATTCTGATCCAACCATCCGAATGTCACAGCAAAAATCGAGACTCATCCGACCAGGTAATGATTTTGCCCAGTTTTGGTGAGCCCGTGTGAATTGTAGCCCCTCAGTTCCGGTGGGGGGGGGGGTGGTGGGTGGGGGGGGGGGGGGGGGGGTGAGGGTGACAGAGTGGCGGCACCCTTGTATAGGTCCCATCTGCTTCAAGGTTCATGTGTTGTGGCATTCATATGCTGCTTCTCATACCTGGGTTACAACAAGTAGTTGTGTTACTGTTGCCTTTCAATCATCTCGAACCTGTCTGGTCATTCTCCTTTGACCTCTGACATCAACAAGGCATTTTCACGCTTTTTCGCCCTAGAGATGGTTGTGTGAAAAAATCCCAGTAGTTGGTTTTATTGAATTTTTGTTACTATAAATAAGATGCAAATTACAAACAATGCACAAATTTAATAAACAGTGCTTTCAATATTTCAATTCAATATTTCGTATTACAGTACGTCTATTGACACTGACTCTTATTAATGCTACTGAAATTATTCAGTCAAGAGCAGTGAGTGATTTTCTCGTCTTTTTTATTTTATTTGATTAACATTAATGACAGAGAGCAGCAGGTTATTAGGCTGCATAAATCTGATGCACAAATGCTGATACACTTTCGATTTGTTCCTAGCTGGTTAAATTAAAAAAATGGCAAATTTCTAAAAATTTAATTAAAATGAAATTGAAGCTAAAATATTGTTAAATACTTAAATAGTATATAAACAAGATATATAAAATAATTTTACATGGTCATGCACCACTCCCATCATCTTCAGCACCAGTTAATTCCTTTTATTATACAAGTTCAGAGGGGAATTCAGACCTTAAGTCTCATGGCAGCAGTTTCTGAGCAAAAACGAATTTAGTGTTACCATTGAAATACTTGCAGCTTGAGATATTTTGGTGCTGATAGCTGGTAGCTGATTGATGCTGATCGAAGAGAGTTTGTAAGCCATTTTGAACTGCATCAGACCTAGAGTATTCATGTTGGGATAAAGATGATTTCTGTCATGCTGGCGCCAAGACGTTATCCTCCTGAAGCATTACATGTACCAGCTAAAAACGCATTGCTTTGAGTCAGAGAATTCAAAGGCTTGTTCATCTGATGTTCCCCATTTGAGAACATTATCTGAACTTTATCTGAACTTCTGTAGGGCTGCATGATTTGGGGAATACATCTAATTTTGATTTTTCTTAAATTATTACTAAATAAATAAAAACTCAATAAGAATGTCATATTTCACTGTAAAATAAAATAAAAAATCAAGGATTTAAGAAAATAATATAATTAATTTTTTTATGTCTTAATTTGTTCTTTTTCAAACGTCAACCCTCAAACTTTTATTGTTAAAGTGAACCAAACTTGTAACAGAAGGCTGTGATTTAATCTTACGTGCCATGTTGCGATTTTGTTATTTCGATTAATCGTGCAGCCCTACTGACTTAATTACTTTAAGTTAGTTAAAATAATGACAGCTTCCAAACAGGTTTCCCAACCACTCCCCCCTCTCTGTCAAAGCCCTGCCCCCAAAGCCACTCTGTTGTTTGAGACAGAATTTGAAGAAGGAAGAAAATCATACAGATTTATAATGGTAACATTTAAATTTTTGACTGAACCATTCATTTAATTCATAAGCACACTAAATACTTTTGAAGATTATATTTTTTAAAAGTAGGCTAATGGTGGAAGCACAGTTGTTCTATGGCAGAAGCTGATGTTAATACAGTGAGTGAATACTGGGCCTGTGCCAGAACTGAAATGGTCCAGGTGAGGACATTAGCAGAGGACACTGCTCTCTCTCGTCTCTGTTGAATCAGCAGAGCTTCTCTCTCATCCGCGGGCTCTCATCCTCTCTGTGTGTGTGTGTGTGTGTGTAAAATCATATGGACAATAACACTCTGCGTTAAAACATTGTCTGAATCTTTGCATCAAGGACACTGGACAGTGGATTCAGTGACTTACTCTACACTGCTGTTGTCTTTCTCTTTCATTCTTCCAGGTGCACTTTCTTTGTCATATCATGTTTGTGCTCTCTTTTCTTTTTTTCTTATGATAGTCGTGTCAGTGGACGTTGAGTTTTGTTGTCTTTATGTGTGTGCATTTTTTAATTATTTTAAAACTGCAAAAGCTTTTCTTTTAGTTGTAGAGTTTGGGTTGGGTATACTTATGCACAGAAACCCGAAATATAAAAATTTTATCATATTTAAATATTAAATTAAATTAAATTACATTTTGAGCCCTAAAAGAGACCCATTTAGGACCCTTATTTTTTATGAAAAAGTAAACATATTTCTTAAGTTTTTATTAGTGTTTATTTAAAATGAGACAAATTTGCTATTACTTTAATCTTCAATCTGCCATTGTGACACTGCATTAAAATGCGCCCCGCTATTAGATGTTATTGTCACATGTTTATGTTTCCATGCCCCCATTTGGTCTTCCTGTTCCTGCTCCCTGATTGTTTATTATTTATCCCAGGTGTTTCCTATGTTTATTGTTTAATCAGCTCCCCATTAGCCTGTTCAGTGTATTTAAAGAGTGTTCTGTTCCCTCTTGGTTTGTCCGGTATTGTTGTTGTCAACTATTTGTGCTACGTGTGATTCCCCGCGATATTAATAAAGTCCTTGGTTTTGTACTCCTGGTCACCCCTTCGGTCCTTTCCGTCCCATCCAAAAACAATCATGTCCCGGCATCATAGCTAACGCCGTGACAGTTTATTCTATGATCATTACGAGGTACTTCCATTCCAATTCTTACTATTAATTTTATTGCGAAACCGTGAAATAAAAACTGTGAGAGAAAACATGAATATTCAGAAATGTATATTTCAAGAAATTTAAGGCATTCGTACTGTCTT
Organism: Sinocyclocheilus anophthalmus; assembly: GCA_018155175.1. Lineage (NCBI taxonomy): Eukaryota > Metazoa > Chordata > Actinopteri > Cypriniformes > Cyprinidae > Sinocyclocheilus > Sinocyclocheilus anophthalmus. Next base: position 202,225 of record JADLZN010011362.1, on the reverse strand, counting down.
GTCTATTTGTCTGAGAGCTGTGTGTGGAGAGGAGGGGGTGTGCTGTGTTCAGTTCTGTGTTTTTCTGAATCTCTGAATGTTTCTTCATCTATTTACACATTGTTTGAACTCTGCCATATAGTTCTATTTTGTGGTGTGTTCAATGAAACTCCAAAATGAGTATATTTTTTAATGATTAAAAAAAGCCATTATTTCATATGAAAACGTTAATAATTAGATCAATAATGATGATTAGATCAGATAACATTTTAAGCTGTTATATAGTCACGTTACAATGTGCCCCACCTATGGGGCATGTTGTCATATTTCACTTCTATTCCTTCGGGGTAAATAATGAAGAAAATTATACACTGTATTAATGAAACAAGACAACATATTTGTCGTAAACCTGTGAAATTCATGTGAAAAAAAAGATACTCTGAACCCCACAAACCGAGAGTCAACTCTCCCCTACTATTTTATATCCACAAAAGAACAGACTTGAGATCCACCAGTTGAGAATCACTGCTGGTACGTCTTCATTCAGCTGGCTAAATGTGTGTATTTGTGCTATCAGATGTGTGTTTGACAACTTTGCAGTCAGCTGTTTAAACTTCTTTGGGAGTCTTCTATGGTCTGGACCGTCCCGCTGTCCTTTATTTCTCTCTTTCATTCACTGTCTCTTTCTGTCCAGCTCCCTGACAACAGCAAAAGTAAGAGTTCTCTTACACATTTTCCACGCACTTTAATCGAACTTCTTTGTTTTTCTTGAATTATCCGTCATCACCGACTACATACCTTCCGCATCACTTTCCGTGTTTTACAGCCGCAGGCATTCTTTTCTCCTCCTTCCGGAGTGCTCACGCCAATTTTTGGCTTGACATAATCTGACATTTTTGGTCTGTGTAAGTGAATTTATTGTTGCGGCCCCTAATTTGCATTAACTTCTCGCGCATTTTTTTTTTTTTTTTTTTTTTTTTGCTTTATGGCTACGAGAGCTTTGTGGGCGAGCCGCCACGGAAGAAAGAGAGAGAATGAGAATTTGAAACCCAGACCACGGACTAGACAACCTATCAGTATTCAGCGGAGAAAGTGAGTGATGGAGAGAGAGAGAAACGGAGGAAAGAAAGGAGGAGGGGGTGATGTATCAATATTCTGAGTAGTGTTTGAGGGCAAGAAGAACGAACCGGGGAGGGGTGGGAGAGGGGTGCGGGTGCGCGAAACAGTCCGAGCGGGTTTATTCGCTCAGTGTTTGTTAGCATGAGCCCCTTGGGCGAGATGATATCAATAGAGCAGTTACGCTGAGGACGGAGACTAAAGTATGTGTTTGTCTGAGAGAAGTGTTGTTCAAGTCGAATGTGACGGAATCTTAGCCGAACACTCCCCCCCTGCATAAAACGCCCGCTCGCCACTAAACTCCACCTCCGTTTTGGAGGCTACTCTCTGGGGGGGGTTGTATTTTACTGCTTGTGCTATCAGGTGCATTTGAAAGCAGCTCTTGACATGAAACACATGAAAAAGTGAGGGCACGGGAGAGGGATGTATAACAGAGAGAGAGAGAGAGAGAGCGAGGTAGGGGCCGTACAAGCATTTCTTTTATATTTACTAGCGATTGAGGAGAGAGAGAGAGGGGGCGGGGTGCAGAGACAGACTGGTTGCGTGCATCTTATCACCACAGAGGAAATGAAAAGAAAAGAAGCTCAACGAGGAAAGAGAGAGAGCCAAAGCGGGGAGCACGCCAGAGAAGGAAACAGACTCGCATCCTCTAACTCCAGTCATATCTGAGGCGATCCCACTTGGAAAGTGAGGGAGGAGAGAGAGTGAGAGCGCGGTCACTACAAACACACGCACACACACGCTCTTGCGGCAGCAGACCGCTGTGTATTCGCCTGCTCTTTTGTGCCGGCAGCTGGGATTGTTCGTGGCCCCGTCTGACCCCCTTGTCACACCCCGTGTGAGTGTGTGTGTTTGTGTGTAGCTTTTTGTATGTGTGTTGGGCGGGCAGGGTGCCTGAAACGTGGACTGAACGGAGGGGAGGGTCACCGGTTCGGGTATCCGAACGGGTCCGAGGCATCTGAGGAAGAGGAGGAGGGAAACATCTGCCCCCAAAACAGCTGGGTGGACATGCACATCAGGTGAGTCTCCTTGTAGTGGGTAACACAACTTCCTCTTGTTCTAGTCCATGTTGACGTCCACATGCCAGACTGTCACATGCATATCTGACAGTTTTAAGTCTCACTCTGATGTAGATCCGATCGAAGGGTTTCTCCTTTCTCCTCTTAAACTCGTTGATGGCTGCATGCCTGGAGGCTTCCTGGGAAAGTTTTTGGGAAGGACACTTTGCTCATAAGTGCACTTGTCTTCCTCCCTCAATGACGGAGGTATTGGGAACGGAGGGGAGGAACGCTGGGGTTAATTGTGTGTGGGGGGGGGGGGGGGGGGCGGACGCGTTCGCTCGGCTCGCTGCTCAAACATCCTCTCGTGCACTTAATTAGTGGATTTGACAAGATTAGTGCGCTTTGCATTGACGCCGTGTTCTGTGGAAGGTAGTGAATGGTAGCGGCGAGACAGCCGTCTTCTGTTATCTGATGTCTTTGGAATTAACAGCTTCTTCTAAATGACTGGATTTATATTAGGGATGAAAAGCACGGGTAAATATTAACCTTTTCCTTCATCAATCCATTTGGGTTTAGCATGGGATTATTAAATAATCTAAATAGTTTGTAATGATGTGTTTGAATTCAGTGCTGCTTGTTTTTTAAATTAACTTTTTGAGAAGAACATTTTTTAAATACACTTTTTAAATGCATATTTATTATTGTAACAAGAAGTGTTAATATTATTGCATAATAATAATAATAGTAATAATAATTTATCTCACTGTTATTATTTGTCATGCATCTTAGACAATTATTTTGATGCTGGCAGCACTTTAGAATGCATTTAAGTTGCAACCTTAAGCGAAGTCACTGTATTTCTATATATTAATTTAGCACATATTGCATGGGACTATAATGAATTATTACAGTAATAACAATGACTGTATTTTTAAGCAGCTCCACAAAATATTTTTACATTAAATCAGTTTGTCAGTATTAGTCTGTACTTACCATGTACTTACAAAGGTATTATAATGTAACAAACTAGATTGTAAAGTGTAAGTACAATTTTCATTTATAATGTGTATTTTCCAGCTAGATTGTTTAATAAACAGAACATTCATACTGTTTATTTGTTGTATAGCTATGCTGGACAGTTGGAATTATAGGGCAGGAATTATTTTGACACTTTCACACTTACTATGGGAGCAGTTGCCCAGGAAAAACACAAAAAAGTGAGTGAACCTGCTTGGGACTCTGGGTCATTTTAGGTTTAGGAGGGTGGAAGTTTGCTTGCTGTTTTCTTTTCATCATTTTGCTTTGGTTGAGTGTTTCGGTCAATAGCTTCTGGGAAAATGTAATTGTCTGAACACACTGTAAAAAGTGAAAATGAGCAAAGCTTTTCTTCCTAACATATCAGTTTAAAATGACTGTGATTATGTAGAGCAATGCAACGTTATTCAGTCATATTAAATTCTTTTTTTCACTTGAATAAAAGCTGTTTATTTAGATGTTACTGCAGTACATATATAAAAAAAATTTGGTAACATTTTTTATTGCTTATTGCTTTTAAATTGTCCTTATATTTTTGTTGTTGTTTAGATTCCAGCTGGACAGTGTTTGCTGAATAAAACATGTGACTAATGGTTACTATAATTTAACATAGTGTAACTCTATCAATCACAGATCCAAAAATGGCCATTTTATTGAAAGTGAGCCGGCATGTTGGTAAAGCATACACATCCAAAGACTATATCCACATTTGGGGGCATCTCGGAAAAGAACGTGAATAGAGAATTGATAGACGTTATGCAGGTATGTACGAGGGAGCTATAGGACCATAAAAGCCATCACACACACACTTGGAGTGGGACAGACAGGCCTGGTGACAGACAGTGTCAGCGAGGTGTCAGTGAGAAGCTGTTGGTGTCACACTTGGTTGACCTGATCTGTGGTCAGGCTGTCCACTGCAGCCCGTTGTGACTCTTTACATAACCACTTCCTACCACTCACACCCAGCTCTGCAGGGACACGCGTGGATATTTATATACTCAACATACACACCATGCACACACACATCGATATGCCCTTATAAACACACACACACACACACAAACACACACACACACACACAAACAAGAGCCCCTGTCGATATACAGACCCCTCAGTCTTCTGCAGTCAAGAAGATGTGATCTTACTAACTGCTTTTGACCTATACTGCAGCCTTGAAATGATCGCTCATCATCCATAACATGTACATACGCATCACACAAGTGAGACAGAGCACCTTACGACAGTTAGATATTGTCAATATATTTTTGAAACCAATGGTGAATCTCATGAAAATGTTTAGGTCACATTTCACCCCAAAATAAATCATAAAATACAGAAAATATGACATACAATGTTTAAATGTAATACGCTAAAAATTTATATGCAAACATCTTTGGCATTACAAATAACTTATTTCCACCAAACAAAACATCCAGTGGTGTAAACTTTTATGCATTAAAGTAAGACTTTTTTGGGAAAATTTGTTTCATTGGCATTAAATAATGTATCAGTTCATATAAGCTGCTTCATGTGCTTGCTGCACAAATAGAATTTCTTCGTTTTTTTCTTTGATATTTAAAAAAAACATGTTCCTGAAAGGTTTTATGTGATCACACACATATTCTGATGTCGGGAAAAGCAACAACATGCACATCAGTATATTAAATGGTTATCCATAATAGTGGCAAATCCTCGTATTCCACTGGCGTGTGCAAATGGTTACTTGACTACTCCCCGCTATGATACAGGGAGCGTTTAAATCACTAATAGTGGCTGGAATACGACTAACTTTGTCTCTGACATCATCTGCGCAGTCGTTTCAATCTGGCTGTTTGACCCTAGTTGTGTTTAAAGACCCTGTTCCTTTCCATAAGGGCAGACATACTGATGTGTGTTTCAGATTTCAGCACGTAGTCACGATGCAATTACTTTAGATTTTGAAATGCTATTTTCTTTACTTCAGTTCGTTCATTTAAAAAGATATAGAACTGTGCACAGCCAACCGGAGGCCTGAAATAAAGATCCAGTCAGTCTTGGAATAACCTGAAAGCACGACAGGTTATATTGAAAGCTCTGAGTTATGTTGGCCAAAGTCGTAGAATATGCGACTCCCGTCTGTATATACTGTCAGTAGTACAACATGTCAGTCAACTTTTTTTAAAAAGTGGGGGACAGCTGACACAATCCAATGAAAAACGATTATGACCCTTCTCTCTTGTGCCTCTCCGGCGCCCCTGCATTGCTCACAGGTGCACACACACGCCACACACCCACGACCCACAGGCGAACAACACGGTGAGACAAACCCGCAGGTCTGAACAGTCAAGAGCAGAACGATAAACGAATACAAAACAGGAGCTCGAGACAGACGCCCGATTGGCCAGAGCAAAGGCCGAAGTCCAAATCCTACTCCTAGTTTCAACGAAACGGGCGCCTAAAAATAGCTTACGTTCTGTGTTGTAAAGGTCAGCTTAAAGACGGACTGCTGATTTTTGTTTCATACCCGTCCGGTTATGCGGCACGGCTTCTAGAAAAAAAAACGAAGAGATTAAGAGAGAGCTTGTGATCTCCCCCCCCAGGGACAAGTACAAAATATCGGCGAGAAAAGGGTGCTAGTTACCTTGACTTTGTTAACACTAGCATTTTGTCCTTACGAGCTTCAAAGGTGTGAGAAATCGTAAAATACTGTATAGTTTCCTCCTCAGCTTGAATCCATTCCTAGTCACGGTTTTTGCAATATTTTACAATGTTTTTGAAAAAGAAACACAAAAGTTGTCTTCACTATGGAAGCAACTCTCCGGGGCCAGTCGAGGCATAGCCATAGCCGCCTTTCCCGCTTCAAACCTTTGCAGGTCTGGGCGGTTAGGGTCTGTTTGATCTAATCAATGGGTATTAGTCCCTTTGATATTAATGTGCCTGCAGTGACGATGAAGACCGCAGCCTCGCACTCTAGGCTTTGAGAGGAACCTTGTACTGGTATTGCTTGGAACCGCCAAGGTCCGTGGCAAACCATCGAGAGCGGTGTCCACAGCAGAGCACGAGCGATGAGAGCTCCAGGGTAAAAGCGAGATAAAGGAAGATAAATGCCTTTCGGACCCGAAACTGTGCTTTTATCACGTTTCGAATAACCACGAGACACAACATCATGACTAACTAATGCTGAACCTTTCAACTTGGGCGAGAGAGTGGCGGGAGAAAATAGTATTCCTGCAGAATAAGCACCATAATATTGATCAAGACAAACTACAGAGCAGTAAAATATCCGTGGCTTGACTCTTTGCACTTTCAAAGATATCGTATAATAATTTCAAAAGCCAAATAAAGTTAACTGTTACCAAGCTATCATTCATTTCAGCTCGTTATTTATATATAATATTACCATTTTATATGCTCTTTAGAAGTGCCATCCAAGACTTCAATTATTGCATTTTCTTTTCTGACAATGACTTTGTGTTAATCTGTTAAATGATGACTTTTGTTCTCTCGGACATGATTTTATTGCGACTTCATTGTTGCAGTCGCTTACAGAATAACATTCATGACCGTCTTTTTTGCTGACCGTAATGTAGCCAAATTTTGCCCGGCAAAAAAAAAAAAAAAAAAAATATATATAGAATTTTTTTTTACAAGAGAATAACTGGACGTACAGAATTGCATTGAACTTTAAAGAAGTGATATTTGCTGTTCAGATGACAAGCTGCAATGAACATTAACAGTAAATGAATATGGAAGGTATTGATTGACTTTCCTTTTACTATCACTTTTGATGAATAAATTGTCAAAGGACAGCATATGGCATATGAGGAAAAAGGCGAAAATTGGAAGAAAATACTTTTTCAGTCTTTCTAACTAAAAATTCCACTTTTAATTCAATGTGTTATTTGTCGGTTCTTTGTAATTATTTGTAAAATGTACTAGCAATTGTTAAAATTATTGTAAGTTCTACACTAAATTTGTTATTGTAGTTGAGAACCACTCTTGCTTTCTTCTGCAAAACACAAAAGGAGAAATTTCAAAGATTTGATTGTTTTCCATGCATTTACACTGAATGGGAACTTTAGCTTTCCATCTTCAAATATGATGTAAAAGTCTTCCGAAGCCATTTGATAAATGCGTTTCATGAGTAAATGATGAGTAAAGGATGACTGAACTGTCATTTTTGGGTGAGCTGGTGCTTAAATTTTGTCCAAAGCTGAAGGCGAGATTTCAGCGTCAGTAGTCAAGATTAACCTCTAGAAAGTTATGGTTAGAAAGCTGTGTGATGTGACTGGCCCGCCACAGCTGTTTGCTGTTTAGATTTATTAAGAAAAAGAGGGAAAAGGAGGTGTGTGCCAGGAAAGTGAGAGAGAAAGTGCGCGATGGCCACATACAGGAATTGTTTTCTTCTTCTGTCAAAGGCATTCAAAGGTCAAAGTCACTAGAGTCACCCTGCATTACAAAAAATGAATAATCCAGACTGTTCCAGAGGTCCTTCACGCATCCTCATACCACTGCATGTGACATTTAAAATGGAATGGCAGTGTTATATCTGGCCTGGAAATGTGGGATGTTGTAAATGTTGTGTGAGAGAGAAGAGAGAGGGAGTTAAAGAGAGTTGGTAATAGACGTGGTGTATTGTCTCCGTGCAGACTTGCTTAAATGTGTTCATTTTCCCCATTTTGTGGCTCCATAGGGAGGGGCGGAGCGCACTAACGAACCTCTGACAGCTGGAGGCCCTAATTAACGATCCCCTCTGAAAACAAACAGCCACAGGCTCGTCCAAACACACACCCAGGCTTGGTTTGCTCCCTTACCCCGGCCTGAGCCAAATAACACCGCATACAAGCCATACAAATACAAATATTAGATTAAAAAACCTTGAAATTACTGTAAATTAGCAATGTTTAAGTACTACAATTACTAAAACTATAACTGAAGGAAAAATAAAGTTAAATAGAAATATTAAAACAAATGTAAAAAAGACAAAAGCACAACAAAATTACTAAAACAAACTGAAATTAAGATGAACAAATATGAAAATAAAAGCTAATTAAAATAGTAAATACTATAATATACTTATTATGTTTTTTCCAAATGGTTCATTTATCTGTGTATACACACACACACACACACACACACACCACCACACGCACCCTATTTCACGGAAGTCTTTGGGATTATAAGACGTTTTGAAGTTTAAAGAAGTTCATTTTTGAAAATTCCCGCTCTCTAAATCCATACAGTTTGAACGGTCTCTAATGCAGCACTGGGCTCAAATAATAAATGTAGATTTTTATCGCTCCCCAAAAGGGTTCAGCTCAGTACCGTAAGGGACAATATTTTAATATAATATTTAATTGGAAAATACTGTGGAAACTCATGTGTTTTGAGGCTTGAGCATACTGCGGTAATAACACTGACATTTTGTTTGCTATAAGTTTGATTGCATCATATAATAATTGCTGTTAATAGTGTTCATCGTCTGTTTGATTACGTCTTTAATAGATTTTTCCGTACATTTCTGCCAAATATACCTTAACTGACAGTAACCACTGATAAGCTACCACTAAATATTGTAGAAACTTAATTTTCTGTAAAATTGCTTTGCAACGATTTGTATCGTGAAAATGCTATACAAATAAACTTGAATTGAATTGAATAGAAAATATGACACTTAAAACCATACTTGTACTCTTCTTAGATATTGTTTTCACAAGTTTTAAACCAATAAGTACAAACTTATCAAATTTTCAACCTTTGCAGAGAAGCTGACTAAAACGATTGACGAACGTCTCTTGAGATCTTCAGATCTCATACATTGCAAATTATTATTTGAAATACGATTTTTAAGAAAATACTATATCAGTCTTTCTACTTTAAAATTAAACTTTTAATTCAGTGTGTTTCTGTTCTGTTAATCAATTTACGAAAGTTACTAGCAGTTTTTGAGTGAAAATTTGTTTTAAAATCATTGTTTTCAAAATTGTTGCTTCAAATTTTTCAAAAATTGTGCCAAATTGCTTTCAGTGTAGTGTTTCTGGAAGAAAAATCTGAGAAATTTTACGGAGAAACTCGCGAAGACCAAGATAGTAAACAAACATCTTCTGTCTGCAATGTCTTCACAAAATCTCGCAATAAATGTTGTTGAGAACGTGACATCAATATTGAATAGATTTTTTTTTTTTAATGTTGAGAGGGCAAATTTTCGAGTCAATTTAAAAGCTAGTCGAGACACTGAAAACATCAGAATTTCAGAAATTCAGAAACGGGAAGATTCCAAAACAATTATCCAAAATGTCATTGAAATAACTAAATTGCAAAATCATTTTTACAGTTTATGCAAGTAGTACTAAAACAACTGTTCCAAACCTCTTCTTTTGTCTGCAGCACACAAAATAAGTTATTTTGAAGAAATTTGTTCATACAATGAAAGTCCAGAGCATTGGACCATTGGACTCCATTGACTTGCATTGACTTCAATATGATGCAGCGTATTGATTGACCGAGTACTTTCACAAACATATGAAGCAGCTCTAACACTGCTAAATATTAATTTCCTTTAAATGTCCAGTCCTTCAGTGGAGGAGACTGCCTCTTGTTCTCAGTCCGGTAGATGTGGTGCTTTTAACTTTATAGTTGACTTTCACAGCAGACCATGACCTTCTTCGATGCCATTGTTCGTTTGCAAAGGGCATGAATGCTTGCACACCTTGCATCAAGGTTACAGAGTTAATTGAACAATTACGCTGGACAGGACCTCCATTATGTCTGCAGAGATAGTGAGGATGCCGAGCGAGATCCCGCACGCGATTAGATGAGGCATGATAGGCTAAAGACCAGGAATCACAATGTGTGTGTGGTACAGTTGCTAATGCTAATTGCACTCCTTCACATGTAGATGTGTTTTGTTTGTCCATGTGTGCTTCTGATCTTTTATGTGTGGCGAATTTTGTGCAAGTGTTGTTCCATATACAATTTATCAGCAATTTTGAGTTCTAATGACATCAACTTTGTCACAAATGTTTCTGCTAAGAGCTGTAAATGAGTGTGGAACGTATAGCTCAGATCAGTTTGATATTTTGCGAATGAAATATTGTTGGAGTATGTTTTACAAGAAAATACTATGCTAGTCTTTCTACTTCAAAATGTCATGTTTAATTCAGTGTTTTTCTTTGTAAGTTTTTGAATTTACTAGCAATTTCTGAGTAAAAATGTTTTCGTTTTCAAAATCATTACTTCAAAATTGTTTAAAAAATTGGATCCAAGTGTTTTTCCGTGTAACTATCTGAATTCGATTGGGTCTGTTTCTAGAAAATCTTAGAAAGCAGAGCAGCAGATTTGCTCCCATATGTGAGCCTGGATCACAAAAGCAGTCTTAAGTCGCTGGGTATATTTGTAGCAATAGCCAAAAATCCATTTATGGGGCAAAATGATCGATTTTTCTTTTATGCCCAAAATTATTAGGATATTAAGTAAAGATCATGTTTTGTTGATATTTTGTAAATTTCCTACTGTAAATATATCAAAACTTAATTTTTGATTAGTAATATGCATTGCGAAGAACTTAATTTGAACAATTTTAAAGCAGATTTTCTCAATATTTAGATTTTTTTACAACCTCAGATTCCAGATTTTCAAATAGTTGTATCTCTGCCAAATATTGTCCTATTATAACAAACCATACATCAATGGAAAAATTATTTATTCAGATGATGTAAAAATCTCAATTTTGAAAAATTGACACAATTGACTGGTTTTGTTGTCCAGGGTCACCTTGCTCTCCGTGCTTTGTTTCTCTCGTATATTGAAAACAATTTGAGATAATAAAGAGATCTACGTACACTGTACAAAAACAAAGAAACGATTTGTGATCAACAGATTATGGTAATTTACAAGAAAATACTTTTTCAGTCTTTCTACTTCAAAATTTCACCTTTAATTCAATGTGTTACTTGCCATTTTTTTTGTAGTTGTTTGTGAAATTTACTATCAATTTCTGAGTTCAAATCGATTTTTTTTATTGTATTACATTTCTTTTCTGGGCAACAGAACAGGGTCTAAGTGTTGTCTTAACCTAACAAGCACATTAAAGCACATCTCATACAGTCTCTGCAGCTTATGCTAAGCTGTTGTGAGCCATGGTGTTATGGTGCTTGTCTTGGGCTCACCTGAAATTAACAGTGCTTTATACAAGTTCATGTTGTGCCAGAGGTGGCATCGACCCATATGATGAATCCGCTGATGTTGTGCTGGTTGTGTGTCTGTGTACTGAGCCAGGTCAGGTCAAAGGGGTAGTGTAGGGCTGTGGCATGTAGCCAGTATGACTGTGTTGTGATTTACCCAGAGCTGGCCAGCGGGCATCTCACGCCTGTGGGTATGTCATCACGCTGCTGGAGGGCATGCTGGCCCTTTAAATGTCATAGAGATAGGGCCAGGACAAGCTCTGAGGCCAAAAAGCCCTGGAAACTCATGCAATTGGAGTCTGTTTTTGTGTGTGTTTGTTTTTTGGGATTTTCTGTACGTCCACAAGCCCAGTTGGATTTAAAGCGATACATTTTGTAATAATAATAACACTGTATATCCAAACTTACATGGGTACATACAGTACACCAGCGTTAAGTGGTATGTACTATCACAAATCTCAACTGCTTGATTGTTTACATTGTTGCAAAATAGTTGCATACATGTCATATTCTCACATACATAAAGTAATACATACTGTTCAGCAGTGTTAACTGCCTGATTTTTTATATATTTTTAAATTTCATCACAAAATATAACTATATTATTGCACAGCTCTTTATGTAAAGTTGGATATACTGTAAATATGTCTAACTTTATCCATATACATACAGTATAATCACATATTCTCTATAGCATATCTCAACTGCTTGATTGCATGTATTGTTGCAAATCGTTATAAGACAATCTAGAACAGACTATTTTGTTAAGTGACAATGAATAGCAAAGGAAGAATCCGGAACCGGCTCTCTTGTCTGTGTACTCTTGTATTTGGTAGTTTGATATCCACTGATGCAGTATATAAAAATCTAAACAGCTCTTTGAAAACATGTAAATACTGTTTTACTTCCTTTATGCTGCATGATAAGTGGGGTCGGAAACGGAAATTTGGCTGATTGGCTGTTATTATGAGTGAGTCATTAAACTCTTCTTGAAACCAGTGGTTCCCAACCCGGGTCCTGGAGGCACCCCAACACTGCACATTTTGCATGTCTCCTTAATCAAACACCCCTGATTCAGGTCATCAGCTCATTAGTAGAGAATTCAAGACCTGAAATTGGTGGTCAGAGAAAGGAGACTTGCAAAACGTGCAGTGTTGGGGTTCCTCCAGGACCAGGGTTGGGAACCACTGCTTTAAACCAATGCATTCAAAAACACCGAATGTCAAGAATGAACAAGTTGACTGTTTCCATTCAAAGCACTGATAGATTCCGGAAACAAAATACGTTAGTGAGTCAATGAATTATTAATTCAACCGATTTGTTCCAAAACACTGACAAGTTTGGCTGTATTAATGAATCATTGAATCATTCAACAGATTCTCGGTAAATGTAATTTGTAAGGGTTATGGAAATTAAGTCAGTGGATTAAATTAATTTATCATTTTTATCATGTTTGTTAAGGCAAGTCACTGTTCACCAAGACCATATTTTCATACTGAGCATTTGGACTCAGTCTTGACTCTGACTCGACACATTTTGTTGTCTGTGCCGACTCGCGCAACTGATCTGCCACCCAGATTACCCTAGCGACTGCATATGAGTATGCAAAAAAACACTCAGAACATAAAATGTAAAATTCTAGTTCACATCATAGCAGTTTATTTCAATACTCATTTGTCTCTTCCTCCTGTTCTGCTGTCTTTCAGCTCTTCTGTTGGGGGTCTCGGACTGACATAGCCTCGGCCAATCACAGCCTGAGTTAGAAGTGGCGGCCCATAGGGGGCATGATGGCGGCCATGCCGTGTTTCCGTCAGCGTGAGGGAAATTGGTATTGAGCATGGAGTGGGACTGCCTACATGGGCTCCGCGCCAACCCACCCACCTGACCCTGGTGAGGACAAACACATCAAGACTACTGTTCATCTTTCTTTCTTTCTTTCCAATAAATTTTTGTGTGCCCTTGTGGATTCTCTCGTATGGAAATAGTTTCTCTTTAGTCCTTGTTATGGTTAAATTAGCTTGGAGGTAATCCAAGCCTAAGGAATTGCAATCATGATAGAAGTTGATATAACGGTGTTAACAAAAAGGGTACACAAAAATGAATATTTGTGAAGGGTCCCGGGATCAACACGTTGCTTTTCTCCCCTAAAACTTGTATGTATTCCCCAAATTAGAAAGTTGGCCTTGATGGTGTTTAGTTACTTTAATACTCAAAAACACCACTCAATTGCCCGTTCAGACTACAAAACAAAGGTTTAAGTTAAAGGAAAACACGGAAGACAATTGGTGAAAAGTCTTAAAAAAAAAAAATTCAATTTAAATCATTGTGGATCGTTGTTATTACGGGTGATAAGTGCACTTCTACGGGACATAGGCTTATTTCTGTCACACAGTGTCTTCCAATTAATCCGTAGATATAGATTATCGTGTTCCAGCTCAAATGAATGGAGAGTGCTGGTGAGTGGCTCTCAAGAGCAGCTCTGAGCAAGGAAGTTCATGTGTTATAGTCCGCAGATAGTGACATGGCAGACTCCTGAAAACAACACTATATCACCATTGGCCTGTTAAGCAGACACAAAAGACACCCGGCACACATATTCACTACAGAGACACAGCATAAACTAGCAGTACTTCAACATTCTTAATAGCGTGGTGCTTGATGCACTTAAAAATTCACGGACACTAGTCCCAAGATCGTCAGTTTGATGAGTGAACAGCCCGATCTGTCAGATTTTTATTCTTGCCAAAATTTGCGCGAAAGTTCATGCTGACGTGTGTTTTTCCACTTTAATGGAGCACAACACACACACACACACATTCCCCACAAACCCCTTGATGCATCAAATGAACAATCTTCCCAAACACATAGCTTTTGCTCCTGCCAAAGCTTAGTGTAAGCCCTGGGTTTGGATCCATTAGCGGGAGATTAACTAAGTTTTAGTAGAATTATTAATGTCTTCTCAGCTGTGGAGGATATAAAACTCAACAGAATCAATGGCTCTGTATTGATTGAAACCTCCAGGGTCATCTTAGTACAACGATGAGATGTTCTTGGAGACTTTTTTACTTGAACAATGCTGTTTACACACCGAGAAATCTCACAGGGCCGAAACACCGATCTACCATGGCTCATACAATTCAGTGATATATACCAGGGGTTCCCAAACTTTTTTGTCAGCCAAACCTGTAGAAACGCAGTTTAATGGTCACATGTACTGCAGTCATTGATCAATATTTAATAGTTTTTTTTTGTGTACACATTTATGTGACACTTTAGCTGGAGTTAGTACACTCAAACCTCTTTTAGTTGTGATCGTGTCTCAGTCCACATTACATTCACACTGGTGTTTTAGCAATTTTTTAAATAATAATTATAATTTCTTGAAATAATAATACTCATTATTTTAACTGTAATTACAAAAATGGAGATAGAAATATATTACTATTGTAAATTACAAAGTAATGTAAAAATAATATTTGATAATAAGAATAATACTTTTATCTAACACTAAAAGTTACTGTGTCTTAAATTTACTTTCAAACATTAAAACTCAAGCTTTAAACATCCTCCAGCCTTTATTCTGGCAGAACACTGCTGAAATGCAGTATTATGTGAATGTGTAAACAAAGTACATATTTACTTACACTGCATTCCCAAATGCATGTATGTACTTGCAGCACCAGCAGAATTGGAGTTTGTTGCATTTACGGTGAACCGACAAGTTCTCAGACGATGAGGAAAAAACTAATCACAAGCTGCTCGCATGCCTCACTTCACTTTGAAACATGCAGTGCATCAGACTATCCAGTTATTGAATTAAATCACAGCCTTAGATTTGATAACAGCATTAAGCTTTATCACAATTATCTTGAACCCTCAGTTATTTTTTTTTACATTTTACAGTGAATATAATTAAGTAATAATTATTAGTAGCTATTCATCAACTCACAAACCCCCTGCAGTTTAGTCACAATCCCCCCTTTAGGAAACCCTGATGTAGACAAGCACACATAAACTATCATTAAAATGCTGGATCACAGAAGCTTGCTGATTTACACACTCCGTCCCTTAAAACACAACACAGTCTTGTCTAAACAATTGAATTAGTCCATTTTCAATTTGAGGAACTGACTCTTTTGTGTGTGCTTTTTGGCAGTTCCCTTTCATTCTGTGGATCGCCCTCTTCACACACACACATTTTTTCCGCGCCGTCCCTCCCTCCCGTCCTCATACTGCCTTGCATCTGCAGGATGAATGAGAATCAATGTCACAGACACAGAAAGAGAGCGAGAGAGGCGCGTTCGGCTCCGTCTCACAGCGCAGTCACAAATTGTAGAGTCGCCGTGACAACATAATTCCTCCACTCAGGCCCCATTGAGAGCGAGTCGATATCCAATCAGAGCGACAGCTACCTGGGCCTGCCTCCGAGACAACCCCTCCCTCCATTGATCCCTCAATCAAGACTGGGGCTCACCACCCAGGAGGGAGCCTGGGAAAGAAACGCAGCCATTGGATTTGGGCTGGATGCTGGTGCAGGACTTCTGATGTAAGATCAGGCCTCCTACCGGCTACAGTGAACCTGATCACAGGTCAGCCATCATGCACTGAGATGCTTGGAAAAAGTGTGGAGAACAGCTGATGGGATCAAAAGAGATCCAGAGTGACAGCTTGTCGCTTACTATCGATCTCCACCAGGGGCATGCTGGAAAACAACATAATAATTAAATCTGGCCTGTTTTCTAAATGCATGTTATTGATCTGATAGCGAACGATTTATTCATGCATGTTTCATTTTATAAAAATTTTTTTCAACCATTTCATTTTTATTAATCGCAATGTTTAAACTCAATCTTCTGTGAAGCGACAGACTTCTCTCTGGTGACTGATGCAAGACTTCTCTGATCATTTTGTCTGCTTAAAATCTGCCCCTTTCTTACAGTCAACTGCAAGCTTGCATTTAGATGATCCTTCATCCAATCAACAACGAATGAATGAATGTCCATACCTTTTCTTCTTTTTTTTTTTCATTTTTGTTTGTCCAAACAAGAAGAAAATATCTGGGGCTACTTCTGTTTCATTGCAACTTAAAAACTAATTGTAGACAACTTGTAGTAACTAATAGTAATAGTATACTTAATTACATTAATGATAGTCTTAACTATTGGGTCTCGCCCCCCGCTACCGCCTCCCCCCCCCCCCGCTGCGCCCTCATGGGGGTGTTTGCGAATAATCGATGCGTGGCAAAGGAAAACATGCAACTTGCATGAATTCTGTATGTTTTAATACTTACAAATGAGGCTGGAATAATGAACACTGAAACACAAAGAAAAACAAAACAAAACTTGCATTTATATGACATTTATAAGACTTGTTGGGCGTTCACACTGACAGCGAAGATGTTTTCAATGTGAATTCAATCCCCTTTGAATGAGGATTGCCAATTTTCAATGACATAAGTAAAAAATAAAACTTTTTGGTGCCAAGGAATATAATAATCCTTTTTTACGAACCCTATTCCCTTTTGCCCTTTTGTACTGTTGAGAAAAACAGTGTCATGTAATATCATATTAGATTATATAAAAGATTGAAGGGATAATTCACCCCAAAATTAAAAATTGCTGTTAATTTACTCACCCTCAGGACATCCAAGAAGGTCTACTGTTTAAGTTATCTCATGTAGGAACACACAAAGAGTTTTCACAACCCTCAAACTGTTTGCAGTCTGTCAGTCATATAAGGGAAGTGAATGGGAATCACGGCTTTGAAAGTAAAAAAAAAAACACACACAAACAAAACCAAATTAAACCCTGGATGTGGCGGCGCGTGACGATACATTGATGTGTAAAGACACAAAATGATTGGTTTGTGCAAGAAACTGAACAGTATTTGTATCGTTTTTTACCTCTGATTTACTGCAATGTTCGAACTGTCCTGAGCGGCAGCGCGTCCTCCTGAGCGCGTTCTCAACAGCCGGCACGTGACGCGTCTTCTTCTTCTTCTTCTTGACACTCTATCTACAATCTCAATTAGGAGTGTCAGTGGTGTCAATTCCCATCCACTTACATTTTATGACTGACAGACTGCAACGGTTTGAGGTAAAAATCTTCGTTTGTGTTCTACTGAAGAAAAAAAGTCACCTACATCTGGATGCCCTGGGGTAAGCAGATAAACATCACATTTTCATTTTGGGTGAACTATCCCTTTTAATTTATTTGGCTGGTATATTTTTTCATTTCACTAAAAGCCAACACGGCGCATTTTTAGAGTAATATAGATGCCAATTTTCAAATAAAAAATATGCAGATTGGGCTTATTCTTTTTATTCAGGAACATAACAAAAAAAAAAATAATAAAAACATGCAGAATAAAATAGAATACAAGGATCCCCATTAATTCTCATAATTTCTGACGCAGTTGTAGCAGAGCGCAACTAGTAAACATCTTTATTGTTTGCCTACTCTTGTCTACATCATGTGCATTATTAGGCATTTGAAAGCATTAAAACGAGAGTAACTTTGTGTGTTCGCCAACTATTCTTGTTGGAAGGCCTGGAGATACTATCTTTATTTTATTTTTTTTTATCTTATATTATTAGATTATCTATATCGTATATAGATCATATCATAATATATACTCGGAGTGTCTCATTTCTGGCTCGTCCGGCAGCCAATCGCCACCCTTATGTTATCGGAATAAACACTCAGTAGAATATAGTCGAACCAACACTCAACCTTGCCTTACTACTCTTTACATTATATTTGTCTAATCACTGGCATCCTTTCTCCTTCTATCTCTCTTTTCTACCCTGGTCTTACTTTCCTCCCAGTTGCAGAACTTGAGGTCTGAGAGATCTACGCAGTGCCGCTCGATTCTCGGCGGTTAAGGAGAACTTGAGTTCAGTTTCGATGCTGGCGACAGATGCTCCGCTCACCCGGAGCAATTACCACTCAGCTCGACATAGGCCATGGTATCCATCATACCAGCCTCAACCATCAGTTACCCATGCACATGAGACACACTTTTGCCAGCCAGGGAACCCACACCTGGAGCCCCTCTACGGGAGGAGAGAACAACTGCAACAGGGTAAGTGTGCGCGAGTACACATAGAAGAAGGACAGTGTCAAACTCAATTCTGGAGGGCCAGAGTGCCACTGCAGATTTTAGATTCAACCCTCATTAAACACCGCGATGCCCAAATTTCACTCTTTCGGCTTATTTGAAAACTATGTTTTGTGTGTTGGAGCAGGGTTGGAACAAATCTCTGCAGGGCTCAGGCCCTCCAGGAACCCCTGACCTAGAGAATGGGCGTGAATGGAATGGCATTTTACCTACTATGTGAAAAGAAAGTAGTATGGATGGACAAACTAGATCTTTTTTACACAAAATTGGAATAAAATGCTAAATAACCAGAATAATAATCCATAGATGGGGATCAAAGAAGGGCCAAAACCAGGGCAATTAAAAAGGTCCGTATTGGGCGTTTTATTTTCTAATAATTTTTATCACACACACACACCACCATCACACACCTCACACACACCACACACGACTCCACACCACACTCACACCCCACCCACCCCCCATAGAGATATAAAACATTAATAAAATGGTTGCAATAATCATAATGAATCATCTGCCAGTATAGTGCATACTAGTTGAGACCAGAGTGTTATTTTTAATTAAAACTAATCACAAACTTTAAATTATGCGGTGCAAAAAAGCGGTAATGTAAAACACGATTTTTTTTGCTTCATAATCAGGTGTTATTTTCTAAGTATAACATGTTGAAAACACCTGTTTATGAAGCTATGTTGAAAAATGACTTTTTCAAAAAGTTAAAAATAACTTTTTTTTTTTTCAAAAAAATAATCTTTTCTAGTTTTCTCTTGTTACATAAATTTGGGCTATATTTAGGTCTATTGTTTTGTTTTGTTTTCTTCTAGAGATAAACTTTGAACTAAAAAAATAAATAAAATAAGATTAAATCAACAAACAAACAAATAATAATAAATCATAATATCGTAACGTAATAAATGTAAATTATATTAAATGATAAATTCCCACAAATTGAAAGAAAAAAATATATATTTTTTTCAATATTGCTTTGTAAAGGGTGTGTTCCTTTTTATAACATTTAAAAGAGCAAGCCTGGTTGTCCACATTTTGAAGATACATTGAATACACAGTAAAGAAGATGAGCGATGGAAAATGCGGGATACTTCACTACATCTGGTATATTTTGAGGCAGATTTATATGAGGCTTTCATCGACAGCATCAATCCTGACGTCGATTTGTATTTGTGGAGCCATTAACAGAGGAGATGGCTTTGAGTGAACCTCAATCCAAACATGACAGTGGCGGCCTGTCGATGAATACAAATGTGTTATTAATTTAAATTATGAATTTAAATGGAATAGGCTATTATTGTGTTATAGGTCGCTCGCATACGTCGCTTGGGATACTCTCACGTCGAATATTGCCGGAGAAGAGAGCGATAGAGCGCTTACACATGCACATGCAGACCGACACACACACACACACAAAAGTAATTGAGATTGCGCCACAGGAGTAATCACTCACAGTCATGCAGAGTTAAACACAGCTCATCTGAAATAATGCCTTTGCTAGTTCACTACCAACTTATTGCAGCATACAGTATACAGATTGCAGGAGCAAAATCCACTGTCAAAGACATCATCGGGATACATATTCCTTTCTTATGTCTCTTTTCAGAGGAGTCTCTGTCATTTGAGTTTAATTTGAGAGCAGGGTATGCTCTGTCATTCATTACATCCTCTGATAGGTTCATCTCAGTTGTGAGATGAACAATAGATCTAACAGCCAATTAGCCGCTGCCTGTGTGTGGAAGCTGGCGGGGCGAACAAAAGAGCCAGAGTCCTCACTGAAGCTTGTTAACAAGTGGCCAGACCAAGGAAGTCTGTTTCTGAGAGATGGTCTTTTTGTAGCCCGCCTGTGAGTCTCATTATACCTGCCGCATCAAAGCCATTCATCCTGTTAAAATACCTGGGTGAATGTCTCTTTTTCTGCTCGCTGTTTTTGTCTGTCAGTCTCTGTATTCTGTTTCAAAGCCTGGTGAGCTGCTTTGCTGTCTGTGACTTACTAAGCGTTCGACAGTCAATCTAGCTGTTTAATAATGTAGTATCTATACTGCCAGCTACTATCAAAACGTGATTAATTACACTGTTTAAAGGAGATTTATATTTTTAAAAGTATATTAAATATATCATCGTATATTTTTAAGACATAGTAAATGATTTTATTTTGGGAGTATTTTTTTTTTATTTGCAGTATTTTTTTTTTTACAATTAGCATTGTTTATCTGATACAAAACAGATGAATTTATGTGGTAATTAATATAAAAAAGTACATACCGTTTCAAAGTTTGGAGTCAGTAGGATTTTTTTATGAAAGAGATTAAACGGTTAGTTCACCCAAAAATCTGTCATTAATTACTCACCCTCGTGTTGTTCAAAACCCACAAGACCTGCGGTCATCTTCAGAACACTAATTAAGATAGTTTTGATGAAATCTGAGGGCTCTCTGAACCTCCCATAGACAGCAACACAACTACCACGTTCAAGGCCCAGAAAAGTACCAAGATGATCGACAACGTAGTCAGTGTGACATCAGTGGTTCAACCGTAAATTCACGAAGCTATGAGAATAATTTTGTGCGCAAAAGAAAACAAAAATAACGACTTTATTTGCGCCGCCACACGCTCGCGTCATGATACTGCCGTGAACGCGCGTCCACAAGTGACGCAGTTGAGACGAAAATGTGGAATAAAGTCGTTATTTTTGTTTTCTTTGCGCAAAAAAACATTCTCGTAGCTTCGTAATTTTACAGTTGAACCACTGATGACACACGGACTACTTTGCCGATCATCTTGATACTTTTCTGGATCTTGAACGTGGTAGTTACCTTGCTGTATATGGGAGGGTCAGAGAGCCCTCAGATTTCATCAAAAATATCTTAAATTGTGTTCCGAAGATGAACTAAGGTCTTACGGGTTTGGAACAACACGAGGGAGAGTAATTTATGACAGAATTTTCATTTTTGGGTGAAATATCCTTAATTACGAGTAGCAAATGCTGTTACCATGAATGTAACATGAAAAAATTTCTTGAGCAGCAAATCAGCATATTAGAACGATTTCTGAAAGATCATGTAACACTGAAAACTGGAGTAATAAAATTGGCAGTTGCATCACAGGAATGGTTTAAATTTAAAAATATATATTCCTTTTTAAATTGTAACCGTATCTGACAATATTACAGTTTTTACTGCATTTGTGATCAAATAAATGCAGCCTTGGTGAGCATAAGAGACTCCTTTTAAAAACATTACAAAGTCTTGCTGACCCCATACCTTTGAATGGTAAATATTAAATGGTGTGATAATATAGTAATAAACAGCATAATTTAAATAGATATTTGATATACAGATGTCGAAGGGACTAACTTGGTTCATTTAATTGTTCATTTAAATGAATCACACGAATGAACCACTTAAAAATAACTGCTATGCTAATGATTTAGCAACACTACATTTAGTTGGTTTCTCCCTTATCTAAACAGCACCTCATGTGACACAAACAGAGCTCGACCCTCACGAGAAGCACGGGAGACCAGACTTCCAATAGAGTTTGACGCTAGCATGTTGCTAAGCTAACAATGCGGTTACACTTTATTTCGATAGTCCACTTTAGACATTCTACTAACTATAAGTAACTTTGTAACTACATGTCAACTACATGTCAACTAATTCTCATTAATTTGCAACTACATGTCTACTAACTCTCAGAGTAGACAGGGTAGGTTTAGGGTTAGTAGAATGTTGACAAAGTGTTAGAAGATATTAAGCAGATAGTCTACTAATACTCTACTAACTGCTAGTTGACCTGAAGTTGCAAAGTTACTTACTGTTAATAGAATGTCTAAAGTGGACTATCGAAAAATAAAGTGTTACCAACAATGCTATTCTCTGATAAACATAATCACACTAAAACACTGGGTAAATTAGTCTATTTTTCAATATTGTATTAACTGGCATATCTCTCAACTCGGGTCAAATCTTGAATTTAATGTTTTCATGAAGCATATTGCAGTGTATTCTGGGATTGCCGCCTTTTGGGATGAATGTGATGCTGCCATAGAATTTGGCCGTAAGAAAATATCTTACAAGGCAGGAATAATTATCAGAACAGACTTTGTGTCAAGAGCACTTTTATGATGCTTTAAAATGCTGTCTAGTTAGGCGGCTCAGTAGGTTTTGGAACAGAGCTAATGTCTCTCACACACCCCCTCAACCAAATACATAGTATAACAGGATAGAAGAAAAACCACACAAAGGGTAGAAGAAATTATCTGTGTGATTTGTCATTATAGAAATTAACTATACAACGAGGAGAGCGTAATTACAAGGGTTGTCTAATTGCTATTATTAATGAGGGGAAACAACTTAGCTACAATTAGGTGTGTGAATGTGTGTGTGTGTGGGTGCTGTCGTAGACAAAACCTACCGTAAGGAAGTGAACCAGGCCAAAACTAGATATAGATGTGTGTTTGTGTGTGTGTGTGTCGGTGTGTGTGTGTGTGGTAGTAGACAAACCATTTACGTACAGGAAGTGAACCAGCCAAACATGATATAGATGTGTGGGTGTGTGTGTGTGTGTGTGTGTGTGTGTGTGTGTGTGTGTGTAGTAAACAAACATACCTGTAAGGAAGTGAACCAGGCCAAACTATGATATAGATGTGTGTGTGTGTGTGTGTGTGTGTAGTAGACAAACATACCTGTAAGGAAGTGAACCAGGCCAAACTATGATCAGGTTGTGTGTGTGTGTGTGTGTGTGTGTGTGTGTGTGTGTGTGTAGACCAACGGCACCTGTTGAGTTGATGAATGTAGGCGGCTGTGCAAACATCGAATGATATGATACAGCCGAGTGTCTCACATCACGATCATCAACAGCCAGAATTGCTGTAATAAGACAACATGCTTTTTCATACATAACACACTTAAGGGGACTAAAGTTATGTTTTAGAAGAATTAATGATATTAGTAACCACATGCTGCACATTCATCTGTAGTATAAAGGAATGACCACACATACATAATATTAATAAAAACGGTACACGCCATGTGCTGTACAGGGCATTGTTGTTATAGTTAACTAAAACTATTAAAAATCATTTTCTTAATTGAAATAAAGCTGAAATAATAAAAATAGATGATAAAAAGCACCCAAATGAAAATTGACTTCAGTAGTATGGAGAAAAAAAAAATACTATTGATGTCAATGGTTACGGTCAGTTGTTTGGTTACCAACATTCTTCAAAATATCTTCTTTTGTGGTCAACAGAAGAAATAAACTCAAGAATGTTTAGAACAAGTTGAGGGGGAGTAATTGATGACAGAACTTTCATTTTTATCCATTTACTTATAAAACTTCAGCTTTGAAATGTTGCCTTGGCAACTGAAATAAAATAAATTTAGGTTGGAGTACTAAAATTACTGTAACTACTATAGACATTGAAGGGGGACAAGTGCCCCCAATAATAAAAGATATATTATGTAGTGCGTTATTTGTTGTTAGGATGACAAAAAGTGTAAAAAAACTATTTAGAATGATCTGCTTACATTGCTCATAAATGTCATAATGATTAAGATGGCCAATCAAATCAAAGAAGACGCACTTTGAACCCTTTACTGTCCCATGAGGCCACAGAAGAGGAGTTGTGAATGGCAGTGTAGTGACGCAACTGCATGCTATTTGGCCATGTGACAACGACAATATGGCAGATGGTGAACATTGAGATTATATTCATACTACACAATATTTGAAATTCTTGCACTGCTCTGTTGCACTCCGTTACGCAGTGCTTAGTTTGTTGTTAGGATGTCAAAAAGGTTTAAAAGTTAGGCTCCATTTTTAGGCTGGTCTGCCTCAGCAGTCTAACAGCACTCGTCAATGTCGATCTTAACTAAAATGGCCAATCAAATCAAAGTAGGCGGGGTTTACTGTTCACTGAAGCAGAGCGTGAAGTCCAGCCTAAAGCATCTGTTTTGACACTGAAAGAGAGCGAAGATGGAAGTAGCAAAACATTTAATATTTGACAACTGTTTTATGATAGATATGTTAAACGACTGATTGATTGTAATGTCCAGTGATGCAAACTACTCAACTTCTTTTTGTCAAATATGGCCATTTTTGAATTTAAAATGTGGTATCATTTCCAATTCCTAACTGAAGATGAGACGGACAAGAAATGTTTTCAACATAGCAGGCGTCCAAATAAAGGTTGCATGTACATTATTTGCAAATAATTATTATTCCCAAATAGCATTTGACCTAGACTTGCGTTCACTGTCATATTTCTTTATAATTTATTAAAAACAAAAACAAATTGGTCTATTCTAATTCCCAACTAGAATTCAACCTAGAATTTCTTTCACTCTTCTAATTCTTTATGTCTTTGTGATTTATATAAAAAAGGTCTATTTTAATTCCCAACTAGAATTAGACCTAGAATGTCCTTCACTGTTCTATATTTCTTTATGATTTGTGACCCAGGAGCACAAAACCAGTCTTAAGTCGCTGGGGTATATTTTTAACAATAGCCAAAATTACATTGAATGGGTCAAAACTATCGATTTTTCTTTTATGCAAAAAATCATTAGGACATTAATAAAGATCATGTTCCATGAAGATATTTTTGTCAATTTCCTATTGTAAATGTATCAAAACTTAATTTTTGATTAGTAATATGCATTGCTAAGAACTTCATTTGGACAACTTTAAAGGCGATTTTCTCAATATTTTGATTTTTTTTGCACTCAGATTCCAGATTTTCAAATAGTTGTATCTCGGCCAAATAGTGACTATCCATTATTATTCAGCTTTCAGATGATGTATAAATCTTAATTTCGAAAAATTTACCCTTATGACTGTTTTTGTGGTCCAGGGTCACATTTATTAAACAAAATATCTCCCTTAGTGTTCAAGACAGTTATGGCTTTGCTAGATAGAATGTCACTAAGTGATTGCCTTTTCAACTGAAGTATGTACTCAGAGAGTATGCGATTTAAGATGCAGTCATAGTACACTCTAAAAATGCTGGGTTAAATACAACCCAGTGCTGGGTAAAATAGGGACAACCCCAGCAATTGGGTTGTTTTGACCCAGCGGTTGGGTTACTACCCAGAAGGTTGGGTTAAACATTTAACCAAACTGCTGGGTCAAAACAACCCAATAGCTGGGTTCAAAACAACCCAATAGCTGGGTTTGTCTTTTTTTAACCCAGCATTTTTTAGAGTGTAGCGTCTTTGGAGTTGTGTTCACAATAATAAGAAACTTAGGTTTATATAATAAATTTAGGTAGTTGTTTTTTGCTGAAAAAATGACCATGGCTTAATTTAAAAATAGCACAGTGCTATTTTAATGCATTTAGTGGCTGGCTAAACTGAATTGTTAGTGGTTAACAGCGAGTAAGATGCAGATCGTTGCACTGAAGTGGCCTGGTGTTGACGTTTGCTGGAATGAACTGGGCTTACGGTCATGATGCATATCTTGAACCGCACTGCAGGAATGTGAGGCCATGCCCGACTCTTCTCAAGGCGGATGGAGATGACGGGTGCGAGGCGAGCGGAGCCCTGTGAGGCGGGGGAAGGGTGGCTGTGCGCGCGAGTGGGGGTATGGTATGGCTTTTGTCTGCTTCCCACGTTTTAAAACCAGGATTGAAAAATGAATAGACAAGAGGAAAATCAATTGCATGACCTTCACACAGGGCGAAAGTGAAAGAGGGAGGAAGAGAGAGGGAAAGAGATGGGGAGGGCGAGCCGAGGAGTAATGGAGGGACAATGAGGGACAAAAGGAAAAGTAAAACGGCTGTGACAAAAAAAAGTGATATTTTATCTCTCTTTATGCGCTGTGTGTATACATGTGTTGTGTGTGTGCGAGTGTGTAGTTGTGCAGGCTCTGCCGGGGAATGACAGTCTTTATGGATAATGGGGTGATTAAACCTTTTATGTCCGACCGTCAGACCTATGGCTCTTAAAAGGATACATGCACATATATTAGCCTGCAGTGCATGCGGATCAGCAGATCAAGCACAAAACAAGCGGCTTCAGTTCCAAACAATTTTTGTACAGTTTGTTATTAGTGGCATTTGATAAGTTAAGCATCACTATTACTGTTGCTCATATTTGGGTTATGGATTTAAATGACCTCCTAACCTTCAGTGTTAAACTATGGTGCATAACTCGTCCAGAACAGTTTGATCTGCAGGCATGAATGATAGCTTATATCTTGCATACTTTTTATTTTTATTAGTGATAATAATAAATACATATAATACATCGTAAAAAAAAAGAGTTTAGTCAGTTTATTCTTAAAGGAAGACTAGTTAATAAAAGAACTGAACTCTTTGAAAACATGTCTAATTATCTCACACAATTTGCTTTCAGTTAAATTCATCATGTCCACCATTCAGAACACCAGCAAATATGGCAAGTTTTCACAACTCTTAAAAAAAATATTTTTCCTAACCAGTATTATGGTCTTGTTTTCCATAAAAAAATATCTAAGCATTCTTGAAACTAGATTAATTTACTTCAATTTAATTAATAATTTTCTTGTTTTAAAAAGTAAATAATTATGTTTTTTAAAATATAAAATATGATAAGCTATTTTCAATAAACATGAGGCTTAAAGGCAATAAAATCAGTAAAGGTTACATCAGGATATATTCTTTAAAAATTCATTTCCTAAATTAAATAATAAATAAATAAAATATTCATAATCATATTTGGGGGGGGGGAAACTAAATTGTAACTGTTACATTTTAAATGTTAATTTATTAAAAAAATAAAACAATACATGTACCTGTAACTTTTGTGTGCCGATTATTTTTTAACAACTTTTCTTTCACATAAATGTATCCTGATGTTTGGATGTTTTGTACAACAAAGTAATGTAAAAAAAAAAAATAATAATATAAATAAAAAGAAGACCGCTATATGACGTATTATTAAAAAATGACCAACTATGTTGCACTGAGTTTTATTGGTGCAGATATTGTAAAAATGCAGCTATTGTTATAACTATAAAGATGAAATATTGTCAACGTGAATTAGTGCTGTTATGTTCATACAGTTTTGGAATTTTAAATAAGTTAAGATTTTCTCTCTTTTCCTTTTGTCCAGGTCCCACACTATCGTGTTTTTCACGCTGTCTTTCCTTTTCTCCTTTCACTTGTTTCTCTTACTCTCCCTCCTGCCAGCTCTCTGTGTCTGTCTCTCTCTTCTGTTTTCAAGCATTTAAAGCACTGAGGGCTTTTAAGGGACGTTAATTGCACTCAAATTATGTTCGACCGTGCTAGGAGAGAGGTAACATCTGAGACAGAGAAGAGAGGGGGATGGCAGAGTGAAAGGATAATTGCAGCGCAGAGGGACATTGCGACTGGAGACGCTTTCTCTGCCTCTTTTGGTCTGTCTGAGAGTCGTCCCTCCTGTCTCTATGCGTGAGGTTAGAGGTGGGGTAGCGCGGGCCACTCGACATCCACCGCCCTGTAAACAAGTTGCTAGGCGATCGGCCTACGATTCCCATCAGCCAACTGGATTGAGCAAACTAACACGGAATGAAAGGCCAGCCTTGCAGTTCCCATAGTAACCTTCGAACTTGGTTAAAAGGTTGTCCGCTTGAAGGAGGGGGAGAAGAGAAAGTAGAAAGAAATGATAGAGAGTCAAAGTGAGCTGGGCGCGGAGGAGAAGAAAGTGAAATGACTTGAGTTATTTCATTCTTTATTGAGATTCAGCACCCTAGAGACCCTCACAGCTGACCCATGAGTCGAGTTTATCACAGCTAATTTTCAAAAGAAACTTCCCTAAGCAAAATAAAAATAGAACTAAATCAGATAAATGAGGCACTGAAGATAAAAAAAATACTGTTTTCCAGTAATAAATAAATAGACAAATAATAATAATAAAAACGTTACAATAATAAAAATGTATCTTTAATATTTAATGTATCTAAAATATATTTAAAAACTGTATCCAACCAAATTATGTGAAATGTATGCTTAAAGCTATATAAAACAATTCAGTAAGAAAAGATCAACTTAATTCAATATATATACTTTGCAAACAAGTATTATTTCCTTACGTAGCCTACTATAAAACTTTTATGAAGTAAAATAATCTTATTTTGAAAGATTTTTCTTTCTAAATGAGATTAAACTTTCTAAAACCGTGCATGTATGCTTCAAAAACATACAACTATTTTTTTTCTTAACCAATATTGTGGTCTTCCTTAAAATACCTAAACAGCCTTAAACAGGATTACTTGCTTACTTACAGATTGAATCGTGATGTCATGTAAATGATATAAATTGTATTTTATTTCTAACTGGTACCTGAAATGTATGTGTGTGTGTGTGTACTGTGTTTCGTTGGTGTTATCTGTGTGTGTGTGTGCGTGTGTCTGTGTGTGTGTGTGTGTGTGTGGTGTGTTGTGTGTGTGTGTGTGTGTGTGTAATATTAATTCAAATAAAACAAGAAAAGCAAAATGTTAACCTTCTCTAATTTACATTTTGTTCAGATTTTTAATTTATCTATAGACTGTATTATTTAGAAACAAACCTACAGAAAACACCCTCATTAAATTTTTTATAAATAATAGTGTGGTGTGGTGTGTGATGTATAAAAGTGTGTGATATATATATATATATATATATTTACTATATCTATATAATCATATATATATATAATGTACATGATAGATTAGATAGATAGACAGATAGATAAGATAGATTAGATAGTCAATCGGTAAGAAGATTTTAAGTACATTTCGTGACAAAACAAGTAATTATTAAAATATCCACATGAAAAACACAGATCATTAAGTAGCCACTACTAATCGATTAGCTATAACAAAAAGATCCTTTTTACCCCAAGGCTGAGAAACAAACACCATCATTCTCACCCTCTGCCCTATTGGGACCAGGTTCGACTTCGCATTAGCCTCTGCTGTAGCGGCTGACTTTGGGAAATGAGGGCCGACCATTGTCCATCCATCAGGCAGTATGGCTCCTGTCAGGCCTGCCCTATAGCTAGACTGCATCACTCAGACTCTGTGGGAAGACCCTCAGTGTTTGGATGCGGGGGGTTACTAAACTATTCAATCGTCAACATGCATGTGACCCCCAAAGACGAACAAGCAGTTCTCTGTGTACCCACACGCACTGAGTGGTGATCCCGCTCTCTGCGCAAAACCCCCTTTTCAGGCCTCTGAATGGCACAGACTCATTGATATTCCTGTGAGGGGACCCCATTCTTAAAATGCTACTGAGTTTTGGGATGTGTAGTTTGGGTGCAGGGACACATTTATGTGTGGACTTGGGTGCTATTTTCAGTGTGTTCTGATGTTAAAGTAATAGATTACCAAAAACGTGTCAAATAAAACTCTGTCAAATAGGCTTTCATTTACATCAATTGTCCTTCACAACCCTTGGTTTCTTTTTCTTCAGTGGAAGTAAAAAGGAGATACTTTGTGAATTGTCCTGGCTGCTCTTTTCCTGATAATGAGCCATATGATCGCTTTGTGTGAGTCTTCGCTGAAAATCTTTACCAACAACATTTAATAGCTTTTATTTATTTATTGTGCATACAGTACAATAATTGTAATGAATGTGCACTTGTAGTATATTAAAAGTATATTTTTAAAAACTGTACTTGCAGTTAATATAATATTAATGAAATAAAAGGCCACTTAAGTGTACTTAAAAAGATGTCATGATTTCACTTTTGTGATTGTTTCTTAAAAGTGCACTTTTTAATAATGTCAAGTTTTACTTTATAGTACATTTTAAATCATTATGTCGTAATAATTTTTTGTTATGCTTTAAAGAACAATACTTATTTTGATGTATTGACTAATATACTAAAACACCTGTATAGTACTTGGTTATAATTTTAACTTTAGTCTCGCATTTGAAATGAATACATTTTTCAATACATTTACAACTTTATAATTAGTAATTACAAAATTAATACAACTTCATGACACACAAGTATATTTTAGTTGACCGTAAATGCTAATCAGTACATTAAGCTGTACACTTCAACCATATTTCTGATTCAATAGAATTATGATAATTGCATAAAGATGTACTTAAATCCTACTAAAGTGGGTCAAACAAGCTCTCTAAATTTCAGCTAATTGCATTTAAAATAAATTAAAACTACAAAATGTTTTAATTTAATTGTAATTAACATGCAGTTAAGTGTCCAAGAACATTACAGTACATTCAGGTTACACTTAAAGGTCTCCTGAAATGCATAGAAACACGCAGCGTTACTCTGTGTTGACGTCATTTTAACTGAAACAGAAATACAGGGCGGGACATATCAAGCAGCCCTGCCCCTTTTTAAAGGCTAGAGCCGTTCAGAGCAGTGTTGCCAACTTAGCGACTTTGTCGCTAGCTTTAGCGACTTTTCAGGCCCCCATAGTACGGTGGCCGAGAAGTGCAAAGCAAATCACAATCCTGAAAACAAAATTACAAATTACAAATGCAAATGCCAGTCTAAAAAACAATAACAATTCAGAAAACACAACAACAAATCAGAAAACATTATAACAAATTCGAAAACTAAATAACGAGTCAGAAAACACAAATAACTTTGTCAGAAAACACACGCCAAATCCGAAACAAATTAAGCAAGTCCGAAACACAATGACAATAACAAACCGGAAGAGGTGGTGGTGATGGCGGTCGTTTGCGACAGCGCCATTCATCCTCATCGTTTGGGATTACTCACCGCGATTGACGATCTGACATCTGTCAATCAACGTATAGCAGGAAGAACCAGCTGAGAACTAGGACAAATCTAGCGTCTGATTTCTTGACAAACCTATTTAGTCTCTGAGCCTCTCCGGTACTGCTGTCTCCGTATTCTCCAGCTCTGTAGCGAATCAGCTCATGGGGAAATATGAATAATTAACCATAACTAGTTATAATTAACTATTCATATTTTAGATCCACTGTAGATATGTAGCTGACCACTCAGGGTCAACCGTCTTGTTAATTCTAAGAACGTTAATTTCCTGTTTAAGGGAAATTACTTTCTTACTGTATAATTCTACAAAAGCTTGTAGCGTAAATCTGCATGATTATTGACTCCGGTTATGAGTAAACAATGAACACGTCAAGTGTGATACAAGTAAGGTTTTATTAACTACATAAACACTTAAACTAGTCTAACATACTACATAAACACATTAAGCCGGTCTAACATACACATACACACACACATACAGTTGGTATAAGAAAGGGTTAAAGCTTAACTCAGCGATAGCGTGAAAGAGGCATAAAGAATGGAATTTATGGAACACTTTGCATGTATATTCAACAGATCAAAAACCTGAGGGAAAACGTCAGATTCTTATTTCAAACACACTTTTGTAAAAAGGTGTAACTGATACTTATTGCATCAATTAAATCGACTAAGTTTGATACTTGCACGTCTGTATGAACAAAGATTCCTGATGCGATCTTACGGCCCCAAGATCTTGCTGAAGTTGGTTGATGAGAAAGGACCAGTTTGAGTCAGAGTCACTTGATGAATGGAAAGGACTAGGCCGAAGAAAAGTCCTGGCACAGATGCTTTGGTATCCTGTAGCGTTTTTCTCACATCTTCATCTTTTCTTCTGACCGAACCACCGACTGGGGCGGTTCCCTGGAGCCGGGCCTTTAAGGTCGGAGAAGATCTCCGCCTTTCAGGATGGGCTTGTCCAATGAGCACAATGGAATTTCCGAGCGGGAGGTGGCAAATTGCTGGAGGGTTTACGACCCTTTATCTCTAAGCATGGTAATTTGAAAAATGGACTTGAATCGAAATTACTAAAAGTTCTCAGGACCCTAATATATTGCCTACGTACAACAAATATATACATTCGTCTTGTCAGTTGAGATCATCAAAGTGCTAAAATCCTCGAGATACCTAAACAAGCTATACTTAAGGTTACGTGAATGAGTGGTTCTATCATAAGCATGGATAAAATAGTCTACAATACAACAGATGATATACAAGACAGCAATAATATACACGATGATCTGAAGGATATGTGTTCATATTCAAAGAAAGGTTTTCCTATGAATTAATTTGAGAACAGTCCATTGGTCCCCTGTGACTTTGTACCCCTTGTTTTTCTGAGAAGCAGAATGGAATCCGGCTCGCATTCCACAAGGTGTAAATGTATCGGGGTTACCATGATAACCAGGGTCTTGTTTCGGACGTCCTGGGGGGGTTACAAAGTTTTGTAAATCTAGCTACAATATATATTTTGTGTTGGAGTGGTCCAGACGCTACAAATTCCCCCCTTTCGAACGTTGTTGTCCATAGAATAGACTACAACGAGCGATGTCAAGGTGCAGAACAATTGAACACACACCTGCCACTTACGGCTGGGAGCCAGTGGTGGCTTTTGGCTGTTGGTGCCGTGGTGGATGCTGACAGTGGGTTGCTGTGGTGATGTAGGCTGTAGCAAGGTGTGGGTCCTCGAGCTTATGCAGCAGGTGTCGAGGCTGTGTCACCTGTCATCCTGAAGTGAGTTAGTCCGGGTAGGATGTTTTTGTTGATGCTGTTAGCCAGTAGGCTATCTGTGGTACCCACGATGTGGGACAGCCGGGTTAGACTCTCAAATAGATATGAGAGTGTCACAGACTATGAGTTCCGGATTGCAGTAATTGTGATGGAGATTTTGTAGTGTGCAGAGAGTTTCAGACTGCCCTAGTGATGATGGCAGGAGAGCAGCAGGTGGTTGTTAGCCCTCTGCTTTGTTCAACGTCACTAGAAATTTGATGTTTGCGGTGTCGCTTGGCTCTTGTGGCGGCACCGACTTGAGCTTGCCTGAGTTGTGTTGGTAGAGCTTTCGCTGTTGGGCATGTGGGCCCGTTGCTCAATCCAACGTTGTCTGGCTGCTTCTGGGGGTGTCGACCGGTTTCAAGGGATGCTCCTTCCCTTGGAGGGGTCTGATGCTGTGTTAAGTCAGGCAAGGAGTCAGAAGTTTGTCCTCCTCAGTACTCCTCAGTTGAGTTTTGTACAAGGAGCTCTTTTGCAAGTGTCAGCAGATCCTGTAACCCAGAAGTAGGCGTGTCAAGCTGTCCTTGTGTAGCCTCCGTTCAGCCTCCCGTGGTGGAGGAAGGGATGCTTTGGGGTGGGTTGGACTGCTGTTGGTACGATACCGGTGTGTGTTGTTTGCAGGATAGGACGCCGTTTTCCCAGGATGGTTTGGCTGGAACCCTGTTGTCTTGTTGCCCACGGTCGCTTGGGCTCAGTGTCCTCTCACTGCGCTAGGGGCCCCCCCCCTTTTCTGTAGAAAGTTTGCTGGCATTGTGTCAATGCTGTGTCCTTCTGCCTGCCCGGCTTTGGATTCTGCGTGTTGTGAAGTCATGCTCGGGGGGGGGGGGGTGGCAGTGGGGTTTCG
>JADLZN010011362.1:0-164515 GCA_018155175.1 Sinocyclocheilus anophthalmus | reverse complement strand
TAACAGTAATTACTCGCACAGCAATCAAAGCGTCGCTCCAGCGAGCCGGGGTCTGTCTCGGGAACAAATCGATAGACATCTTAAAAGCCACATTGATTGTGTGGCAAAAAAGAGTATACACACACAAACACACATACTCTGGGATGGGTGTGAGGGGGGATGGGAGGACAGATAGTGAGATTAGGAGGGAAAATAGATGTGAATGAGTTTGCCTGGTTGAGGAGAACAAGTGGAATTGTGAGTGGTCAACCCTTTATGGCCGTCTTGCTGTTTCATTATTGACAAGCTCTGATTCCCGAATACCTGCACGAGCAGGACGCATGTTCAAAAGAGGTTTTATTTTGTCTGGCTGTCTGGAAGCTAATGATTCTTTCTAATCTGAACCACATTCTCAAGGTGCAGCAGCCAGGGGCGTTTCAAGCCTTTTCCAGCATTGGGGCACAGGCATATCAACTGTGCCCATATTTTCAAGTTTTGGATATAAATCGTCTTTAGCTGCAGTACAAAGTAGTACAAGCTTCACACGTAATAAATAGCTGCTTTGTCATTGACAAGCAATAGAAGACATTTGCAAGTTTGGTTTTCTATACTGGATTGTAGGTAAATATCCTCCTTATCCTTCAGCGCTCTTTTTATTTTCTGTCTTAAAACGATCCTGTTATTATTTTGATGCGAGAAACCACTGCAAACGATTCAGTGTGTAACTGTCCTAATGAATCAAACTGAACAGTTTTAGACTTTTTGCAAACCCTCTTGACTGATTAGATCAAAAGAGAAAAATCTGGCATCCCTGGCAACCCTCAATGCGAGTAAATCCCTCGCATATGTGACTAAATTAACATGCTAGGCGACCAAATAATGTCTATCGTTAGTCATTGGCTAATAAATTGGTATATTTCACTCACCAGTGTTTGAGTTGGAGGCTAAGTATAAGTTAAACAGAGATATTGCACTTGCCTTCATAATTTCGCTCGCTGTATTTAAAGCACACTATTTCAACTAATCTCAATGGATGCACAGCGTATTTACCGCACCGTAAAATTCTCACACATGCAAAAAGAGGGAGAGCAAGCCAGTCTTCTGTAGAATCGATGCTCTACATGTAAATGATATCTTTGGTGTATTTTCCTGTCAAAATAGTGGAGTTTATTTGGAATTATTCAACCTTTAGAACAAGCAGGGAAGTCACTTTCAGTTCTTTGGTGTGGTGGGAACTCTACCCGCAAACGGCAATCTCATTGGCTGGCGCTCACCTATTACCGTCATGTTGCATTTAGATCCGTTTTTGGTGTTATAGTAACAGAATTATTATTATGATTATTATTATTATATAATCAGTTAGTGTTATTGTTAGTTTTTTTATAGAATGACCAACAATGTCTCAAGCACCACCACCAGTCCTAAATTCAGTTAAAAGGACAAATATGAATTTTGATGCATAATGAATGATAATGAAGATAAGCTGATTGATTCTCAGGTTGGTAATCTTCAAGAATTTAGCAGTACTATTTTACTGGGGCACAGCGTTCCCCAGCGAATAGGCTCTGGCGATAACAATAGTGACATTTTGGCATAATTTCATCAACAAAAAAACAAGTCTTTCAAACTAAGCAACTGTCTGTTGGTCAATGCAGCGAATCCTGACTTGAACCCATTCCAAAATCTGCATGAGGAAATCTTTTGACCTGATGCAAAGTTCCAGTTTGTGTGGAATTATTAAATATAAAAATGACTGGATTTCACCTGTGAACATTCATCCAACGATGGTAAATGTGGGATAGCACCTTTAGGCAGCATCCTAAATCCTAAATTAACTGATTTGAAACAGGCTACATAAACAGAAACTCCCCACAGAAAACAGTGGTGCTCATGCATCAGACACACATCTCACAATTGATTCTAATACAGTTTGACATTAGTAATTCACTTAAAAAATACACATCAGACAAAAATATTGGGTATATATTATATATTTCATTAAATTAAATATTTATGTATATACAACTTTTATTGAATATATTATAGTGAACTATTTTTATTGATGGTTTTCTGTATTCAATGATGAATGTTTATTTTTGGTTAAAATTTCATGTCTGCAATCTTGAATACTTTTACTGAGCTTGGCACAGAGCATTCTGGGATTACCTTCACTGTAAAGCAATCCATGCAATCTTGAATTTTGCTTAATGGGGCAGGGTGAATATTCCCAAAACCCAAACAATATCTTGCTGCACTGACCAACAGAAAGATGCTTGGTTTGAAAGTGACTTCTGCTGTATGTGAGGTGTGATTAATACATCGCTACACTACTAGCAATAGACAACTGACTTTTTTGGCCAGCAAAATTTTGCAGAAATCTTAAAAAGGAGCTTTCATTTCTGGATCGGTCAAGGAAGGCTGCATGCTAGGTTTTGGAGAATAGCCAATGTATTATTACCCTGTTTCTAAAAGTCATTCTAAAGTCATTAAAATGTTCCTACATTTCAAATGCGTCAAAATTGCCACCATTCGTCTAGATTCTGCTGGATGTTTTCTGTTCCATCATCATGGGCTACCTCCAGGAATGTTGGACACTTGTTGCATTTCCTTTATTATCCGGTCCAATTCATTCAAATAAGTAAATACAATTTTATATTTACATTTTTTATTCAAATAAAATCTATTTCTATGAATATTTTTTATATATAATTCTAAAATATAAAATAAATTGGACTAACTTTATTTTTGTATACAACAATAATTACAAGCATTTCAAAAGCCTAAGATCAGAAGGTTTTTAGGATCACAAAAATATCAGTTCAGTCAAGCGTGTCCTGGTAGCGTTTACACTGCAACGGTCCTTCACTCCGGCCTCTGTCTGGGTCTCAGAGGTCACGCAGGAGGAAATCCATTAACTGTAAGCATAAGACCTCACTTGGTACCTGGTGCCAGAGGTCATGACACACCATCGTAGATAGAGCCATCCGTTCTGGTTAATCCCTGTGACCTTTCGAAAGACAGTAGGGTTCCTTAGGCGGATTACGCAGGGTCAGGGACCTTGAGAGCGGGATGATATGCCTGCTTTCAGGCTGCTTGCCCTACAGAAGCCAAAGCTTCAGGCCTAGATGGAGGTCTAGGAGCTTAGCCTCTCTTCACCTCTCCACGGCCAAAGCCACAGCATCTGGGAAATGTGGAAGGGCGAATGGGGTGGGAAATTGATCCTGGGCTGATTAGTATGCAGACCCATCACTTTGCCCCCTCCCCATCTCTTCCTCTGCCTCCTCCCCGTCCTCTTCTCTTGCTCCTCTCCCATCAGTCAGAAGCAGACGGAGAGAGTGTTGTGGACAACTGCCCGGACGCCTCATACATATTAAATCCTAGCTATTATTTATATCATGCCTTTCTCTTGCTCTCTCCCTCTCTTCGTAATCCTCTTCTTAACACTTACCAACAACCTTTTCTCACTTCTTCTGTTTCTCATTCCTCTTTCAGCATCTCTCTGGTTCTTTGCAGATCTTTTCTACTGATGTCTGATTTTCAAACAAATAGTTCTTTTGGGTTCTTATTATGGCTGTCAGAAGGTAATTAAGAAATTATGACAAATAAGGATATATCAAAATATAAATGTAGCTATTAAATAAACTTGCAATAACATGGTACACTTATTATTTTGTTAAAAAATAGGGAAAAGGAGTTATGTTTGTTTAGTATTCCTATTATTAATATGATTTAATTTGAATATATTTTAAAATGTAATATTCCTGTGATGGCCAAGCTGAATTTTCAGCAATCTTTACTCTAGTCCCCCCAGTCGTTATAAGTATTTTACTGTCACTTTTGATCAGTTTAATACATCCTTGCCGAACGTATTAATTTCATTCAAACTAAATTCTTACTGCCCCCAGACTTTTAAATGGTAGTGTATGGTAGTTTATGTGTGTTGCACCATGAGCACTACTGTGTCAAGTTAGACACAGTTAAACTTAAGTGTCTCAATACACACGTTTTACTTCATTTCACTGCGGCTAGCTGATTTCGAATGCAAGAACATGTCTTGTGTGAACGGCCCCTGACACACTCTACTACAGGACACCACACTCACTGAGAGCAAGCAGCACAGAATAAGTAAGGAGCTGTTCATATAGGACGTGTTGTTGTGTTCAAAAACAGCAAGATGGAGCGTCAATGCCTCTCGCTTACTTTGAATGGAGTGACGTCAAGCGTTGGCGAAATGAATTGTGGGTGCATCCGCTGCGTCGCGTTGGATCCGTTGCTCACGGCAGAAGTTGAAAACTTTTCAAGCGCCAACGCAGGCGTCAGCCAATCAGATGACCTTATGCAAATACCCTAGCGCAGAAGCTAGCCAATTGCATTCATGCAACACCAGAAGACTAATGTGATTGGCTGTTGCCACTATGATGGTCGCGTCAGAACCAAGCTTCAGAAACGCCCTCCATCAAGCGTAAACGCTGACGCGCCTCGAGACAAGCTTTCAAAGTTTTACTGTTTTAACTTGACACAGCCTTTTAAAATCGCAGCACCCATAGAAGACACAGTGTGAAATAAATATATTCTAGACATTTTATATGGGTATTTTGTGAAAATTTTGCTCAATTTAAAGTCCAGGTATATAGCCAATGTACTTAAGTGGAAGTACAAAGCTGTTTGTACTTTAGTATTGGAAAGTAAAATGTAAAAAAAAAAAAAACTTTTAAATGTACCAGTGAATTAATCAGTTTATTGAAATTAGTTCCTTGAAATGAATTGTTAATGAACAGATACACTGCAGTAAACCTGACTTCCAAATGCTATTCTAGACCTCGAATAGTCTCTTGTGTGCTTTTTCACAATTACATTTATTCTTACAAACCGAGGGTCCTCCAGTGGATCCTTTTAATTGATATTTCCCAAAAGCTCTGCATGCACCTTTGGTGTCTTCTTGCGTCCAAACATCTGAGATCCCATCAGTGCCACTCCAATAAACTAAACAACCCTCTCCAAAGCATTGTGAATCAGATTAAGTTCTCCTTTCTGCTGGATTTACCTCCACCTTTACCTCTCAATTAGCCGACACGGGCTTAAAACCCAAGACTCTTCACAATTCATCCCTCAACTGATCCCCAATTACACAGCTCCACTCTTTACTCCACCGTCTATCCCTCTTCTTTCTGCTCTTCCCTCTATTTGCATGCAACCTGCCTTGCACACACACACATTAGTGTCCTTGACGGCCGGCAGAAAATCCTTTAAAATCCCTCCGTAAATGGATCTAATCCCATAATAAATGGTCCCACAGACAAGGGTGTGAGGGAGAAACTGGCCTTTTATCAAGATACTGTAGAATGAAATCTGACCCACACATATAACTTTTTTACAGATCCAGGAGTCACAGAAATGCAAATTACACTATTTTTTCACCCTTAGTTAAGTAAAAAATAATATTGTGTACACACACACACACTTTTTTAAGTGCACTCATGTACCCATCATTCCAATCCCTTTCTTTCTTTTGTGCAACTCTAAAGGAGATGTTTTCCAGAATGTCCAGGTTGCTCTTTTTTAATATACAAAAAGGTACTTTTTTTCCTTTTATATATTTGTTTTTTAACCATAAAAGTCTGAATGACCATTCCTATATATTTTATAAAAAAAACTTACAAATTAAATTAAATAAATTATTTTAAAAAATACATCTTAAAGAAATTGATAATATTATTTTCTCTGTCACTACTGCCAAATCTCCTTCCTACTTGCAATTTATAAATACATCACATCATATTGTATAGGACAGTGGTTATCAACTAGGGGGCAAACTTCCCAAATAACTTAATGATAAAAAAAATACAAAATAAGCATTAAAATAAGTTAATTCAAATAAAAAAATATATATATTTTTCTCCTTTGGATATACAGTACTGTGCAAAAGTCTTAGATCATTAGTATTTTCACCAACAACAAAATAAAATGGTGTAAGACGGACTAAATCCAGAAGAACAAGACACTTCAAGAAACCCTTCCTGCAGTGCTGCCTGAAAAACTGTGCAAGTGTTCCTAGGACAAAGCTGTTTTAAACGCAAAGGTTGGTCGCGTCAAATGTTGATTTGATTTAGTTAATTGAAGTTAATTGATAAATAAAATCTATTTATGACATTATTTTTGAAAGCATCCTCACTTTACAGCATTTTTACACAGGTGCCTAAAACTTTTCACAGTACTGAAGCTTTGCAGGTAGGTTTCTTCGAGCGTCTTGGAGACGTTGCCACAGTTCGTCTGGATTTAGTCTGTCTCAGTTTTTTCTGTTTCTTTATGTAATCCCAGACAGACTGGATGATTGTGAGATCAGATCTCTGTCTGAAGCATTGGCTGTCATCAGACTTTTGTGCATTCAAAAATCTCACTGGATTATTACAATTAATGGCAAAAGGAATGTTTGGAAATGTAAACACACTAAAGCAAAAGATATAGAAATAACTGGCTTAAAACCATTTTTTGTTGGTGAAAATACTAATGGCCTAAAACTTTTGCACAGTACTGTATACAGTATAATGTGTACGGTAGTCTAGTTTTAAAAGTGTGATTTCTAGACCTAGAAAAGTCACATAAACAAAACTCCATGGACACTTTTATAATGAATAGACATTTTTCTAATTTAGCCAAGCTGTAAAAACCCTTATCCTTAGTTCTGATCCAGTAAATCGTATACAACTGGAATGTAAATTCATTGGCTGAAAAGAGTGGGAAGCTTAAAAATGAAAAAATCCTCTGTAAATTTAGATTGAAATTTAGAGAAACTAGGAATGTTGGGCATTCAGATATTGTAGTGAACAATGAGGGGCCTTGGAATCAGGTTTAGAATGGACTATCTTTTTTGTCCCCTTGAATCTTGACCATCTTGGTCCCCTTCCACTTTTGTTTGTATGAAAAAGAGCAGCTTGGACATGCTTTTGTGTTCCACAGAAGAAGGAAAACCATACATATTTGAATAACATGAGGGTGAGTAAATGACGACAGAACTTTAGGAATATAAATTAAGTTTATACATGGTCAGTTTGTTTTATGAAGCTCAGCTGTTTTGAGTTTCTTATACATTTTATAAAATGCAGCAGGTAGAATATTCAGTCTAGGTCATGGTATGCTATAATTAATGTTTTATGTGTAGCATTGCTTTTATCTCTCTCTGATGTTTGCTTCCCAAGTGTAAGGATTTAGGAGTGTGTGTGTGTGTGTGTGTGTACACTTACACATTACAAATGTAGGAATAGCTATAGGCGAGCTTGTGTTTTTCAAGGTCTCTCATTGGCTGTTAGCCAATATGTTGTGATTTATGTCATGTTTCTTATATGAATGTTACTCTGTGTGCATGCTTATGTGTGTATCCGCATGTTTAGGTTGAGTTGACTGGCAGTAGCGTGTTCGATTACATCCACCCTGCGGATCATGTTGAGATGGCGGAGCGTCTTGGCATTAGGCCACACCTCCGGGCAGAGGCAGGCTGTCAAACGTGCCATGAGAGCGCTTCAAGCTCCGCCTCCACATCCTCACTGGCCGGCACTCCAGAACCAGGTAACACAACTTCAGATGTCTAGCTTTATTCAACTCTAATTTTTACCTCTATTTTTTTGACACAAAATATTTCAGATACACAAAAATTATACTGTAACTTTCAGAACTCAAAACCTAAGATCAAACTATGCTGCTGGAATAACTTTTTGTCATCAATAAGATACATGCATTAAAACGACCACCCACATACACTATTTGGTGTTGGCACACCAATACCCTTCAGATCTTGTGCTGATCCAGGGCAGAACACCAGCCGCTCTGCAGGAAAGTGCTGTTTCTCATTTTCTAGAGGGTTTTTGCATAGAAGGCTTGAAGCAGAGCAGCAAAAAACCTTTGTTTCATTCTAAGGGTCAGAGAGAGGGTGGAAAATGATCATGAAAAACTAAAATATGACTGCTAATGGTGCAAAAAAAAAAGAATGTAAGTGGACCACAGGTAAAAATAAAATGATACTGAAAATGTCCTTTATTCCTCCACATTGCTTGTTCTGAGCTGTCCCAACTCGAACTAATGAGAAAATTTAACACTTTTACATTTTGGCAAATTCTTGTGAATTTGGGTCATACGCAAAAGTAAAATTTTTAGACAAAAAAGCATAAAGGTCCACCCCTAAACTTTGTACAAACAAACAAAAAAAAACCTCCTTACAAATGAGATCATAAAAATTCACATGAATTCACCAAAACACAAAATAGTTACGATTTTCCCTAACAGTGTTGACTGTCTAGCTCAGGGGCATCCCATACCTGTTCCTGGAGGGCCACTGTCCTGCAGAGTTTCGCTCCAACTCTAATTAAACACACCTGAATCAGTTAATCAAAGTCTTCAGACTCACTAGAAGCTTCTAAGCAAGTGTGTTGGAGCTAGATATGCAGGATATTGTCCCTCCAGGAGGAGGATTGTACACGTCTGGTCTAGCTGTTAATTTCTGTTGTCATATATCCGTGGATAGTGAAATATTGTTCAAAGGGTGGATATCTTTGTGATGTGCATGTTTTCTCCTGTAGCACCATCTAGTCCCTGTTCTCCAGTCAGTGAGTTATCAGAACGTGGCTTTGTCATCAGGATGAAATCCACCCTCACCAAGCGTGGCCTCCACGTTAAATCCTCGGGCTATAAAGTGAGTCCTTCATGTGAGACATACTGGCTCGTGTGTTAAATTGTGGCACAAATGTTAAGGATTTTTTTTCTGTAGTCTTAAGGCATGTGTACACAAAGACAAATGTTCAGTGTGAAAATTCTGTATGATAAACATTGGAACTTGAATAAATGTCTGTTATTGTCTGTCAAACTCTTTTCTGACTTTTTCTCAGAAATGCGCTTGACAACATTTTCAATTCTGAGTAATTAAGTCAATTCTGAGTCACTTGCAGAATTGACATTTTCCCTCAGAACTGCGTGATATAAATGCGCAATTCTGACTTGTTTTCTCAGAATTGTGAGATATAAAATCGCAAGTTATATAGTCCAATTCTGCGGTGGGGAAAAAAGACTGATATTTTCTCCGAATTGTGAGTTTATATCTTACAATTCGCAATTGCATGTTATAAAGTCAGAATTGCAAGATATAAACTCGCAGTTCTGAGAAAAAAGTCTGAATTGCGAGTTTATATCTCACAGTTCTTACGTTATTATTGTGTGATATAAACTCACAATTCTGAGAAAAAAGTTACAATTTCAAGATGTAAACTCGCAAACGCGAGAAAAAAGTCATAATTGTGAGGAAAAAGTCATAATTACCTTTTATTTTTTATTCAGTGGCGGAAACAGACTTGCATAGTTAATGCATCTGCTCAGAGTCGCATGCCATCAGTCAGATTTTTTATTTGTTTTTTACAAAGAGGTGTTCTCAAGTCTTTTACATTGAATTGTGAATAATACTAGCCAACCATTATGATGGCTTTTGGTCACATGACCAGTGCCATCTGTGTGTGTGTGTTTTTTTTTAAATAATGCAATTCTGACCCAGTGTGATTTATTTTGCATCAGTGTATAAGTGGCATTTTATTATTACAATTAGAAATAATGTAAAATACAGGTATAAATAACGTGCATAAATAGTAGGGGGCTCATGGAACGTGGTTGGGAACCGCTGGACTAGCATTTACTCATTTTTTATGATTGAATGATTTCATAAACTGAACTGCTCGTTTGATTTCTTATCAGGTGATTCATGTGACAGGTCGGATTCGGTGTCGGCCAGCTCTGGTGCCAGGCTCCTCCCGCCCCTTGCATCGACCAATGGGATTGGTCGCTCTGGCTCACACGCTTCCGCCTTCCATGCTCAATGAGGTGCGCATGGAAAGTCACATGTTTGTCTTCAGAGTCAACATGGACCTGCAAGTCACCTACTGTGAGAACAGGTAACCTCCCAGCATGCCTTTCAGTCTCAGTTACGGAATATTCTGCTACCTTTGCCATAGTGCTTGCCCATAATTGGTGTAAATGATAATGTGTGCCAAATATGTGTTGTCGCATCAACACTACGTCTCAAGCCTGTGGAATAGAATTACAATACATGGCTGAAAGTATGTTTGAAAAATTTGATAAAAATTTACATGCACTCCAAATAAAAACTCATTTGGTGTCAATAAAGCAAACTGGCCAAATCAAATGCCAGTGTCACTCTTACATGTGGATTTTGTAGGATTTCGGAGTATATGGACCTGAGCCCAGCTGAGGTGGTTGGACATACCTGCTACCATTTCATCCATGCAGAAGACCTGGACACCATCAGGCAGAGCCATGCAGACTGTAAGCCTGTCAGGATTTGTGATCTACTTGCAACCCCATCTCTAAAAAAGCTTATTACACATCACACATCTCTCTCAAGGTTGTACATTATATAAAATAAATC
This sequence comes from Sinocyclocheilus anophthalmus, assembly GCA_018155175.1. Classification (NCBI taxonomy): domain Eukaryota; kingdom Metazoa; phylum Chordata; class Actinopteri; order Cypriniformes; family Cyprinidae; genus Sinocyclocheilus; species Sinocyclocheilus anophthalmus. The sequence continues at coordinate 154,116 of JADLZN010011362.1, read as the reverse complement.
ATATTAATGTATTTTTATTTATTTATTAGTATGCATTTCATGTCAGTCACATTATTGGGTTTTATTTTGTCATAATGACCAACAGCAGGCTATTAGCTTTTACCTAGATTGTAGGATGATAAAGAAATATGAAGAGCTTAAGTGAGGGTGGCAGGAAAAAAGGTGGATAATAAAAGGAATAGAACGGGAAAATAACTTTTTTTAGTTCATCATTAAGGAGCAGCTGTATCTGTTGTCAGTTAAAGAGTCTGAAGCGGCTGTATACATTTTGACAACAGCACCCCCTAGCCAAATAAACAAATTGTATAACTCTTTTCCACATCTAGGATTTAAAATGTATCTTTTTTTAGCCATCTCATGTGGTTTTTGCATTTTTAAAATCTAATATTTAATCAGACTCCATAACTAACTCTCTATATATTTTATCATTCTCTCTCTTAGTGCTGCGGAAAGGGCAGGTTGTGACGGGGTACTATCGCTGGCTGCAGAGGAGAGGAGGCTATCTCTGGATTCAGTCCTGTGCCACCGTGTCCATTAACCACAAAGCGCCCCATGAGCGTAACGTCATCTGGGTCAACTATGTGCTCAGGTCAGTTTCTTAGTGACCTTGTGTGTTTGTGTTTTTGAGTGTTGTGCTACAGTAAAAAAAAAAAGTTAATGTGCTGAGAGTTTCCACAGATGCCCTCGTAAGCGCTCTTCCTCTCCATCTGTCTACAGTAATCTTCATCACACAAGTGTACACGTTCAAAGAAGTCAAAAACAAGAAAAATATTGGCTGAATTTCAGTGATAATTGGACTGGTGCTATATAATTACACCAAATGGATGTCAAAATTTTCTGGCTGAATGGTGTTTTAGTTAATTAGCTTTGTAATTACAATAGCTAATTAACTTCTATAGCACCCTGCTGGAGCCATGTTCATGTTCAGAAGGGCTTTTCTAGTGTATGTGTGTGTTTGGAAGCGGTATCACAAGCGAGTATTTCTCTTACCGTGCTGTTAATCTCTGTGAGGAGGAAACTCTGTAGGTGTGTTCCAAAATCTAGTGAACTGTGTTGCTGCCTACTGGTAAGGTACCTTCCTGTGGCCCTGTTTACACTAGTGCGTTTTCAGTTTAAAATGGCGTTTTAAAATGAAAACGGTCTACACTTTCACTGCGTTTCAGAAATGATCTCTGTCCACACTACACAACCGAAAATGCATGTCACATGACCATTCATGCAAGTACAACAATGAGCATGATGTTACTGTTTACACGGTCGTCAAGAATGCGCAGAGCAAATGTGGGCAGCCATGCCATCGTTTTCAAAAGCCTCCGTTTTGGCACATTTACATTGAAACGCAACCCCCGGAGTTTTCAAACTAAAATGTGGTCTGCAGCATTTTCAAGGGCCGAAAACGTGGGGGTTATGTAAACGACAGGCGTAACCGTAGCAAAAGTAGTCATTTTAAAACGAAAACGCACTAGTGTAAACGTAGCCAGTGACTATATTAAATTAAAATTAAATTAAATGAACCTTTATTTAACCAGGTAAGTCAGTTGAGAACCATTTCTCATTTACAATGACGACCTGGCCAAGAGGCAGCATAAAAAGCAAGTACCATACAATAAAAAACATAAAATTACAAATAACACAATTTTAAACAATAACATATAAAAACAGATAACTAAAAACAAGTACAATGGTCTTGAACTATTGACTGAATTAAATTTTTAAAGGAAGAGAGCGAGATAAATGAACTAAGCTTTAAAGTCTGTTGCAGATGATTCCAATCATATGCAACAGAAAACTGAAAAGAGCAACGACCAAAGGACGTACGGACTTTAGGTATGCAGAAATTAATGAAACTACTAGAGCGCAGATTACGACTTGTATTATGAATATTAAGAAGTGACTGTAAATATAATGGCGTTTTCCCGATAAGAGTTTTATAAATGAACAGAAACCAATTAATTTGTCTACGAGAATGAAGAGAAGACCAGTTCAATAAAGAGTACAAGTGGCAATGGTGAGTGTTATATGAAGCTCCAGTCACAAAGCGGATTGCTGCATGGTAAATAATATCCAGTTTATGAAGGAGAGTTTTTGAAGCAGACCTGTAAACTACATCACCATAATCCAAAATTGGGAGCACTGTGATTTTAACCGGAAGCTGTTTTGAAGAATGTGTAAAAGAAGATTTGTTACGATAAAGAAAACCGATATGAGATTTAACCTTTCTGAGCAGTACATTTATATAAGTTTCAAATGACAATTTGCTATCAAGCCAGATACCAAGGTATTTGTAGCATTCAACATAATCAATCTCAGAGCCGTCCAATGAGAGAATTTTATGCAAATATTCAACCTGTGATAGATTTCTGTTAAAAACCATGCATTTTGTTTTATTTGTATTTAAAACTAATTTTAGACTAGAGAACGCACATTGAATGCGAATAAAACTGGCCTGTAATAAAGATAATGCAATAGTCAAGGAAGAGCTGAATGTGTAAATAATAGTGTCATCAGCGTATAAATGTACATGAGAATCACCTACAGCAAGAGCGATATCATTAACATAAATATTAAAAAGTATAGGCCCCAGTATGCTTCCTTGTGGGACCCCTTTAAATAGGGGCAGGGGATCTGACCGAAACCCCTCCACCCTTACTGATTGTGAACGACCAGAACAGTAACTCTTGAACCTGATTTGGAACGTTCTACATAGTCAGCAAAGGTAATTTACTGACACCAGAAGAATTGCAGTTCTGCTGCACAGCACACGAGAAATTCTGTTGACAGTTGATCCTAATAGAGTCTGCCATTAGCACATGTTGCTAAGAAAATGACGCAATACTCTTAAAAAGTATAAAATACATATACAAATTCACATATATCTGTTTTTATTGATACATTATAGAACCTCTCTTAATTTGTCTGCCATCTCATTTTTACTGAGCTTGTTGCAGTGCATTCTGGGATTCCCTTATTTGTGAATTAGTACATTTTAATTAGATCAAACTATTATACATTCCAATACATTTCATCACTTCTCTCGATCTGTCTACCATTTTGGATATATTTTTTCCACCTTGTAAAATGTATTTATAGAGCACAATTAAAAATGACAGTTGACCAATGTGCTGTTCAGTGATTTAAAAAAAGGATGCTAGACCATATAATACAAAATAAAATAAACATAAATTAAACAACAAGATAAAACTACACACTATGTAACAAGATGAGATGCTGACTTAGAATTAAGCTTGCGCTGGTAGTCGGTGTTACCGTTGTTTGACCGTACACTGAATACATTATGTAACGAATCAGCTCATGACAGGAAATATGAATAATTAACCATAACTAGTTATAATTAACTATTCATATTTTAGATCCGCTGTAGATATTTAGCTGACCTCTCAGGGTCAACTGTCTTGTCAATTCTAAGAACGTTAATTTCCTGGTTAAGGGAAATAACTTTCTTACTGTACAATTCTACAAAGCTTGTAGCGTAAATCTGCATGATTAGTGACTCCGGTTATGAGCAAACAATGAACACGTCAAGTGTGATACAAGTAAGGTTTTATTAACTACATAAACACTTAAACTAGTCTAAACATACTACATAAACACATAAACTGATCTAACACACACATACACACACCCCACCCATACATTGGTATAGGCAGGGTTAAAGAGTTTTTAACTTCAGTACGAAGCATCATGAATGAAATTTATGGAACCATTTGCGTATTCAGCAGATCTACAGCCTGAAGGAAACTTCAGTTTCTTAGTTCAAACACACCTTTTTAAAAAGGTGTAACTGATATTTAATGTATTAATTAATAAGACTAAGTTTTATACTTGCAAGTCTCGTCTGTCTGAAGTAGATTCCTGATGCAATCTTAAGGCCCGAGATCTTGCTGAAATTAGTTGATGAAAAGAACTAGTTTGAGTCAGAGAATCTTTGGTGAGTGGAAAGGACAAGGCCGAAGAAAGGCTTGGCACAATGCTTTGGTATCCTGCAGTGTTTTCTCACATCTTCATCTTAGCATCTGACCGAACCACCGACTGGGGCAGGTCTCTGGAGTGTGGCCTTTAAGGTCGGAGAAGATCTCCGTCTTTCAAGATGGGCTTGTCCAATGAGGAAGGCCGGAATCCCAAGTGGGCGTTTTTGAGATCCTGGGGATTTTATGACTCTTTGTGTGGAAACATAGAACTTAGTATCTGGAACTTGAATCGAAAATAATAAAGGTTCTCAGGGCACTAATATATAGCCTACGTACCAACAAATAATATACAATCTTGTTTAGATCATAAGAAGGCGAATTCATAGATAATAAACAAGCTATATGTAAGGTTATATGCATGAGTGGTTTATCGTAAGCATGAATAAAAAAATAGTCTATAATACAACAGATTAAAAACAACACAGCAATAATATACACAATGACCTGAAAGATACACTGTTCATTCAAAGAAAGGTTTTCCTATGAATTAATTAGTAGAAAAGTCCATTTCTGCTCTGCCTCTCCTATGGGGACAAAGAGTGGGTTATCCTACTCACATTCCTGGGGGGGTCATAAAACTAGTGATATCATGATTAGTTGTCATGGGGACCAGGGGGCCTGGTGTTCAGCAGAAATCCTGGCATCCAGTTTATTGAGTGAGGGGACTGTGACGATTTGTTAATCTAATGAATAATTGATTTGTTAAATCAAATAAAAATTAGTGTGTCCGATTGGTCGAGACGCTACATATTACTTAGCCTACTGTGGTACCGTCCCACTGTTGTTTTGCTTTTTTATAGAAATAAAAACCATTTAGTTCAAACTGAAAGCTTCTGCTCTGCTCCATACAGCTTGCGCTGCAGAGTGCAACACAGTGCAGAAGGAATCAAAGTTCACTGATCACGTGAAGAGACTGAGAGAGGCGCTTTCAGTGCGAGCTCTTCGGATGTATAGCCTTATTTATACTCGCCACGTCCACACGCAAAGGTGTGTGTGGCAAAAATGACATCAATATTGAGGAAACAATGATTGACAGAGGATTTGGTTTTCAAGTGACATGTAAAAGTAAAGTAAAAGATTGTTTCTTTAACCACAGAATATGAATATGTTGGTTTTCTTTGTTTTAATTTTATTTTTGTTTTAATTTTGAAAAGCCTGTTGTCTTTGATGTTTACCTGATGTTACGCTACGGAGGCTTTTAAAAAATGTTTTTTTGATTTCACAGTGTTGAAAACTTTATGTAATGTATTAGTCTATATACACATAACGCAAGTGGTTAACCATGCTGGCCTACTCAACGTTTGTTAATAAACATTTTATAAGGTAGTTTGGTATTGTACGGTTTTATTGTTGTTGTGCAGTTTGTGACCTAATGTTGGCAGAGTCAGAGTGTGTTGTGTTCACTACTCACTGCTGTGTGTGCACTTTGGATGGGATAAATGCAGAGCACTAATTCCTAGTATGGTTCACCATACTTGGCCACATGTCACTTCTTAATAATCTACAATAATGAATCTATCTTTCAAGCATTCGTTTTAGTCTTAAAGGGTTAGTTCACACAAAAATTTAAATTAGGCTGTTTTACTCACCCCCGAGGCATACTAGATGTAGATGACTTTCTTCTTTCAGACGAAAGCAGTCGGAGTTATATTAAAAATTGTCCTGGCTATTCCAAACTCTATTATTGTAGTCAGTGGGTGTTGCAGTGCTTCAGTCCAAAAAGAAGTGAAATAAAAAGCACCTTTCCATAAAAGAAAGTGTCTCACATGGCTCTGGGGGGGTGAACAAAGGCCTTTTGTAGCGAATCGATGCGTTTTTGTAAGAAAAATATCCATATTCAAAACGTAATAATCACTTTAATCTAGCTTGCGCCAGCGGTTGTACACGGAAGTAGCTCCGGGGCGGATGGCGTATGAGGTCAGCTTTGCGCATCCGACTTCATACGTCATCCGCCCGGAGCTGCTTCTGTTTACAACAGTGAGCGCAAGTTAGATTAAATTGATTATTACGTTTTAAATATGGTTATTTTTCTTACAAAAACACATCGATTTGCTACAGGAGGCCTTTGTTCACCCCCCGGAGCCGTGTGAGACACTTTGTTTTATGGATGGGTGCTTTTTACTTCAATTCTTTTGGACCGAAGCACTGCAACACCCGCTGACTGCAATGATAGAGCTTGGAATAGCCAGGACAATTTTTTATATAACTCCGACTGGATTTGTCTGAAAGAAGAAAGTCATATGCACCTAGGATGTCTCGGGGGTGAGTAAAACACAGCCTAATTTTCATTTTTGGGTGAACTAACCCTTTAAGCGCAACAGACAGTTATCTTTTCTTGTAAAATGTAACGCCAAGATTGCGAATTCAAAAGCAAAAATGAAAGCATCCAAATTACCAAGTTAGTATTTGTACAATCTCCTGTTGTGTGATAAAACCATACTAAATGATTGGAGAATGCTCCGTTAACCTGTGGTGCAAGGTTTAGCATTTAGACTGTTAAATGTGTAAAGCTCCCTGAGGTAAACTTCTCGCACTCTTTTGTCTGTATTTTCAGTCGATCAGAGCTGGCAGACATGCCTCTGGACTTATTACAACTCCCAGAAAGCCTGAGGGCAGAGCGGCTTCAAGCAAGCTCATCCCCACGCGACACCTCTCCAAAGGCACAAGGTATGCTTTTAGCCCCACATACACACCATACACACACTGGTAGTACGTTACTCAACAGCCCAAATCAGCAGAGTTTTCTTTACTCTAGGCTCCACAGGGACACAGTCATTGAAAGGCAGGACTGAGACAGACCACAAGGGGAAGGAAGCCTTCTCGCACACTGCTGCCAGCCAATCAGAGAGCACCAGGAAGAGATCGCACCAGTCTGATGCTGAAAGCGTTCCTCGTGAGGCAAGGAGGCGGATGGAGGTATTCCGGCAGAGAGAGGACAGCCCATGTACCTCCTCAGACCAAGCCAGCGACAGCGAGGTGGAAGAGGATGAGAGGGAGAGCGAGTGGGACCACAACCTCACCAGCAAACGGGTGAAGAGAGAAGAGGGGCCATTGAAACAAGGCAATGGGGCCAATGGAGCAGGTAAAATCCACAACGGCCGTGCAGTGATCCAGCATCTTAAGAGTGTGGTGACCAGTTCCGGGTCGAATATTAAGACTGAACAAGAAGTGATGGGAACAAGTGTAGGCCCAGGTTCTGGGAGGCGCTGGAGCCAAGCTCAGCCCAGCAGAGGAGGAACCAATGGCAGCAGTCCACCTTCCCATCCTCAAAATTCCACCCCAACAGAAGCTTCATCCAAGGCTCTGTTCAACCCCCCCTCCCCAACCCTGTCGCCACCCATCGCTGCCTCGTCCTTGCCCAGGGATGATTGGTCTATCCACGGAGGGTGTGCTCCGGACTTTGAACTACTGCAGAGACTGACTGCAAGCGGGGCTGCAGGACGTGTTTTCTTTCACCCTCTGGCTCTTGGCCCACAGGGGCCCCAGAGTCTCTATGCTCCCAGCACTATTCGCTATGCCCCACCTGAGATGCCTACAGCTCATGCTGAAGGGCACCACTCAGACCATGTGGCCAAAACTCCCGCTTTCTTTCCCCACTTGCAAAGGATCGCATCTCTGCCTCCCTTTAATGGTTTTTCTCCAGTTGAACCCACTTTTCCTCCAACTTTGCCCTTCTGTATGAACGGACTGAGGGGGGCAGCAGGGACAGATGAGGATTGAGGGACAAAGACAAAGAGAGGGAAAAAAATGTAAAGGAGAGTTGGAAGAGGTCGTAAAGGACGGGACACAACGTTGAGAGAGGAACTGCAGAAGAACTTGATGTTTTTCAAACAGTCTTCCTAGCATCCTCTCCAGACTTTTCTCTGTTAATTTGTTAAAGTGTGTCTTCCTCTCTCTGGACAAGCAGTCAAAGCCATAATGAAGATATGAAGGACATCATGCAACGTTCACAAAGGGGCCATCATTGAGGCCTAAACCACTGAAAATACAGGACCGTCATGTGAAAGGAGAGCCAAGGACGTTGTCCTGGATCCTTTGATAAGGGATGCATACAAATGTCTTCTTCGACCCCTAGGGAGATGGGCCCACCTATACATTTTTTTCCAAGTCCCCATGACTTAAGATTTAAGAAACCACACAGGAATATGCAAGTATGGACAAAAGCAGAATGGCGTCTATTGCCAAATAAGACATTCCTAAGGAAACAATACATAAGAAAGCACAGTCCACAGGTCCCTGACTGAGGGGTCGTACTGAAAATAAAGATTAGAACTTTTGAACAGTGTAGAATTTTCATTTTTGTATAAAAAAGAATTGTCTTTAAACATCTAAAAATAATTATTTGAAAAATGATTAATTCAAGGTCATAGCCATATATAGATAACACTGAGTTGCGAGACTCCATACATGCAAATGCTCCAAAATATTTTTTTCCCCACAACTCATGAGTAAATATCATGGACTAATCTTCCTATAAGACATTTGGGGGTTTTGGGGGGTGGTGGTGGTAAGTGTGTCTATTTGTCATGTATCATGTCCAAGCACTTATAGTATATTGTTGCATACATGTAGCACTTCATCCATGGCCAGACATTCTAGTTCTCCTACTGTAAAAACCACAAGAATTAAGTTTACAGTAGTTGTGCAAGAAATGTGTTCCGATGATTCTGAAAACTAAACTGTGGAGAACATTGTCTGTTATATAAAGGTGTAATGTTTTATTTTAAAATAAAATATACACTGGTCTTATATCACAAACTTTGTCATAAACATGTCCAGGTCATATTTCACTTAAAAATCCCAAAAAATATTTTGTTGCCTGTGTTATGACATATTGAATGTGAACTACACAATATTAATTCAAAAAAAAAAAAAAAAAAGCAAACAAGAAAATCAAGTAGGCGCATTATTTGTTGAGAATTTGGGGGAAAATGTGTCCAAAATGTCATTAAAATAATACCACACTGCAAAAAGTCTTCATGGTCCCATAAAATTATTATAATTTTTTTTTTTTGGATCTTGGGGTAAAATATTACCTGTGACACTGTGAGATTCACCCCACGATGTAAAGCTAAGGCACACTGTTCCAAAACCTAGTGAGCTGCCTACATAGACAGCATCATATGCCCTGATGTGAGATGTAGACAGTAAATTGAGATACCTCATTTTGGCAAATTCTAAGGTCTCATTTCCTTGTAAGCCAGAATGCATTGCAGCAATGTTTTGTGTATCCAATATCTTCTTTGTGCTCAACATGTATTGTTGCCTTAGAAACACGCTACACGATCGGGGGAAGGGGGAGGGGGGGGGGGGGGGGGGGGGGGGAAAAAAAAAAAAGGAGGAGGACATTATTGAAATAAAAGAGTTTTCGTTTGTGTACTTTTTGTATGTAGATGTACAAAGCGAGGCGGCTCACTAGATTTTGGAGTCAGTGTAGAACAATCTATATGCTCAGGTGTGATGTTGGTATACTGAAGAGTAGTTTAGGTGACATGTATAGCAACCGATGAGGTTAAGTAGCCAAGGTTGATCTATGAAGAATAAATTAATAGATATGTCACAAAAAAATATCCACTCTCCCTCCTCTTCACTTAATAGGTTGTAGAGTCACAAATAGTTCATTTAATGAGTACAAGAAGTATGTACAGTTAATGTTAATGGGATGGACAAAAACTCATAGTAAGATTACGTCACTGAGTAATGCAATACGTGTAAAATAACAGACTGGGTGTTATAAGCCGTAACTAGACTAAAGAGGACAGTACAAGTTTCTCCATTGTGAACTCTCTGTTTTTTTTTGGATACCTTGGGTTCGTTTCATGCTTATGGTGGGGCTTCGTCCTGCGCTTTGGGCAGTAATATGGACAGCTATATCTAGGCTAATAAAGTATCACAATCATCAGCACTAACACTCGTCTAGGATGGTGTATTTACTTAATGTATTTGTGGCTTAGTGGCATCAATATGGTGAATAGTTCAAGAATAACATAGTCCGGTGCCAACAATCAGCTCAGGTGGTGTCACTCAACCTTTGTCCACATTAGCCATCACTGTGATGTGCCTAACTTCGGTTTAGATTGCACAGATGATTATGATGAACAATACAGAATGCCATGTTAGCAATAAATGAACGAGTACACTGATACAAACAATTATGGTAATCCACACACCAATAATCAACTCTATACTCCAAGCGATTGGTATAATTGTCTGTCGATGTATTCGTCCTTTGCATCTTCAAACTGAGCCATTCGAATCATGCAACCGGTTTGACGGTCGCATGACAGCCAAAAATACACAAGAATAGTGTAATTATGAAAAGAAATGAAAAGTGGTTGGATACATGATGTAAGGAGGGTGAATATAACTGTGTTCAGAGGTTATCAACACTGCTCAGCTATTGACTCGGGTATTAAAAAACAACATCAGTAAAAAATTGACTGGGATAGCATTGATATCTTAGTATATAAGCGGAAAATCTAACATAGTCATAACCAGGGAATATAGTCCCAACTTCTGGATACCCGGGTCTTAGTCACAGTGGCATTGGGGGCAAGTAGTCTTTCAAGATGCAAACAACACAAATTGTGTGTGCAAAGTGGTGCAGGTGTGTCATATGGCGCAAAACTTAATCGGAGAGCAGTGAGTTGTAACTAGATCCAGATCGTAGTCTGAAATAGAAAGAATGCATGTAGTATCCATAGACGTTAGGGCGACCATTCGGGGGCCGTAAGAATAGGCATACTGTCCTGACACAAAGTAAAGTAAAGGGACGTATAAGCATCCAAAGCGCACTGTAATTCAAAACATGGTGAACCGAACCGTGGGCTGCGCATGTGGTGTCCCAGGATGCGGGGGGGACGTCCTGCCAGTGATTGAATTCTATATGTAGCCACAACATATCTAGTGTGCGTTTGTGTTGCGTTAGCAGACCAAAGATCGGTGTAAATGACACCAAAATCCTCTTGGCATACTTGAACAGTCTGCAATAAGATGAACCATCTGTATTTCAGTAGTTTGAATGTCCATACACCCGATCGGTCCCTGCACATGCAACAAAGCCAAAACATACAGATCATTTTAAGGCATAGTGGAAGTCACTGCACAGGAAAGGTCCTGGGAAAGGAGGTGGCATGTAGTGGTCAGCGCATATTGCGTAATAGGCCTACAAGCGCCTTTAGCCAAATTAGTTTAAGCAGTCTTATGCGTGACGTCTGTCGGTGTTGCCATACGGTGGAAGGTAGAACAGAGGTGCCAGTTTGTTTTGTAATGTGAATGTCATTGGAAGGAGAGAGTTCACTTGCTGAATACACCGCTGGTTAGAGGAAACAGTCTTATAAGTGTTGATGTAAAATCTCAACCTATCACTAATCTCCACACCACTGCTTTACACTCATCGAATAATATTGTGTGGATATGAACTATTGTTTTCAAAGAGCTATGGTCCACTGAAAAGTACGGTTTTATAAGAGAAGGCACTGACTTTTTGCAACAAGTGGGATACAGCTTACGCCATTTCTCAATCATTTCTATGGTATCTGTAAACGGCGATTGAGTGTCGCACAACTGTGACTGAAATTCAATGACGTCAAGGCTATAATGTGATTGGTTATTAAGGCACACATGACCCAAGTTTGACCGTACGGTTCTCCATATAAGTAATACAGACCGGCTACTCTCTCCACTGATCTCGATGTGTCTACGTAATCCAATCTTAAATGTGATAGGGGTAGTGAGCTTACGGAATAAGTGCATGGGTCCCAAAGTCATAGTGCGTAGGAAATGATGATGTAGGGAGTGATGAGCGAAAACAAAAAAGGGTGCGCGCCGTGGTTTACTACATGGTTCGGTCTTGTGACGAATTTATTAGACAGTGTCATGATAAAATTATGTGCAGACCTATCGGTCTAAAGGACTTCGCTTTAACTAGTACCTAGCCACATGGCGGATGTGCGCGAAAGGCCTCGACACGATGAGTGTTGTAGTAAGTGGGCTTAACGAAATAGAGGTGTATTTTAGTTAAACATAATTCGAGCATATAACGGTAACAGTCAAATACATTGTCGTTGATTTTCTCTAATATGTTCAGTGATGTCATGCTGGACAACGCAATATAAACTGAATCTATAGAACATGCGTCTGGTCAGAGGGGCAGTGTCAACTTTGTAATGCGCTAGGCTAAATAGTGTGAGCAAGAGTTCTCACTAATTAGAACAGTACACCGCGGAAAACTGGTGGCCTGATCAGGTGTCTACTTACTACATGTTCAATCATCGACACATCATCGTAGGACGAGACTACCAACAATCTGATCCACAAAATGGGCAATATATTGTAAGTGTGATTTTAACTGTGAGCATACAAGATGATTGACAGGCCAGTTTACAGTGACAGGGTACGTGTAACTGGTGCGACAGAGCGGTCCTTTAAAGACGCAGTTGTGTGACGTGATAGTATGTCCCAAAGCTTGCCTACTCTTTTACTACACACTCAAAAGTGTGTACTTTTTCTTCACCAAAAGAGTACATACTTTAAGGGCGTAGTATAAGTAGGCACATTGAAACGCAAATCCTGGCTTCAAACTCTAATCAAACACACCTGCCTGTAGCTTTCTTTTGATCTTGAAGACACTGATTAGCTTGTCCAGGTGTGTTTGATTAGGGTTGGAGCTAAACTCTGTAGGACAGTGACCCTCCAGGACCGTAGTTGCCCAGTCCTGATTTAGACCAATGCTGCAAACCAGATCAAGCAGTTCATTAAAAAGATATGACTCAAAAGAATCATTCGTTCACAAATCGTACATCACTACTTTAGTGTCAAAGAGGTGGATTTTAAAGAGAAGGACGACAACTTAAAATTAATTCTGATTCTTACACAAAGTATACTATAATATACTATCAAGGGCCTTTTTACGTCCATTTTGAAGCCTTAAAAGCTTCTGTCCTCATTCACTGTAAATGCATGAAAAGGTTTGGTGTTAAAAAAAAAAAGAAAGTAAGTACAGGTTTGCAGTGATGTGATGGTGAGTAAATGATGCCAGAATTAATTTTCTACAGAGTGATCCTTTCAAGACTAGCCTAAAAATGACAATGGCAAAAAAAGTACACCAGTTGCATGCTTGGAAACTTTAAACATTTGAAGTCACTGTCTTGAATGGCGTGAAGGGGGTTGCTTTTGGATTTGAAAAGTGAACATTCAAAAGGGATTAACAATCGGCTATTACCTTGTGTAAATTTTGTAATCCGCACCGGTCCATGTTAACAAGTTCAAAAGAAGAGGAAAAGAAAGGAAAGATGAAAGAACATGGATCGGATTGATGTGATAAGCTGCTTTAACAACAGCTCCCTTTGGGACCACATGTAAGCTACCCAACTCTGTCAACTCTTCCGCTCCGCTCACAATAAAGTCTTTTGATTGGCGTTCATCATAATCCGTGTACAGATTCATAACTCTGGCTCCATGTCTTTGAAGCGGAGTCGGTGAGCGGCCTGCTGTCAGAGTAATAGGCCGGAGGGTCGAGACAAAGGCAGACATTGTGATTGAAACGCAGAGCGTGCTGGTGTTAGCGATGGTGTTGTGTGTTGTTTCAAGAAACCCCAGGGAGGGGCTCTGACATTGAAGACGGGTTAAAACCTGTTTTACATTCAAGTGGCAGGCCTCAGTTCATTAGTGTGAGGATCATTCCCTCTTGACGACTAAATGAATTGCATACTAAAGAAGCAGAGTTGTTGGGGAGAAAAGGCGAATGGTCGGACCGTGTGCGTGCGCATAAGATAACTCGACTGTGACCCAAAGTCTCTCCTCTAAAATATCCTCCACGGCCATCTCTTAAGAGCAGACTGACATATAAACAGGAATTAGTTACTTTTATGGGTAATTTTGGCAATAAATAGGGAAAAATATTGTGGTTTTCAGTGATCTTGTGCTGCAAATTCACATATTACGACAATAACAATTTAAGTTGGGTTAAGCATACTGGTTCCACATGATGGAAATGCCGCTCTGTGCGATTATGAACTCAGTTCATGTAACACATGTGTGTGTGAGTCTGGCTTGTGGGGATGTGTGTTTGGGCGCTGTGCCCTTTAGCCACGTGGCAGTCCCTGTAGACGCCCTGAATTTGAAGCAGAGCTGTGTGCGCTGAGGGAGAGACAGACAGACCGCGGGGCCTACTGCACTGAGACACAACTGGAATCAGTAACTAACGAACTGCACCAAAACACCAGAGAACGAGGAGGAGTTGGAGAATAGGCAAGAAAAGGATGGAGAACGTCTGACATGTTTTCACTTCTCAGTGTTGCGGAGTAAATAACTACAAGCAGCAATAACTACAAGCACCTGTAGCATACAGGTGTAACTACATTTATTAGCAGTGGTGGAAAGAGTACTAAACATTGTACTTAAGTAAAAGTATTGCTACTAAAGGGATAATTTACTTGAGTACAAGTAAAAGTAATGAAAAATAATGACTTTAGTATTATTGTTCTATTTTTTACCCAAAATGAGGCGATGTGTGAGCATTATGGAGTATTAAACACTCATGTAATATCTGTTTCATAAGTGAGACTCATAGAAGTAGGCTATTAAACTTATGACGTTCCAGGAAATCTTTTATATGGACAAATGCATCAGATATCACTACAGCTGAATAACATGCAGATAGAGACGTTTTGACTAATGAAACATGATGACAATAAACACACAATTGCGATGATATATCTGTGTTCTTTAAGCCATTTTGGGTATTTTCATAAGAATGATGTATAATCCAACGCTAATCGACACACTATCACAGTATAGAATTTTATAAAATAATATATTTCTGTCTCATTCTGTGATAAGCAGCAACCACAGAAGCAAGTTTTTCCAAACACGACTGATGTTAAATAGTCATTTTGGAGCAAAACATGATATTAATCTCATAAAATGTAATTTTTTAACGCTATGCTAAGCAAACATACTACAGTAGCTATCCCTGTTGCCAGGAGCGACTGTTTTATAACTAATTTTGAAAAGTAAGTCCACGTAAGATTATGTGAATGTTTTTAAGAAGGGCAAAAGCAAAGAAGGATAAGAAAGAGGTTTGATCAAAGAAATGAGGGATTAAAACAGTGTGAATAGAAAGGTACCAGTAAAAAAAAAATATGTGGGGTACGGGTAAGGTTGGGCATCATTTGAATTTTAATGATTCTGATTCTGCTAATCGATTCCGATTCTTATTGATTCCTAATTTGGATTTCAATAAGGTAAAAAAATATGATATCATTTACATTTATTCTAAGTCTTATTGCAAAACGTCATTGTAGATGAATACTATAAACGAAAATCAACAGGCTGAATTTTCTGTCTTTTGTTTGATTAATTTTATTATAGAGACGGCAGCAGGAATACTGCCCTACAAAGGCAAAAGTCCTTAACTCTGTAGAGTGTGAAACTGAGAGAAATGACTTTAAAGATTTTTATTTGTCCAACCAAATTAAGTATAGGTAGGACACTGGAAATCTGGCAGTTAGATGTTTTAGTAATAAAAATTATATACATAAAAAAAAATTGAGCAAAAGTAGATTTTTACCCCTATTTTGAAGTTAACCCCCTCTAATGGATCCCGTTTCCGCCAATGAATAAAAAATAAAAGTCACAATTCTGACTTTTTTTCTCAGAATTGCGTGATATAAACTCGCAGAGTTAAAAAGTCATAATTGAGAGATATAAACTTTCACTCAACTAAACTCAACCTAAACTTACGATACACTGCTCGCAATTCTTGGAAATAAAAGCAGAAACGCGTGAGATATAAACTCACAATTTGACTTTTTTTTCTCACAATGTGAGCTATACACTCGCATGCTAGGATAAAGTCAGCATTGCGTGATCTACATACAATCGCAAATTGCTATTTAAAGTCCAATTTGGAGGGGGGAAAAAGACTTTTTTCTCATAATTGCGAGTTTATATCACGCAATTCTGACTTTATACCTCGCAATTGCGAGTTTATATCTCACAATTCTGAGAAGAAAAAGTCAGAATTGTGAGTTTTATATCTCGCAGTTTCTGACTTTATAACCCTCGCAATTGCGATTTTTATCTCCAATTTCTGAGAAGAAAAAGTCAGCATTGTGAGATATAAACTCGCAATTGCGAGGAAAAAAATCAGAATTGCGAGTTTTATCTCGCAATTGTGACTTTATATCTCGCAATTCTACTTTATAGCTCGCATTGTGAGTTTATATCTCCAATTCTCCTGTGAAAACAAAAGTCAGAATTGGAGATAAAAAGTCGCAAATTTTTTTAAAGATATTCAGTGGCGGAAACGGGATTCCATAATACTCTTGCCTTGGCGTGACCTCACTTTTTGCCAACAATGCAAAGGCAAAGGCAGTAATGGCCATATTATATACAATATTCGGTTGCGGATCACCATTACAATCTAGCGATCACGGGCTGTCTCATATGCTATAACATACAGTAATTTGACTGTATTTATTTTTATTTTCTGATCGTAACAACCAGACAAAAAGTTAAACATGTGAGTGGATACCGTTTTGCAACCGATTTATTTGCTATGCTCTGTAACGTTAAAGAATGCTAGACATAGCGTAATTGCTTTTATATTGACTTGAATGCAAATAGCTTAAGCTAAAAGGACGACTTGTGTGTTGATGTGAACGCCAGCAAGTAGAAATAATGCTCAGAATGCTTGTGGATTAAACATCTCCTATGACGTTCATTGCCATGGATTTTATCGGCTTGCGAACTCTACTGATTTTTTGATTTTATGTGTGATATGCTACGTTGTCATGGCATTCGAGTCCGTGCAGAAGTGGGCAGACCCAGACAAACAGAGATGGTCCTCATTGCAGAACACAAGATCCAGGGGGCATGGTTGGATCCAGATCCAACTCCTCCCACCTTACATATACCTAAACCCACCCATCTACACCCCTAAACCTACCAATCTCGACCCCCTAGATGTGGATCCAACCACGCCCCCTGGATCTTGTGTTCTAAAAAAGAAACATTGTAGTTAATAGTCTCCTATTAGCCTAATTAACCAAGCTCTCCATAAAACAAGCAAAATAAGCTCAAAAAAATTGCCTATAGATTCCAAAATAGGGCGTGGCTTCCTCCCATTGACACACATTCACAATTTTTCTCCAATCCACTTCAGTGCAAACTTCGCCCCACAGCTGATTCTAAAGATTTTATTGGTTGTGTCAATTAAAGTGTTGATTTCCTACACTATGCTACAAAAAATGCTAACCCCTAAACCTACCCCACACCTGTCCCTAACCTTAACCAGTGAAACTGACTGAACTGCGGGATTCGCGCTGAATAGCGTGGTAAAGAAAGTTCCAGTTCAGGAGATAAACAGTTAATAAGATTATGGGATATGAGATCGTTCCGTAACTCCCCAACTGGACCTCACCGGACAATGGCAGTTTTTTTAGTTACACCCAGCGTCACTACCCCCTCCTACCCTGCGAATTTCGAGCCCCGGGACGCCCCTGTTGCTTAAAACAAAGCGGTAGAGTAAAAACTTTTCCCTGCGCTGACGGCTCGCGGGAGAGCTCGTGGGTGATTCCCGTTTATATCATTAAGCAGACTCCAAACTCCAGTCCCGCCCCCACTGGCCCAAGCTTTGATCCTTCTCTCACTTGGGGGGAGGGGGGGTGGAGGGGGGGGGGGGGGGGGGGGGGGAAAAGGAATATTTACTTATATAGCATAGTTTATTTTAGATGAACTAGAAACAATGTTAAATTTATAAAGTTTTATTTTGAAATTTAAGTCAATAACAATTGGCTTGAGCCAGAGCCAATGGTGAAAGTCTTTGCGCGAGGAGACTCCGCCCCATTTTGGAGGTTCTGCCCACTTTTGGAGTTCACTCCCCATTTTGGAGATCTCCGGTCTGCAGTTATATCTACTTGGTTGTGACCAGCGGGCGCCACCAGCAGGTGGTGTTTCAAAGTGCTTCAAAACAGTGAATCATTTGGTGAAGCAATTAACGAAGCAAAGACACTTCGTTTCTCCCATCAGTAGCTAAAATGCACATTTTAAACTTTGTCAGTAGTGTTTCAATAAAAAACAAAATTATGAATGAAATGTCATTCTTTTTGTGCGTTCAGCTGTTCTACTTTCAAGTACCCATACCACAATTATGCTGCACTGCCATCTATAGACGTAGATCAGCATTACCGTCTCAAACGTTATGTAAATTACACTGACACTAGTGAGTTTTATAGAGAGGTCTACACAATAATCAAATTCCCTAACCTGTTCAGCACAAAGAAGGGACTTGTGCGTGCGTCACTATTTCCGTCTGTCATCTTTCAACCTTGTAAGCCATACTGATGTTTACGCTCGTTTTTCGTCTTTGTCGGTCTTTCTGTCTTTAGACCTTTTCTGCTGCTGCTTCTTTACAGATACAGATTCTCCTTTTGTCTCCGCTGGTAAAGCACGATAATAAGCGTTGTGTATCACTGCCTAATTTTCGCGCTTTGTATCACCAAACAACACTACGCTACTAGCGTGTCTACAGAGGCGGCAGCCAATGAGCGCCAAGATTCTCTCTGACGTTTAGTGAAACACTGGAGGCGACTCGCACCGTTTATGAATTAAAACCATAGACTGTATAAAAACATGGACGTCGTGTCCGTGACGTCACCTGTAGATTTCCAAAGAGCGTTTTTGAAGCTCAAAAGTGGGCGGAGGCGGCCGTCGCCATCTTGGCAGGGCATCACATCCGGATAATCGAGAATGGGCAAAGAGGTGGGAGCAGTTTGCTGAAGCCACACCCTCCTAGCTCAATCCACCTGTCACTCAAGTGGCCACGCCCTTAAAGGGGTCATATAATGCGATTTCAAGTTTTCCTTTCTCTTTGGAGTGTTACAAGCTCTTGGTGCATAAAGAAGATTTGTAAAGTTGCAAAGACGAAAGTCTCAAACCCAAAGAGATAATCTTTATCAAAGTTAAGACTCTGCCACCCCCCCTAAAACGGCTCGTTCTAACAAACCCCCACATATCTACCTCACTATGTAAAAATATTAGCATAATGCCGCCCAAATCTGTGCATGCAAAGAAAGAAGGCGTGGTTTCAGTAACAGCAGTTAGTGTTGAAGCAGCATGTCAGAAAAATGCTGTGTGTTTCTAGGCGAAAGCAAAAGCACTTTATTTGGCCTTCCGAAAGTAGATGCATTTAGGAATCTTTAAGATTACTTACAACAGAACAGCAATGCATTTTATGGACGACCGTTTCGTGAATCTAGGAGAGGAGGTAATTCTGACTTTTGCTATGACAATTTGGCGCTTCTGAATCAGCGAATTTAAGTATGTTTTGTTATTAGTTTAAGTTTTTGCTTTTGACTGTTCAAATGCGGAGTTTTGCGCATCGTGTTTGTGTGTGTGTGAGAGAGAGAGACAGGGTCATATCACATTGGAGTCAGCTGTCTTAACCGTGGCTTTTGTACTGCAAACACATATTCATCACTGTGCCTGTCACGCGACTCTGTTCCCCTTTCGGCTCTGTCTTTACATTTATTTTGAAAGATGAAGCTGCGATTATGGTAAGGGGCGTTACATTTCCGACGAGTGCTTGCGGTTTTCGGCCAATCACAATGCACTGGTTCAGCTGGCAAATCAGAGCAGACTGCACTTGTCGGAAGGAGGGACTTTGTAGAAACGAAGTGTTTGAGAGAGGCGGGGCATAGAGGACTTTCAATAATGTACAGTATTTGAAAAATTTTGTTTTTTGAACAGTAAAGCATGTCAACATATTATGTTACACCAAATACACAAAATAATGATCTTTAAAAAAGCATCATATGATTCCTTTAATTATACAGAAATTTAAGGCTTAATATAATTTAAGCGGATGAGTTATAAAAAAATTCACCCCGCTCACAGTTGTCATGAAGGGCAAAATTAGCTATATAGACCAAAATAATTTTTTGAACCAGACTGTAAACATGTTTTTTTCTGCTGTAAGTTTGGGCGTTTTGACTTGGGGAGTCTATGGGATTGACTCCCTTTTGCAGCCAGCCTCTAGCGGCCAGTTGATGAATTACAGTTTAAATCACTTCCATGTTGGCTTTAGGAGAGAGAGCGGGAGGTTGCCGCTTGATTAAAACACTTTTTTTTTGTAGAAAACTATTATTATGAGTAGGCTACAATCTTCATCTCATGTGAGCCCAGATGACTCACAAGAACACAATTTATTTCTTAATGTGTAAGACTTTTTAAAACAGAACCAAACTGTTTTTAAAGTCAATTATCAGACTGCATTTGTTTAAAGTTCTACATACATAAACACAGACACACACACATCTTGTATTTATTTTTCCATTTTTTTCACGTTACACCTTAACATTTGTGATCATTTGTCATTTAAATAATGTTTCTTTTTCCTTTATTTCCTCAAAAGTTGTAAACAAACCAGTAAGGAAAACAGAATTGTTCAATTCTTTATGACGCTCAGTAAAATGTATTAGTCTACTTCTGTTCATTTAAATTAACATTATTTTTTGTGTGTAATGCTGTCAGATTACCCAAAACAAATAAAGAAAAAGACTACAAAATATACTGTTATACATTCCTAAAAATACGTACTTTATAGTTACTAATAACTTGCCATGTAAGTATACCTTTCTTTAAAATGATAGGAAGCCTGTAGTGTAACTACTTTAACTAGTGCATAGTTTGGGAAGCTACAGTTTCAAAAGTTGCTTCTGCAACACGGTCAGCGTGTTAACCTCTAAAGGCCACTAACATGACATTTCCACCTTAAGTGGCAGCGCTGAATTCACGCCACCTTAAACATCAAACCTGTCCTTCTCAGAAATTGCGGGAGACAAATGTGCTTGCATAGCCCCCATTTATGTACATATTCATAGACTCATTATGTACTGTAAATAGCACTGAAGGTCATGCATAAACAAATAGTCTGTAACCTCGTGATAAACACTCACAATCAACATACAATGAATGTCATCAGTTTTAAAAAGAGTACATTTATAGAATGTTCTGCATTTCACATTAACATAAATATACATTTAAAAAAAAAAAAAAGAGGTGGAAGAAAGAACATCAGCCAATCAGGCGTCAGGTACAAAAGTCACATAGCAAAGACAATCATCTGCCTCTTCACATCTACCCAAAGACACAAGAAACAAAACTGATACCCTGGGACCCAAAAAATTTTCTACATCGTGTTCGGCATACTAAAACACAACCAGCAACAATTCTTAAACGCATTTATATGCCGACAGATAAGTGCCATCATCTCTCTGAGGATTCAGACTTGGTCTTTGAACCATGACAGAAATCAACAAAAAAAAAAAATCTTTTGGATGACAATAATTAAAATATGTAATCAAATTGAAAATAAGCCCGCCCTTGAAACGGTGTACCAAACGAAGTTAAACGACTCATGAAAGAATCGCCGCACATGTCCCAGATTCCCCGGCGCTATTAACAAACCTCACACGCATACAGATTCAACAATCTGTCTGTTACCATTGAATCCCTCCTCCAGACACCACCTGCCATTGATCTCTGACACGACTTGCACTCACGTTTGTTGTGCAACTTTTTACATTTTAACAACTTGGTCACTACCATTTCCCAGTTGTAATAATAACACCTATAGTCAGCACAGAATGCGATTTAAACCAGTGAATGATTGAATGAAAGTGGAAGAATGCTTATTCAGGTTCAGCAGAAGTTCGGTGATGTGTTTATCAACTTACTAAATCAACGAAATCATTGTGTATAGTAATGCACTACTGTGGACGTCAATGGGGCACGGTGTGCACTACAATAAAATTGAATCACACCACGCTTTTAAGTAGAACCACAAAGCCTAACATGATGCTGTTATATTAAATCATTACTATATTGTCATGAATTTTATGTGGTGTTCATCTGTTAAAACCATAGGGGAAATGTTGGTCACTGACCAAGTTGTTATTTTTTTTTTTGGATCGCTTTCTTTCTATCTAGTTCATGTTTAGCCAATCAGTGTTTAAACTTTATACGATTTATAGTTCAAAAGTGTGTACTTGTAGTGTTTTATTGACCTGAAGTATCTTGCACCAATTATTGTTTATTGAAATCAGTAACGAAATAAGGTAAATAAAAATTATATAAAAAAAGAATTACATACTTAATAGAAAGGTTGACCTGTGGCAACTAACTGAAATAAGCTAAAGTACAATACACTAAAAATCAATGAACATAAGTTTAAAGCTATATATAATATTATATATATAGTATATATAGTATATATATATTTTATACTACACATACTGTACATACACACATACATACTATGCACGTATTTATATATACATACATTACACACACCACGTAGGTAGTATGTATTGCATAGAGATTAGTATAATACACACACACAACACACCCCTAAATTAAATAGATAGATAGATAACCACACCCACACAGCACAAAATATATATATAATACATACATACAGACATAATATACAATACACATACACACACACATACTATACATATTGATATAATATATATAGATATATATACATTATCTACATCTAAAACTAAAGATATATACACATACATACATTAATTATATTATAACATATATATATTATATATGTACAGTGGGTATGGAAAGTATTCAGACACCCTTAAATTTTTCACTATTTGTTATTTTGCAGCCATTTGCTAAATTCATTTAAGTTTTTTTTTTTTCCTCATTTATGTACACACAGCACCCCCTATTGACAGAAAAAAACAGAATTGTTAACATTTTTGCAGATATATTAAAAAAGAAAAAATGAAATATCACATGGACCTAAGTATTCAGACCCCTTGCTCAGTATTTAGTAGAAGCACCCGTTTGATCTAATACAGCCAAGAGTCTTTTTGGGAAAGATACAACAATTTTTCACACCTGGATTTGGGGATCCACTGCCATTCCTCCTTGCAGATCCTCTCAGATCGGTGGTTCGGCATGGAGTAAACGTTGGTGGACAGCATTTGTAGGTCTTCCATAGATGCTCACCTTGGGTTAAGTCAGGCTCTGGCTGGGCCATCAAGAACGTAGGCCACAGCGTTGTTGTGAAGCCACTCCTTCGTTATTTTAGCTGTGTGCTTAGCGTCATTGTCTTGTTGGAAGGTAAACCACTTCGGCCCAGTCTGAGGTCCTGAGCAATCTGGAGAAGGTTTTCGTCCAGGATATCCTGTACTTGGCCGCATTCATCTTTTCCTTGATTGCAACCAGTCGTCCTGTCTCTGCAGCTGAAAAACACCCACACAGCATGATGCTGCCACCACCATGATTAACTGTTGGGACTGTATTGGACAGGTGAGTGAGCAGGCCTGGTTTTCTCCACACATAGCTTTAAAGATAAGGCACAAGTAGATTCTTGGTTATCAGTGGAGTCCTTGGTGTTTTTTAGCAAACTCCATGCGGGTTTTCATGTGTCTTGTACTGAGGAGAGGCTTCTGTCGGGCCACCCTGCCATAAAGCCCCGACTGGTGGAGGGCTGCGTTGATGGTTGACTTTCTACAACTTTCTACCATCTCCCGACTGCATCTCTGGAGCTCAGCCACAGTGATCTTTGGGTTCTTCTTACCTCTCACAAAGGCTCTTCTCCCCCGATAGCTCAGTGTGGCCGGACGGCCAGCTCTAGGAAGGTTTCTGGTCGTCCCAAATGTCTTCCATTTAAGGGTTATGGAGGCCACTGTGCTCTTAGGAGCCTTAAGTGCAGCAGAATTTTTTTTTAACCGTGGCAGATCTGTGCCTTGCCACCAATTCTGTCTCCCCTGATTGATTGAAGCAGCACCTCCCCTGTTGTTATGTCATGATTCTCATTTGCTCTGACATGCACTGTGAGCGATAAGGTCTTATATAGACAGGTGTGTGGCTTTCTTAATCAAGTCCAATCAGTATAATCAACACAGCTGGACTCAAATGAAGGTGTAGAACCATCTCAAGGATGATCAGAAGAAATGGAAAGCCCCTGAGTTAAATATATGAGTGTCACAACAAAGGATCTGAATACTTAGGACCATGTGATATTTCAGTTGTTCTTTTTAATAAATCTGCAAAAATTTGTCAAAAATTGTGTTTTTCTGTCAATATGGGGTGCGGTGTGTACATTATAGAGGAAAAAAAATTAACTTTAAATGATTTTAGCAATGGCTGCAATATAACAAAGAGTGAAAAAAATAAGGGGGTCTGAATACTTTCCGTACACACTGTATATATAATAGATCAAACAAAACAAAATGGACCCAAAAGCTAAATAAAATGAAATAAAATAAAATAAAAATATAAAAAAAGCTCATTCAAAGTATTATTAAATACAATAATAGTATATAAATAATACTAAAAAGGCACTGCCTCATAGATTTCTATTTTAAATACATTACTGTAGATGCAATTTTTGTTTGTTTTTCCAAACTGGGGTACAAGTAAAATGATTGTTTTACTTTTTAACTACTTTAGAACTTGAATTATTCTTTTATCACCACTAATCGGTTATCCAAAATAACAGACAGGAAAAAAAGAGAAATTGGCAACAATTGAATCTGTAAAGGACATTTTGGATGACACCGTTGAATTATTCCTCCTCCTAGTCCAGCATGATTTGTGTTTGAACAGGGAAAAACAGCATTTAAACTAGAGTTGATTTAGATTTAGGGTTGACTGATTGTAAGTGTGCAGTGTGTACAGATTCAATGATAAGTGAACACAGACACACTCCAGTAGAGAGAATGACTGTTTGAGCACATGACCGGACACGAAACTCCCACCAGAAGAGTATCTACACGATTGCAGGCTGTAAAAAAAAAAAAGATTTTGCTGACATATCTGCTGAGAGAAGGCAGAGGCAGAAAATGACATCTAGAAGTTCTTATCAAATCTGCAAGGGGAGATTTTATTAAATAAGACTGCGACCGCTAGAGCAGGTCATCTGAAGTGAACTGGGAGAGATGTGAGGTAATCATTTTAAAATAAATCTCAAACTGAACGAGGTCTAAATAGAGGGAAAGATGCTGCATACTGAAAACTACAATGTAGAAACCATGAATTATAAAAGCACATTTTACAAAAAGGTTCCATTTGTTGCTTCTTTATTATTCTTGACTAATGTTCATTTCAACATATACAAAAACTTTTTAAAATGATATGATTTATAAAGATTATTTAAATTATAAATGGAAAAACTATAAAGGAATTTGCTATGACATTATAAAATATAATATTAATATAATATTTAGTATCAATTAACATGAACTAATGTATCAACAATGAGATTAATGAGTTATATTCCTAAATGCTGTAAAAATATTTTTTAATTATTAATTTATGATATTATGCTTTAACTAATGTTAGAAAATCAAACCTTATTGTGAAGCGAGTTGCCAAAAAAAACAACAGAACTGTTATTTCTGAATCACGTCACTATATAAATGTGAACATGCCCATTTATGAACAACCAAGATGGTTAAGTAGCTGTCTGATAAGCGCTAGTTTAGAAATTAACTTTCATGTTCCAGCACACAACCCCCAGATCCAAAAAAAAAAGTGCATTTATGTCACTGCCCCTGTGTATGCAGTAAAGCTGATGTTCAGGAGTATTAGAAACACAAAAACTCACTCAACCTGATAAATCAAGCACTAGAGTACTGCACAGTTATGTTGATAGAAGCCACAACTCCACACCGACCTGAAACCAGTTTGCAGTTCCTCCTTTAAAAGCACGTTGTTACGCTTGTGAATACAGAACTCTAGTGAACCAAACGTCCACACCACCCACCCACAAAACGAGTCTCTCTATCGCAATTGTCTCTGGACTTTTTCGTAAGTCTTTAGCTGCTCTGCGGACCCCCGGCACTCCTGCACAACAATTCCCAGCCATGTCATAATACCATGTGATCGTCCTCACATCCTCCTTTCGTGAATCATCTCCAATCCAACCAAGCGGCCGATGTAGAGCGATATCGCGCACAGCCAGAAGAGGGCGGCGACGGACACCAAGCCCGCATGAAGCAGCACAGTGAGCCGAGAGAGGAGCATGATCCCCCTTAGAGTCAAAAGACTGGTCACGTACGACGCTCCACCGAATGACACGCACACTCCACCCAGGATGAAGAACACTGGGGGAGGAAAGAGAAAGCCATTCCAAAAACAGGGACATGGTGTAAAGAAAACACAGATGGCAGTGATACAAATATAATTAAAGGAGTAAGATTAAAGATTAGACTTGCAGTACCGTATCCGGCCTCTCGGCCCACTTCACTCTGCACAAACGCAATAATGCCGATTCCTGTTGCCAGGAGACCATTCCGGAACCAGGACAAAAATCCTGAAAACAAATAAAAATAAATAAATGAAATAAATAAACATAAATATTGCTTGAGTTAAGAGTTTATTCACCTAGATGTAAAGTACGGAACTACAGGAAATAACAAAATAATGATTCAACACTTTTGTATGGCGCACAACAGTCAGTTCAGATTCATATATATATATATAATATCATATATTCTCATATATAGATATACTCTATAAAAAAATCCATTCAATTTGTTATAGGGATGTAATTTTACTTATTATTAAAGTTATAAGACCATACTAGTGGGAGCTACAAGCTTGGTATACAATTGGTATATGCTTTGTTTGAAGCCCAATTTACATTAGTTCATCCAATCTTTTTTAAATAACACAGTTTAACCTACATACCATGGAGTCTGCATTAGAATCAGTCAGTTTTATAGTGATTCATGTGATTCATGTCCAGCTCAGTTCAGTTCAATAGTATGCGCAATCAAGCGACAATATTGACAGCAAATAAGTTTACATCAAATTAAAATTACTAATAATATATACAGTGGTGTGAAAAAGTGTTGGCCCCTTCCCGATTTCTTATTTTTTTGCATGTTTGTAACACTTTGTTTCAGATCATCAAACAAATTTTAATATTACACAAAGAAAATACAAAAGAAATACAAAATGCAGTTTTTAAATGATGATTTAATTTATTAAGAGAAAAAAGCTGTCCAGACCTACGTGGCCCTACGTGAAAAATTAATTACCCCCTCCGTTAAAATCATGAAAGAACTGCAATTAACCAAATTATTTTAGAAAGCTGAGTTAAATTACACTAGCCACACCCAGGCCTGATTACTGCCAGACATGCTGAATCAAGAAATCACTATAATAGAACCTGTCTGACAAAGTGAAGCGTGCTTAAATAGCAACACATCATGCCGCGATCTAAAAACATTCAAGAACAGATGAGAAACAAAACAGTTGACATGTATCAGTCTGCAAAGGATTATAAAGCCATTTCTAAGGCTTTGGGACTCCAGCGAACCACGGTCAGAGCCATTATCCACAAATTGAGAAAACTCGGAAAAATGGTGAACCTTCCCAGGAGTTGCAGGCCAACCAAAATTACTCCAAGAGCACAACGACGACTTATCCAGGAGGTCATAAAAGAACCCAGAACAACATCTAAAGAACTGCAGGCCTCACTTGCCTCAGTTAAGGTCAGTGTTCATGATTCAACTATAAGAAAGAGACTGGGCAAAAATGGCATTCATGGGAGTGTTCCAAGGCAAAAGCCATTGCTGAACAAAAAGAACACAAAGGCTTGTCTCTTATTTGCCAAAAGATATCTTGATTATCCCCAAGAGTTTTGGGCAAATATTCTGTGAACTGATGAGACAAAAGTTAAACTTTTTGGAAGGTGTGTGTCCCGTTATATCTGGCGTAAAACCAACACAGCATTTCATAAAAAGAACATCATACCAACAGTCAAACATGGTTGTGGTGGTAGTGTGATGATCTGGGGCGGCTTTGCAGCTTCAGGACCTGGACAAATTGCCATAATTGACTGAACCATGAATTCTGCACTCTATCAAAAAAATCCTGAAGGAGAATGTACGGCCATCAGTTTGTGACCTCAAACTCAAGCACACTTGGGTTATGCAGCAGGACAATGAACCAAAACACACCAGCAAGTCCACCTCTGAATGGCTCAAGAAAAACTAAATAAAAGTTTTGGAGTGGCCAAATCAAAGTCTGAACTTAAATAGATTGAGCTGCTTAAACAGTCCATTCATGCTCGAAAAACCCTCCAATGTGGCTGAATTAAAACAATTCTGCAAAGAAGAGTGGGCCAAAAATCCTCCACAGCGATGCGAAAGACTCATTGCCAGTTATCACAAAAGCTTGATTGCAGTTGTTGCTGCAAAGAGTGGCACAACCAGTTATTAGATTTAGGTGGCAATTACTTTTTCACGTAGGGCCAGGCAGGTTTGAAAAGCTTTTTTCCCTTAATAAAATAAATAATCATTTAAAAACTGCATTTTGTATTTACTTGCATAATCTTTGTGTAATATTAAAATTAGTTTGATGATCTGAGTCTTTTTAAGTGTGACAAATATGCAAACAATTTAAAAAAAACAGGAAGGGGGGGGCAACACTTTTAACACCACTGTAAATATAGATATAATAGATATATAATATAATATATATATAATCTAGTAATTAAATGTATATATATATCTGCGATCATGGGATTGTATATTTCTCATTCAGCAGTTAAGTACACAGTCTTGTACCTTTGTCTTTTTGTGCAATTTACAAACACTTTTTTTGCCAATCATTTAAAGGGGTCATAGGATGCCCATTTTCCACAAGTTGATATGAGTCTTTAGGGTCTTAATGAAAAATCTAAAACATACTTTGATTAAAATTTCTCAAAGGGAGTGTAAAAAACACCCTTTTTACCCTGTCAAAAACAACTCTTTTCAGATCAAGCCCGTATTTGTAGCATTTTCCTTTAAATGTTAAGGAGCTCTGCTGACCCCGCCCCTCTCTACAAGCTGCTCTCTGAGAGACTGTTTACTTTAGCCGCATTCATCCTGAAACTTGCTAATTAACACATTATTAGGAAAGGCGATTTGCAAAGATTCATTACAAAACATTATACTCACTTCTTCTGTAGATGAGGCTGGATCATGAATGATTCGTGTGAACAGACGCATTTAAGTAGATCGGGGGCGCATTCCCTTCTGCGCTAGGGAATCAAACACTACTGTCAATCAAACTATCATGGGAGGGGCCGGTCTGTGTGACGTCACACAGACAGGAATCTGAGATCGGCTCGATTTGAGAAAGGGGAAAAGATTTAAACAGACTACAAAAAAAACACTGGGTGGATTTTTATCATTATGTGGTGGTTGTGTACACACACTGCCAACACACATTTCAGTTCAAACAACTTGTAAAAGTGCATGTAGTATCCTATGACCCCTTTAAAATCTTTGTAATGTTATAATTCACCTTGTAGCTGGTTGGTTTGGTTCATGGCTTATAACTCTTTTAAAAAGACCTTTTAAAAATCTTTTTGGGAAACAATAATCCAGTAACAGGCGCTAAAAAGTGGGCAGACCAATTGCGAACTCTATTACAACATCTTTGGGTTAGTTCGCCCAAAAATAAATGTTCTTGCATCATTAACTCACCCTCATGTCATTCCAAACCCTTATGACTTTTTTTCCATTCAACACAAATTGAAAATTATAAACGTGTTTGTTGCTCATTTCCAATAAATTACAATGAACTGAAGATTTCATGCTTCAAAACGATGCCAAAACTGTACAATAATATTAGTCTACATGACTTGTGCAATCTATTTCAAGTCATCCTAAGTCGTAAGAGAGCTTTGTGTAAGGAATAGACTGAAATTTAATTCATTGTTCACTTTTAATCTTGACTGAATAATACAGACCATTTTTGTGAAATTAATCAGCAGTTAATTAAAAAGATTTGACTCTAAATAGTGAGTCATTCACAAATTGGACACAAATTGACCTTGAGATGGACTTGAGAGCTATCAGCTGACCAGAGGATTGTGTACAAATATGGTTGTTATTTTTGAGCTTGACCATCCTACTACTTTTCACTGTTTATTAATAATAGTAGCCAAAATCAAAAAGTCAGGGAAACAAACAAACAGAAGAAAGAGAGACATGAAGGTGAGTAAATGATGACAGGAGGAAGACCTCACCTGTTTGTGAGACTTTCGCAGCATCGAGAAAATAAAATAAACTTGTATGATCTGTCAGTGTTTATAAAGAGGGTTAATAAAGAAAAAAAACATTAAAAATATACATATGGTCCTACCATTATTAATATTATTGATATGTATTTTTTAGATCAGTGCAATTCAGCAAAACCCATGTATAATTCTGAAGTAGATACAATATGATATAGTAATCATGTAACACGACCCCGCAGCTACCACAGGCACTTTGTAAATAGTGTAAATAAGATATTACCTATTTCAGTGGCATATTATATAATAAGTGTGTGAGATAATATTATCGTCTGCGATACTAGTGTAATTGTTGTTTACGAATGTCCGAGTTGACATTATCGGTATTTTGCAAAAAACCATTCAAAAGACCCCCTACAGAGCGCACACAGACATTACGTGAAAGTTCGACACGTGCGTTGTGAGCATTTAGTGGTTTCTTTCACGCCATTGATTCAGTCTATTAAAATTGAATTAGCATGACTCAAAAATTCAAGAAGAAAGCATTTTAAAAATCAAGTTCACCAAAGTGTGCCGTTTCGTCTCCAATATTACCATGAGTTACAAATGTGGATGATTTGATTTGATTTGCTTTTTACAATCAGTTCAATACAGAAGTTAATTAAGAAGACTACGTTTTAGACATTCCATATTGGAAACCATTTGGCTAATTGGGACAACAAAAATAATTCCAAAACACAGCCACAGCGCTGTTTTGCTTCTCTGAGCAACATGACGTTTTTTGTTTCTGAATGAATCAACCGTTTTAAATGATTCGGTTCAATCGCACTGACTCACTTATAAGAAGTGACTGTGCCACCTACTGGCCCGGTTTTATTTACATTCAATGTATCTTGTAAAATTTAAATAATGGGTAACTAGCAGTATTCAACCTTATGTTAATTACTCAAAAAATTTATGTAGCATTGTATTGCAGGGTTAATGCATTCAGTTCCTGCCATTAAACAAACATGGGTGTAAATACATTACAATGCCACTTCAGGACGCAGTTCTGTGTGATTTAATTGTTGGAACAGCCCAAATGTCTTATTATTATAATTCCCTGATTAAATGTAAGAATTTGACTCAAAAGATTATGGACACTTTTAGAATTTTTTTTTTTCGAAAAATGCTTTATCAAGGTAAAAATGACATAAAGTAGAAATAGAGTTTAACCTTATTGCAACGATTCATTTCTCTCCGTATGAAACTGAACCACTCAACACAGAATATTGAAGAATATTAAAAACTTCAAGAGTCAGCTGTCTCGGCAGTCTTAAGACTTAATCAGCTGTTCACAATAACACACTCAGCAAAATATTTTCTAATTATCGTTATCGATAAAATCCCTGAAAATATTGAGATATTATTTTTTGTCAATATCGCACACCCCTTATTTTTTTGACATTTCTTTGTCAGATACTATATTTTAAAATGCATAATTTTTAAGGGTTTATGGGTTTTAAAGTACAATCCTAGGAAGATGCGATGGACATTGTGTCCATAAGGTGACGCCAAAACACAACAAAAAAAATTATAGTGTACAAAACTTTATGAATTTCCGCCACATAAAAACCGCCGCTTTGGTAGCCTATATCATAATTTTGACATACCAAGTTATGACTCATGACTTAAAAGAAAAACTAAATTATTAGATATTAGGTTATAAAAAATACTAAGTCATTATGAGAGGGAAAAGTTAATAGTATATGAGAGTCAACACCTTTTGTCATAATTTTGAATTATGCCATAATTATGACTTTATATCTCCTAAGCATGACTTAGTATGCAATGATTTTGACTTTAGCTCATAATAATGACATGGTATCTTATAATTTAGACTTTATGTACATTTGATTACAAAGCTAGGAGAATTTTCCCCCTAACAGTAGGCTAATCACAACAAAATCCCAAAGTAACGTTGACAGATTTATATAAAACAAAATAAAATAAAAATATAAAATAAAATGGTATTTAGGTGTAAACTGCATTTTTTTTTTGTACAGCAATTCTAAACGACTAGCTGCCTTGCAGAATGTTTTGTTAATTTAATAATTTCTGTTACTACGATGCATATTTGGATGCATACAGTTAATCACTTAAAATATGTGATTAGGTGACAAATAAAGACAAGTTTGTTTATAATAAAGAATAACGGAAGCACACTTTTAAAGCAAAACATTTCAAACATAACACAAAAATAAGTTTATGTGGTTTCATATATTATTAACTGGAAACCCAGACTGTAGCTGTATTTCTGAACTGTGGTCTTAGATGGTTATTAGCTTGTTTACCAATCCAGAAACCTGTTTGACCACCTTAAGATT
The DNA here is from genome assembly GCA_018155175.1 of Sinocyclocheilus anophthalmus. NCBI lineage: Eukaryota > Metazoa > Chordata > Actinopteri > Cypriniformes > Cyprinidae > Sinocyclocheilus > Sinocyclocheilus anophthalmus. The sequence continues at coordinate 121,708 of JADLZN010011362.1, read as the reverse complement.
GTATGACTAGCTGCTAGCAACTGCATATTTTTAGTAGTTGTTGCAAAACTCTTTTTAAATGTCAAAATGCTTTCTAAGGCCACTGTACTGTACATACTGTACTGTAATGAGAGTAAGGGTAACATAAGAAAGTCATTCACAAGAGTGTGTTGTTTATAGCATATGCGTGTGTGTGTTTGAGTGGCCTCTTCCGGCCTGCCTCTCTCTCACTGCAGAGGCCTTTTGTCTTGATGTGGTCCTCTGGGATTGTGGGTCACCACGCCTGAACAACCTGATGGTCATATAGCGTGAGGAGCTCAGAGAGGAAGGAGGGGGTTGCAGGAAAGACGGGACGGTGTGTGTGTTTGTATGTACGTGTGTGAAGAATGCATTCCACCTTTGATATAAAGAGTAACTCGGGTTGTCACGCTATGATGCTGTTCCTCATGCAGACTGCAGACGGTTTCTTGTCAAGGCATGTTTTATTACGCCTGCCAATTTAATGTTCATTAAGTGTGCATGTGCACAAGGACCAGCATTTAAACAATGATCCACCCTAAAGTATTGCTGTGAACCTAAGGTAAATCATAGATTCATGTGCAGTTACTGTATATGGAAATAAATAATAGTATGTTGACTTCTAAAGACACTTTTTTTGACCTATTCAGTGCTTTATTCAATTAAATAATGTATACTTCGAATTTTCTTCATTTGAGGGCTTTTCTCACCATATGTTTAGTTAAATTTTTTTTTTTTAAAGTTAAGCTTTTGCAATTGTATTGGACAGGACAGTAGGAGAAGAGACGAAACAACTCTACATCTTATTATTTTAAATAAACAGGTACTGCGAGAATGTAATATGGTAACATGGACATAAACATTAGGATTTCATGATAGAATTTAATTGGTTGCATTATTTATTTATTCGTTTTTTTGTTTATTAATATATAAGTAGGGGAGATCAGTGATAATAGTTTCATTAAATGCTTAATAAATGTAACACGAATAATAATGTAATTCATAATGCACTCACAGTGACCATATCAGATACACTCTACCATTCAAAAATGAGTCTGTTATTATTATTATTACATTTTAATTGTACTAATATTTGTAATATTTATTTTTACTGTCAACAAAGGCTAGACTTAATTAAGAATTAAAAATGTAAGTGTTTTTAATATACAGTGGCATGCGAAAGTTTGGGAACCCCTTGCAGAATCTGTGAAAATGTGAATAATTTTAACAAAATAAGAGAGATCATACAAAATGCATGTACTTTTTTATTTAGTACTGTCCTGAGTAAGACAGTTTACATAAAATATGTTTAAATTTAGTTCACAAGACAAAAAGATAGCTGAAATTATTAAAATAACCCCATTCAAAAGTTTGGGAACCCTTGGTTCTTAATGTGTGTGGTTACCTGGATGATCTACGAATGTTTTTTTTTGTTTTGTGATGGTTGTTCATGAGTCCCTTGTTTGTTCTGAACAGTTAAACTGAGCACTGTTCTTCAGAAAAATCCTCTGTGTCCTGCAGATTCTTCAGTTTTCCAGAATCTTTTGCATATTTGAACCATTTCCTACAATGACTGTATGATTTTGAGATCCTTCTTTTCACACTGAGGACAACTGAGGGACTCAAACACAACTATTAAAAAGGTTCAAACATTCACTGATGCGCCAGAAGGAAACACGATGCATTAAGAGAAACTTTTTGCATTTTAGTATCAAGGTAAATTGTACTTAATTTGTATTCCGGGAAACATGCAAGTACCTTCTGTTGCTTCTGAAGGGCAGTACTAAATGGGAAAAAATTATATTTCAGCAAAATAAGAAAAATTGGGACATCTTCATCCTGTTCAAAAGTTTCACCCCCTGGCTCTTAATGCATCGTGTTTCCTTCTGGCGCATCAGTGAATGTTTGAACCTTTTTAATAGTTGTGTTTGAGTCCCTCAGTTGTCCTCAGTGTGAGAAGATGGATCTCAAAATCATAGTCACTTCTGGAAGGGTTTCAAATGTGCAGAAGATGCTGGAAAACTGAAGATTCTGCAGGACATGGAGGATTTTTCTGAGGAACATTGCTCAGTTTATCGGTTCAGAACAAACAAGGGACTCATGAACAACCATCACAAAACAAAAAACAGTGGTAGATCCTCCAGGTAACCACACACAGTATTAAGAACAAACTTTTGAATGGGGTTAATTTAATAATTTCAGCTATTTTTTTTTCTTGTGCACTAAATGTAAACATCTTTTATGTAAAATGTCTTACTCAGGACAGTACTAAATAAAAAATCTCTCTTATTTTGTTAAAATTATTCCCATTTTCACAGATTCTGCAAAGGGTTCCCAAACTTTCGAAGGTCCTGGAACACACACACACACAAACAGACACACACACACCCACACACACACACACACACACACACACAACACAAAGCTTTAGTACTATTCAGTTGTTTATATGGAGGTAAATGTCATTGTGACCCTGTGTTTGTGTTGTACATGTTAACCCAGCTCAGCCTGGTTTGGTTCGAGGTCAGTCTGAGAGCCCTAAACAAACCGCTACAGTGATCTGAGAGAGATCCAAGAGCAAAGGCCGCATTCACAAACAGTGGAGATGATGAATGAGCGGGAGCTTCCACTCAATCAGAGGACGGACCGGATAAGGAAAAACACTTCCTGTTTGTCGACACATTCCCGGACTAATATCTCTCCTGCTGCTGAGGAACGCAAGACGACACTGATCTAGAAGCAGCTTCCTCTTTGAAAAGATCACTGCTCATCAACATCAATCGCAAACGTCATCAAGCCAGTGTACTAGTGTAGCGATCAAATACTAGTAGGTCACATGTGACTGATATGTTGATTTATTTTTCTCATATTTACATAGACACAAATAAATTGTCATTCCCAGTAATCAGTCTCAGTTCCAATGACTGATTATAATCAACAGGATACTGAATTTACATTTTTGGATGACTTTTTCAGAGTGTAATGCAAACAAACCTTTTAGAAAATCAGAATACCAGCCACTTTAAATTTGTTTGTATCTAAATATTGCATTTATATTATTAGAATAATAAAAAAAAGCAAATTAAGGACTTTTAGGCCTTAAAGGCTCATGAAGTGCTAAATAAAAAGAAAATTATTGGTTGTATTTGGTGTAATGAATGTTGGGTGTAGGCGGTTATGGTTCAAAATAAATACATTATTTTCCACATACTGTACATTATTGTTTCTCCTCTATGCCCCGCCTTTCTGAAACGCGTAGATTTTTACAAAGATCATCGGTCTGAAAAACGAGGTGTGCTCTGACTGGCCAGCTATCCAGTGCGTTGTGATTAGCCGAATACCTCAAGCGTGTGACGGAAATGTTACATCCCTACCATACTGTGATGCCTGCGGCAACCACATGTGACGACCCCGAGCTGGACTACGCTTTGTCCACGGTGAAAGCTGATCCGGCGATCGACAGCGCAAAGGTGATGTATTTCCTCAGCGACCAGCACGGATCAGCTCCAGGCATGACGAAGCGATATCGTCCTCTTTTGGAAGACCAAACAAAGTAGTTTCACTTTCACAACGAAACATACAGCACCTTCACGACATGGCGGCGGCGGCAGCAACAATACTACAGCGAGAATAAAAGTTACGCCTTCTTTCTATGCGTGAACATTTGGGCGGCATTATGCAAATCTTTCCACATAGTGAGGTAGACACGTGGGGGCGTGTTAGAACGAGGCATTTTAGGTAGGTGTGGCTGACTCTTAACTTTTATAAAGAATATCTCTTTAGATTTGAGAATTTAGTCTTTGTTAACTTGACAGATCTTCTTATGCCCCAAGAGTTGTAAACCATCCCAAAAGAGAAAGGAAACTTGAAATGCACATATAATAGATTAGTGGTCATATTAAAATTTTTCCTAAACATAAAATATCAGTAATAATGCATTTTGTCATACATACTGTTTTTTTAGATTTCTATTTAGCTTTATTTGTTATCCAAGGCAACATCCATTTTATTTTTTGCTTCATTTTTGTTTTTGACTTACAAATATTGTTTTAACATATAATTTTTACTATTCAACTATTTAAAAAGAAACTGAGTTCTTATGAAGTATCAAGTAGAATAATGACCCAAATATAGCTATATCAAAGCTAAAGAGAAAAACACCACAGTGGTCAGCTGTACAAAATCTGACACATTTAATGAAATACTGCAAAACTCAGAACGTTTAAGCAAACGTGTTTTTGTTCTCAGTTGATTAATTCCGTTACACGGCACATAGCATTTTCTTTCCATAGCTTCTCATTCACACATCACACATTCTATGATAAAGTGCTTTACTGTTTCACTTCTCTGGCCATCTATGGCACTCAAGCACAGAACAGCTCAATGCCATAGTATGCTGGGAAATCTGTTCCGTGCTGTTGTCAGGTTCTCAGATTGTGACTATGTTCAGAATAGCACACTTCTCTCATACCGTTTCAGCAATATACAGTATGTATACTTTGCATAATATGCAAATGCTTGCATGAAATACCTGGATGGCCTACAACATACAAAATGTGCAGTATTTGACCAAAGCACACTGAATGGACCGCAGCACTCACAATGCATTGTGCTTGACCTTCTTTTTCCAGAGAGAGGAATGAACAGGAAGTAATACCCAGGTGCATTTAAATATATTTACAAATGGGAAAATATGTATTTATTCATATTTTGCATACATTTATCTTAAGACATTATTACACAAACCTACGGAGCCCCGCACATGGCATGCAGGGAAAAAAAATAGTACGCTAAATCGTGCGCACGATTTACTAATTCATTCTCTCGATTTGCTAAATCGTGTGCACAATTCACTAATTCGTTCCCTTGATGTACTAAAATGTGTGCACAATTTTACTATTTCAGTTCCCTCGATTTATAAATTGTGTGCACGATTTACTAATTTGTTCATTCGATTTACTAAATCGTGCACACGATTACTATTTCATTCTCTCGATTGGCTAAATCGTGTGCACAATTTACTAATTCGTTCCCTCGATGTACTAAAACATGCGCACAATTTACTATTTCGTTCCCTCGATTTATAAATTGTGCGCACGATTTACTAATTCGTTCATTCAATTTGCTAAATCGTGCACACGATTACTATTTCGTTCTCTCGATTTGCTAAATCGTGTGCACAATTTATAAATTTTTTATTGTTTTTTTTTACTATTTTGTTCCCTCGATTTGCTAAATCGTGTGCACAATTTACTAATTTGTTCTCTTGATTTATAAATCGTGTGCACAATTTACTAATTAGTTCCCTCATGTATTAAAACGCTGTGAGCACAATACTATTTTCATTCCGCGAGTTAAAATTTGTGCGCCGATTTCACTGATTGTTCCCTCGATTTGCTAAATTTGTGCACACGATTACTATTTTGTTCTCTCGATTTGCTAAATCGTGTGCACAATTTACTAATTCGTTCACTTGATTTGCTAAATCGTGCACACAATTCTAAATCGATATGTGTTGAGAAGAATTAGTCAATTGTGCACTGAGTTAGCAAAGCGAGGCGAACGAATAGTAATGTGTGAACGTTGAGTATAGCGATGGGGAACGAATAGTAAATTGTGCACACTATTTAGCAAAGCGAGAGAACGAAATGGTAATTGTGTGCACGTTTTAGTATATCGAGGGAACGAATTAGTAAATTGTCCGCACAATTTATTTATTTTTTCTTGCATGTCAGGCTCCGTACAAACCTGATTTTAAAAAGCAAAACAACTGTTTTCCCATATTTTTATGTTGTTGGCATGATCATGAGTTTATTTGATGACAATTTAACATACTTCTAAAATTTAGCTTTGGAAACTGTCACATACTGTATTTTAAAACGTATAAGCCGTGTACAGTGTATATGGTGCAGTATGCCAGTATTCTATTCTGAACATAGACTCTTATAAGCACCTGATGAACTTGCAATGCCCTCTGGGAGATGTAGGCACAAGGGTAGTGCATGTGTGGACACCTGATAGAATGAGGCTGTTGTATGTTCCAGGTCACCTGTAAGAACTGTTGCCAGAATTTGAGGAAAGCCCCATATTGATCTCTTTTGCTGTACAGCGCCTCTCTGAGGCAGGAAGAAGATTGTCAGCTCTCAGGTAAGTGTATCTCTATAGAAAGACCCCTTAAAGCCAATATAGCATGCAGCAGTAATGCACTACATTAAAAAAAGGTCACCCTGTTTCGACATTTTGTTACAGAACATACATTCTGCAGATTGCAAATTCTAATTGGCTGTAAATTATGACCTGAAAACTGAGGGGTGAAATCACTTGTGCTACGGCTAGTCCTTGTCACTATTTTCTGGGCAAACGTAGCTTCTTTCTAGCCAAATGAGGCTTGTGGCCATAGCACTTATCGTAGCCATCTATGGAAAGCAGGTAAACTGGATTTTATTTAAAAGGAATTTAAAAGAAGAATTTCATCAAATGATGACGAAGAGTATTAAAATCGGGCATATATCCAGAGATGGAGCATTTTCAGCATTTTGAAGAGCTGAAAAGAGTTTATTTTATTTGAAACACATAAAATTTCCATTCATTTAGTTTACACAGTTTTACCGCAAACAAACTAATAAATGTAACGTGATGCATATTTGTCAGTCATAAATTAAACGGGTAAGAATCATGTAAAAACACCACATTGCATAGTTTATTATTGACTATTTGCATCTATTTGATTTTTTCTAAACAATTATATTATTAAAATGCATTCATTCAAATAGCTTAGAATGGCCATAAACCTGTTCATTGCAAAAACTATTACATTTAGTCAGTTAAAATGTAGGGTTAACATTGTTAAAACATGGCTAGCTTTAGAACAAGCAACTATTTAGTTAGTTCAAATGTATGAGATTGAAAGAAATTGGATTTATTGATGGGAAAAAATATACAGTATAAACCTGATTTATTGTGTCTTTAAAACAGTCAGTTTATTAGTGCTGTTACATAAATCTTATGTGTTTATTTTATGCATGACTGACAGATATGCATTCCAATAAGTTTATTACTTTGTTAAAACTGTAATCCAAATAAGTGGAAATTTTACATGAAATTCAATATATAACTCTCTAATTTAGACCTACAGTTACAGTCAGGAATGTATGATATATCGGTGCCATATTGGGTATTTGCTGATATTAGATATTTTTTAATTAATCGATATTGTATATTTATCTGTTCAGCTCATTTTCTGCATTTTTATATTTCATTTTCTTTGCTGCAACACTAACACAACACTTAAACTTCTTTAAAAACACTAATAATTTGATAACTGTTAAATGTAATCATATTTCATACTGTACATTATGATGTTGTGACACCTACTTTAACTTTTTGCATTTTTTGCATGTTTTTAGTGTTTTATTTTTAATGTATCATTTGCAAAATAGTATAGAATTTTAATATTGATATCCATTTATCGGTTATCGGTTATAACATACAATTATAATTAGTCAATAATTATCGCTTTTCATTATCGGCCAGAATTTTAGTATTGGTGCAACAGTTTACAGTACCAGCAAAGTATTACAAATTGCGGCTGTTCATACGGGACACAGTCTGGATGCGTTTATTAAAGTTAAATTACTGTTTTAATTGAAGCAGCATCTTAAAAGCGCAACTCTCGTGGAGAGATAATACACCGAGATGTGAAGCACTGGCGAAGACAACTATTAAAAAACAGCGCCGCAAAAATACATCCTATGTGAACGGTCCTAAAGTCTGCTGCAAACTCAGAAACCATGGCAAGCAAATTTGCTTTCCGCGCGAATGTTTGTAGCGCTACCAGATTTGCGTAATTCCTGTAGCAAAGCATTGCGTGTAAACTGACTCCATCAGAGGGCGCTGTTCATTCGGAATGAATTCACCCTGAATGTTTCCAAGGGCTCAGGCTCAATCGTAAGGGATTTTGTCCACTGAAGCATTCATGTATCATGTGATTGTTGGTTATTTTGTCAGTTTTCATGACCTAGTTGTGCTTTGGCATAAGTCAGATCTCAGTGCTAAGCTGGTTACATATTCATGGGGCTAAACAGGATATGACAAAGGCCACTGGGCAATCTCATCTACCCATTTTACACACAGAGGTGTAGCGTTGTGAAAAGCGAAGGCTGATTTTAGAGATTGTAGTTCTTATTAAATACAGTAATTTGTCAAAATACTAAAGTAACTCATGTCTGTTTGTGATGTTTCTGCTGTAGACTTTCCACGGGATGAGGAAAATTGGCCAATCCTGCTAGCCGTTCAGAGTCATGACCATCAAGTTGAGAAATATCGGTTTATGGTGTTCATTTAAGGACAGTCCCAATCAAATCATATGTTTTGTTGGATGTTTGAGGCCACAGAACTTTTGCACCTCCTCTTGAAAACGGCACAGCGGCACGGGCTGCCACACACATAAACAGGACACACTTGAGTGTTCACTCAAATGACTGAGATTCAGGTTTTGCTGCTCTGTGTGACGGACACTTTAACTCCTTTCTGTCCTATAGCTGTGAAGGACAGAGAGAGAGAGAAGATATTTAATGATGGACAGAAGGCAAATTAAAGTCATCAGTATTTTGCAGACAACTAAAGAAAGACTTTAACAGGCTGAGAACCAGCTGTCAACATTTACTCTGCATAATATTAACACTAAAACAGACAGAAGCAGAAATGTTATCATTAAAGTTAGTATAAAAACTATTTAAATGTTGTTATTAACCTTTACCATTTTAAAATTGAAAGTTTACAGCATTAGGTAGGTTTTTATTTTTTTTGAAAAATTGCCATGTACTTTACCTGATACATATCCAAATGAATTGGTAATGAATCGAATCAAATTGAATTGAAATGCAAGCTTGTGAATGAATTGAAATCATATCGAATCGTTAAATTCTTCATTTTCACAGCTTTGAATGCGGCTCATCCAATCAGACTGATGTATTTTGGATCTTTTGTTTTTAGCTTGTGCTTCCTAATGTGAAGCAGCTTTTTGTGTTCCTCAAGGTACACATAAAAAAGAAGAAAATCATATTAAGATGTACCTTTTTTGTATTAAATGATTAAAAACAGGTTATGATTTCTATTCATATAAAGAAAAATGCGCTGATTATAGCTTAACTCAGAAATGCTATTATTATAAATATATAAATGATTATATATATATATACGTATATATATCTATATATATAATTATTTTTATTTGTATACACACTGTCATTCAAAAGTTTGTAGTCAGTAAAAGTTGTAATGTTTTTGAAGGAAGCCTCCTATGCTCACCAAGTCTGCATGTATTCCTCAATTATTTATAAATATTGTCAAAAATTAACTTTTTAAAAACATATTTTCTGTGATGGCAAAGGCTGACTTTTATCCAATTCCAACCTTTTTTTTTTTAACATACACTGTTGAATACAGTTGTGATTCTAATGTTTTAATGGGAAAACCATCAGGCTGCATTTTCCAGGATTCTGATGAATTAATAAGTGTAAAGACAGTATTATTTAAAAACAGAATCTTTGAAACATATAACTGGTTTACTGTCATTTTTGAAAAAAATAATAAATACTGACCCCAACCTTTTGACTAACCCACACAAACACACACACACACCCATATACAGTTATTTATATATTTATATACAGTATCTCACAGAAGTGAGTCCACCCCTCACATTTTTGTAAATATTTTATTATATCTTTCATGTGACAACACTGAAGAAATGATATTTTGCTACAATGTAAAGTAGTGAGTGTACAGCTTGTATAAGAGTGTAAATTTTGCTGTCCCCTCAAAATAACTCAACACACAGCCATTAATGTCTAAACCACTCGCCACAAAAGTGAGTACACCCCTAAGTGAAAATGTCCAAATTGGGCCCAATTAGCTATTTTCTCTCCCCGGTGTCATGTGACTCATTAGTGTTACAAGGTCTCAGGTGTGAATGGGGAGCAGGTGTGTTAAATTTGGTGTTATCGCTCTCACTCTCTCATACTGGTCACTGGAAGTTCAACATGGCACCTCATGGCAAAGAACTCTCTGAGGATCTGAAAAAAAGAATTGTTGCTCTACATAAAGATGGCGTAGGCTATAAGAAGATTGCCAAGACCCTGAAACTGAGCTGCAGCACGGTGGCCAAGACCATACAAAGGTTTAACAGGACAGGTTCCACTCAGAAAACAGGCCTCGCCATGGTCGACCAAACAAGTTGAGTGCACGTGCTCAGCATCACATCCAGAGGTTGTGTTTGGGAAATAGACGTATGAGTGCTGCCAGCATTGCTGCAGAGGTTGAAGGGGTGGGAGGTCAGCCTGTCAGTGCTCAGACCATACGCCGCACACTGCATCAAATTGGTCTGCATGACTGTCATCCCAGAAGGAAGCCTTATAAAAAAAAAAAACAAAAACAAAGGGGGGGATGATGTACAAAAAAGCCCGCAAACAGTTTGCTGAAGACAAGCAGCCTAAGGACATGGATTACTGGAACCATATCCTGTGGTCTGATGAGACCAAAATAAACTTATTTGGTTCAGATGGTGTCAAGCGTGTGTGGCGGCAACCAGGTGAGGAGTACAAAGACAAGTGTATCTTGCCTACAGTCAAGCAATCGGTGGTGGGAGTGTCATGGTCTGGGGGCTGCATGAGTGCAGCACTGGGGAGCTACAGTTCATTGAAGAAACCATGAATGCCAACATGTACTGTGACATACTGAAGCAGAGCATGATCCCCTCCCTTCAGAGACTGGGCTGCAGGGCAGTATTCCAACATGATAACGACCCCAAACACACCTCCAAGAAGACCACTGCCTTGCTAAAGAAGCTGAGGGTAAAGGTGATGATTGGCCAAGCATGTCTCCAGACCTAAAAGGAAGGTGGAGGAGCGCAAGGTCTCTAACATCCACAAGCTCCGGATGTCGTCATGGAGTGGAAGAGGACTCCAGTGGCAACCTGTGAAGCTCTGGTGAACTCCATGCCCAAGCGGGTTAAGGCAGTGCTGGAAAATAATGGTGGGCGAACAAGATATTGACACTTTGGGCCCAATTTGGACATTTTCACTTAGGGGTCTACTCACTTATGTGGCCAGCGGTTTAGACATTAATGGCTGTGTGTTGAGTTATTTTGAGGGGACAGCAAATTTACACTTTTATACAAGCTGTACACTCACTACTTTACATTGTAGCAAAGTGTCTTTCTTCAGTGTTGACATGAAAGAATAAGAAATATTACAAAAATGTGAGGGGTCGTACTCCATCTTGGTGGCTACGGAAGATAGAACACACCACACACACACCACACACCACACACACATATACACAATATATGTTTTTTGCTGGGGCGTGGGGAGCATGTATGGTTGTCGATTTACTTTAATTGCTTAAAATTAATTTATGCTGAATTTCTGTACAAAATTCTGTACTATAATGTGATGTGTACTCTACATGTGATATAAAATTACAGCGATATAAGGTTGACACTTGGTTTGGCAGCTTAGTCTTAACTGAGTTTGATTCCACCCTTCTCACAGGTCTGTTTTCACATTATACTATTTGGTTGTGATCCGCTATACTCTTCCATTGTCAACATAAGTATAACAGTGACTCTGTTCCCACCAACCAAACACACTGAACTCTTAAGGCAAACTGAAAACATGTAGTGAGAAAACAGCCTAAGCCACAAGTTTCTTTTAAGAGGTCCGAAACTCACCCAGTCTGTACTTCTCCTTAGCCTCAGCCCGCTCTTTTGCATCAAAGTACCAAACGGTGATGGCGTAGCTGTGGGAAGAGAAAGATTAATTCAATCAGACAGTCTGATGAGCATATATGGATCTGATTAACCCAAGGCAGTGGTCTAGGAACTGTGATATGGAGTCTGAGATGTATAGATTCATGTGGATCATTGTGTGGATCAAGCACAGAAAGGGTTAACGCTAGTAAAGCGACTCCATTTGTTTATTCCTGTCTCTCTCCTACCGGCACGAGCGCACAAACTGAAACGACGGCCACTTGCAAGCAGGAAGCACGTACTTCCTGTGCCCCACCTCGCCCCCCAGCTGCGATGGGGGCTGATACACCACGACTCTCATCCTAAATGTAGAATGTAATGTAAAAAGTAAACGGCAAGAAGTTCTTTTGATTGTTTTACTAGGAAGGGATGAGCCAAAAATACAGCTTTTAATTTGTTTCATCAAACTAATTTCAACACAGACCCTCTTCCTGAGGAAAAGCAGCTGCAGGTGCGGCGTTTAAAGGTCCCATATTGTCAAAACTGAAATTTCCTGGCTTTTTTCACGATTACTGAGGTCTAGGGGCTATTTAACTACCATATAAGTTTCAAAACAGTCAGTCCACAGTAAAATTCCCACAGCCTGCTTAAAGTTCTAGCTATTTTTCACGAACCGTTGTGACTTCTGTAAAAAGTTGACGTCAGAACTACAGTCACTGCCTTCAGTCACCACCCCGAGCACCGCCCACCGTCCCACTCTCCTTTTGCCAAAACCCCAGACAACATCGCGTCCATGCCATTGCTAAGCAACAACAACATGGAAACATGTTGAAAAGTTTAACTTTAAAAACGAAACCAGATCGGCTGACCTCTAACGTTACACTCACACTCAAAGGATGGACGATCTGACAGGATTGTTACTATGAGGTGGATCACATCTAACGTGTATAGTAAAGACAAACTCACCGTGTCTATCTAGTCATGATGAAGATGTATATATTTTTCAATTTCAGCAGGCAACTATTTTTAGTTACATTATTGTTCCAGCCACAATTAATCACAACAATGTATATACAATTACAAGTGATTATATATAAATCATCAGTTTGTTGTTTTACACACGTGCACACAGACATTATTTCATACACGACATAGTCGTGAGATGCAAGAAACATAGACATATGGTAAGAAATCTGTAGACGCGCCATAACAACAAAAGACAATACTTTAACCTTTTCTGATAAGAAGTGTGCACTGCAAACACGAGCATTTTTAATGATCGTTTCTGTCCAGTCTGCTCGTCTTATCACGTTTAACCACAGCTGTTGTCGGTTTTTTGTCTGGCAGTGGCAGCAGATATGCGATCAAATTTCTAATTTGAGGATGTATTACGTCGATTCTGGCACCCAACAAGATGATATTTTAAGCTCCTTAAGTAGCCAAATCTGCGCTGGTTTGAATAGGCCACCTCCAGTTTCCCATTTGTTTTGCTGCCTCCAGCTAGCACTATGACGTCGGCTGACCCTAGTTACCTATGGTTGGCCTGGCCGTGCGTCACTCAAAAAAACAACAGGCCGATCAGAAGAGAGGCTCATGAATATTAATTAGACAGACCAAAATCGACCTGTTCTCAGCAGAGCTCCTGAGAGAGGAGCTGTAAAAATATATTGAGATGGTTTTTGGTACTTATACCGCAAATATATATTCTTAAGGACATCAAAACCAGTGTTGTATAATAGTAATAATAAATACTAAAACAAACTACAAAAAACTAAAGCATATTACAAAATTACTAAAACTAAAATTTTAATTAAAAAATAAAAGGTAATTCATAATATTAATATATTTAAATCTAAAACAAATGACTAATACGTGCATAAATAATACTTAAATAACACCACATTGTACATATGAATTGCATTTTTGCAGTGTATTTTTGAAGCAACTTGGCTCTATGTGAGTGACTGCAGTACTGTAAACACTGTGTGTGGACTCACCGAGTGGTAAAAGCTGGTTTCACCTCATGTGGGTTCCGGCGATCTGACCAGAAAATGAGCAGACGGTCAAAGAAAGGCTCGATGTTGGCTACAACATTACGACCTTCAGGGAAGATCTGCAATAAACCTCCATGAACCTGGACAAACAGATCAAAAACAAGTCGTAGAAATGGATAAGAGACGACTCCCCTCCTCACTAATCAAGGAACATTAAAAGAAACGCAGGGTCACGGCAAACCTTGGCATCCCAGTTCTTGTTCAGATAGTAGATGCAGGTTATGCAGCGTCCGTCGCCGTTAGGATTGTCCACATGTCGCACATATCCTGTTCCGTTTCCAGGATAACATGCAACCATGGCCTGGTTGTACAGAAGAGAGGGAGGTTTTAGGATGATTAACAATTAAATGAAGACATTTTGTGACATTGTTCATGAAGGACCAGATATTAAAATCTGTTCTGGCTGCTATGCCCACATTATGCTAATGTGCTAAACGCTACAGTAACACCTACTCACATTTCAAGCAATAACTGTTCCAAAATAAAGCAATAAGCCCCAAGAAGCCGTGGTTTACAGTGAATTTATAACAGCTAAGGGGCGTTGTTAGGCACGACGCGAAGCAGAGTTTTATAAAACGGTTATTCCATATACGTAGTAAGGTTTCACAAAATAAAACAGAGCAAATAAAGTGTAATGATATTAACAAAAACAGTATTCTTCCACCAAACAATGTAGTTCCTCAGAAACAGTTGTGTTGCAACTAAGTGGTTGCCAAGCAGCAGACAAACGTGAACAAAGGTGTATGTTTGTAGAGTAATTTACAACAGCTTCGAACGTGGCTCAGCCAATCAGAATCAAGGACCGGAACTATTCGTTTTATAATAAGGGTTTTACAAGATCTAGGTAAAAAGGAACATAGCTAAGTGCTAGAAACTATTCAACAATTTTTTCAGTATAACTTTGACTTCTTTCACTGGAACAGAGAAATTGTGACCTATGAAAATGGTCTGACACAAAAACCCAGTAAGGACTGCATACGCCGTAACACTAAAAAAGGTTACCATGCAAGGGTTTTTTTAAAAATAGTTAAAAAGGGTTTTAAGTATCGTACATTTAAAGCTGCAGTCCGTAACTTTTGGCGCTCTAGCAGTTAATAAACAGAACTGCGTGTGTCTTGCGGAAAAAAATTGTAGCCGGAGCTACTTCTCTCTGTTTATGTCTATGGCGAATCACGCAGGTACTGGGCTACTCCGCAGCGGTACCTACCCAAACCAGTCTAAATAGTCCGTATATAAACACTTATTATAGGTGTACCGTAGTGATTCAGGACAAGCCAAAATCACGGTTTGGAAAATGGATTAATGGTGTACTCGCTTATTATATAAATGTTGTAAATTTTGAACACAAAAAAGTTACGAACTGCAGCTTTAAGTATCGACCTGGTACCGAAGTCCAGGACTATTCGACAACACTAGGTGCTGCTTTATTATTTTGGTCTTCTGGCCTTTTAAGAGATTTGCACCTCACTTTGTTGTCAGAATGATGAAGCTTTTCTGTGGCACCTGCCAAAGGTCACACATGCTCGAGCTTCAAAATAGCAGGCACTGTATGGTACAGTATGTCTGCGCAGAGCGACCACCCTCTCTGACCGCACACAGGCTGCCATTATCATCCAATGCTGTTTATGAGGCTTTATGACCACAGGCCTGTGTCTCATTCAGATCTGACCTAATACTTAAACTCATGACGAATGACATGCCGAACGCTCATGATAAGGTCATAACAGACGCGTGACAGCTTGAAATAAACATTTCTGTTAGGGTCAATGATTAAAAACTGCTGTTTTTGTGTCTAGATCTATTACTTCTAAAAAAAACAAAAAAACAATTAATACCAACATATTTAAAGGGATAGTTCACCCAAAAATTTAAATTGAGTTACTGCTTACCCCCAGGGCATCCAAGATGTAGGTGACTTTGTTTCTTCAGTAGAACACAGTTAACACAAACCGTTGCAGTCTGTCAGTCATACAATGGAAGTGAATGGGAATCACGGCTTTGAGAGTCATAAAACATGCACAAACAAAACCAAATTAAACCCTACTGTTTGTGACGATACATTGATGTGTAAAGACTTGAAACGATCGGTCTGTGCAAGAAACTGAACAGTATTTATAGATTTTTTTACCTCTGATTTACGCGTTCGCGTCTTCTTCTTCTTCTTGCTTTACGGCCATCCCAGACTTTAGAGTGCTTATTACCGCAAACTATCTCTCACATGGACAATTGACACTCATCTACAATCTCATTAGGATTGTCAATGCCACCCTATCTCTCTCCATTTAAGAGATAGTGGCGAGATGCACGTACAAGTCTCAATCTGCCGTAAAGCAAGAAGAGAAGACACGTCACGCGCCGTCACAAGAAGAAGACCTAAAGAGCTCAGGACAGTCGACATGCGTGAATCAATTTAAAACTATACAAATACTGTTCAGTTTCTTGCACAGACCGATCGTTTCCGTGTCTTTCACATCATTTATCTTCACGACCGCAGGTTAATGTGGTTTTTTTTTTTTTTTTTTACTCTCAAAGCCGTGATTCCCATCCGCTTACGTTATATGACTGACAGACTGCAACGTTTGAGTTAAAAATCTTCGTTTGTGTTCTACTGAAGAAACAAAGTCACCTACCTCTTGGATGCCCTGGGGGTAAGCAGATAAACAACACATTTTAATTTTGTGGTGAACTATCCCTTTAAATACACTTTTTCGATTATTGAATTAAAATCATCATTATCATTGCTCTCTTGTTGATTTTGATTGCTTCCATTGTCCTCATTTGTAAGTCGCTTTGGATTAGAGGTCTGCATTCCCGCAGCTCTACCGTGGGAACCGACCAGATTTTTTGTGCCGCGGGATTAAATTCCCGAATAAAACGCGGTAGCGGTCAGTAACTCTGGTGTAATTCGAACGGGAGCAGGCGGTCTAACAATATCCAGTTCCCGAAGTCCATTTAGAACAGCATATCTGCGCTCTATTCTTATTGACCATCGTTACAGCTTGTGCTCAGGACTGTTATGCACGCGCTGCACGCATGCTTTAAACGTCACGCGTTTTATTTGCGGGGTCTGTGCGCAGCATGTGCATAACGATGCTCAGAGCAGGCTGTACCGGTGGTAAATATACGGCCCTCAGACAGAACAGGCAGGTTGTCGATGAGTGAGAGCAGAATAAGGATGGAGCAAAGTGTGGATGCGCTGTCCTTGAAGGATGTTCAACTCGTTTTTGTTTATATTTTGCTTAGCCTATAATTTTAAATGAAAGATGTCGTATTTATTTATTTTTCTCTGCGACACTTTTCCTACTGTGTTTACAGAAAAATGTCAAACAAATGTATTATTTTGACAAGATGAATAAAAATAGCTAATAGGCTATTTTTGTACAACCTACATTTTTATTTTTTTTTTCTCTCTGTGACACTTTTTTCTATTGTGTTGTCAATGTTAAACGAAGTGTATCCTGACAAGACGAATAAAAATAAGAAATACAATTTTTGTACATTTTTATTTTCTCTGACACTTTTTTTTCCTACTGTGTTGCATAAAATATTAAACTAATTTTGTGTCTTAAGATAATTCATATAAATTCAAGTCAATAAATTCAAGACACTTGATAAGACGAATAAAATAACATAGTTTTGTGCAGACTACACTTTTATTTGTCAGCCGATCTCTCTTTCTTTTAGTAGCGGAAATTTAAATGTGAGATTCGGGAAACGAGATCTAAATTTAGCGGGAACGGTCGGGTCGGGAAGAAAATTATTCTAAGCAGACAGCGAGAGTGAATATATAGCGGGAGTGGGTGGATGCGGATGCGGAATATAACCTTGCGGAAGCGGGACAAAAAAAACTGTTCCGCGCAGACCTCTACTTTGGATAAAAGCGTCTGCTATATGACTAAATGTAAATGTAAAATGATTTTGTAACAAAGAAAAGTTTATTAACAGACTAAAATTATTTTTAATAATAATAATTAATAATTCCTTACATTTACATAGCGCTTTTCTGGGCACTCAAATCACATACTCAATTTACATAGAAGGGGGGAATCTCCTCAAACACCACTAGTGTGCAGCCCACCTCGATGATGCGACGGCAGCCATATTGGCGCCAGAACGCCCACCCCACCAGCTTCCTGGTGAGATGAGACAGAGTGATGAAGCCCATCACAGGATATGGGATTGTTTGGGATGCCTTATTGGTCAGAGGCCAAATGGCGAAGTTTGGCCAGGAGCCGGGGTTACACCCCTACTCTACGTTTCGAAGGGACATCTGGATTTTGTAATGCCACGACGGTCAAGACCGAAATCGGTTTTAAAAAGAACTTACTCACACATAGCGCGCAGGAGCGTGTGGGGCTTTTGTGTACCAAGAGGAGAAGGATCCCCAGTACAACCCCATACTGGAAAAAAAAAAAAGGATAGGTGGGACTCTGTATAGGCGTACCAAGCAGCGAACATAGCCCACAGGGTTGATTCACTTTAAACCCCTGCGTCTAATATAAAAGCCTCACTAACACAAAAACAGGGTTGTTAAAAAACCTGGGTAGTACATTTATTATAGCTTCTAAAACTGTTTTTTGTTTCAGGTTTGTCAAAGTATTAAAAAAATACAATCATTATATATATATATATATATATAATATATATATATATATATATATATATAATATTACGGTGGAGACCTTTGTATATCCTGAGTACCCCACTTAACAAAATGTTGTTGAAATATTTTTATAATATTTTACTTTGATTTACACTTCTGTCAAAAGTAAGATTATTAGAACAAAAAAAATTAAATAACGATAATAAATATCTTGAGCAACAATCAGCATATTAGAATGATTTCTAAGATCATGTGACACTGACATTCAGGAATAAATTAGCACAGGAAAGAGTATCATTTTTAAAATATACATCATTATATATTATAAATATAGTTAATAACTTTAAAATATAAATGTACCATTTGTATTTATGTTAAACATAGAAATTTTTATACTTTTTATATATGTTGTTAATAGAAACTGTTATTTTGAATTTTAATCATATTTCAAATCCTACTAGTTTTTTACTTTACTTTTGTTCAAATAATGCAGCCTTCGATAAATATTCAACAAACATTCTTTCAAAACATTTAAAAACATACTGACCACAAACGTTTGAACGATAGTTTATTAACTTATTTATAAATATTTTTTATTTTAGATTTAATTTTTTTTATTTATTTATTTATTTTTAAAGAATTCCGTTGTGTTTGAACTTGCAGTCATATGTTTTAAATGGCAATATGGTATAGTGGTTAGTTTACATGACATGTTGAGATGAGGTGCTCATATGGGCAACATCCGTTTGAATTTGGCTTGTACCATTTCCAGATCCACAGCCCCAATCTCTTCCTATCCTCTATTCCTCCTGTTCGGGGGACAGGTCACGGTCTAGTTAATTAAACTCTAATTCGTCTTTTTTTGTGTGTTTCACTAATAAAGAAAATCAAACAGCTGTGAGGACCGAAGTGAAGTATGACGAACGATTTTAGTTTTCGGGTGAACTATCCCTTAAATTTTTGGCACAGCTGAAAAGCTTTTTTCAACTATGCATAGCTATTAATTCAATATTTTCTGAATTTTTGGTTATTAATACTTAATCTTCTTAAATGTAAAATTTAAAATACCATAGAACATGTCCAAGAATTCGCAAAATATTGCATATTTATCACTAATACATTCAAGATTCTGTGTGTTATAGATACAGTATCTATATATATATATATACAGTGGGTACTGAAAGTATTCAGACCCCCTTAAATTTATCACTCTTTGTTATATTGCAGCCATTAGCTAAAATCATTTAAGTTCATTTTTGTTGGGGTCCCAGTTAATGTACCCACGCACCCCATATTGACCGGAAAAAAAACATTTTGTTGACATTTTTGCAGATTTATTACAAAAGAAAAACTGAAATATCACATGGCCTAAGTATTCAGACCCTTTGCTCAGTATTTAGTGAGAAGCACCCCTTTGATCTAATACAGCCATGAGTCTTTTTGGGAAAGATGCCACAAGTTTTTCACACCTGGATTTGGGAATCCTCTGCCATTCCTCCTTGCAGATCCTCTCATGTTCTGTCAGGTTTGATGTAAACGTTGGTGGACAGCCATTTTTAGGTCTCTCTAAAGATGCTCAATTGGGTTTAAGTCAGGGCTCTGGCTGGGCCATTCAAGACAGTCACAGAGTTGTTGTGAAGCCACTTTTTCGTTATTTTAGCTGTGTGCTTAGGTCATTGTCTTGTTGGAAGTTAAACCTTCTGCCCAGTCTGAGGTCCTGAGCACTCTGGGGAAGGTTTTCGGTGAGGAGGGAAGAGGGGGGAAAAGGGGGGGGGGGCAATATATCCCTTGCTTGGCCTCATTCGATCTTCCTCGATTGGGCCACCAGTCGGCTGTCCCTGCAGCTGAAAAACACCCCCACAGCAGTATGCTGCCACCACCATGCTTCACTGTTGGGATTGTATTGGATAGGTGATGAGCAGTGCCTTGTTTTCTCCACACATACCTCTTAGAATTAAGGCCAAAAATTTCTACCATGGTCTCATCAGACCAGAGAATCTTATTTCTCACATCTTGGAGTCCTTCAGGTGTTTTTTCATGTGTCTTTCACTGAGGAGAGGCTTCCGTCGGGCCGCTCTGCCCTAAAGCCCCGACTGGTGGAGGGCTGCAGTGCTGGTTGACTTTCTACAACTTTCTCCCATCTCCCATCTGCATCTCTGGAGCTCAGCCACAGTGATCTTTTGGGTTCTTCTTTACCTCTCTCACAAGGCTCTTCTCCCCCGATAGCTCAGTTTGGCCGGACGGCCAGCTTTAGGAAGGGTTCTGGTCATCCCAAACGTCTTCCGTTTAAGGATTATGGAGGCCACTGTGCTCTTAGGAGCCTTAAGTGCAGCAGAATTTTTTTTTTTAACCTTGGCCAGATCTGTGCCTTGCTACAATTCTTTCTCTGAGCTCTTCAGGCAGTTCCTTTTACCTCATGATTCTCATTTGCTCTGACATGCACGGTGAGCTGTAAGGTCTTATATAGACAGGTGTGTGGCTTCCAATCAAGTCCAATCCAGATAATAATCAAACACAGCTGGACTCAAATGAAGGTGAGGAACCATCTCAAGGATGGTCAGAAGAAATGGACAGCCCCTGAGTTAAATATATGAGTGTCACAGCAAGACCATGTGATACTTAAGACCATGTGATATTTCAGTTTTCTTTTTTAATAAATCTGCAAAATGTCAACAATTCTGTGTTTTTCTGTCATATGGGGTGCTGTGTGTAGAATAAAACCATTTATGAGGAAAAAAAATGAACTTAAATGATTTTTAGCAAATGGCTGCAATATAACAAAGAGTGAAAAATTTAAGGGGGTCTGATTATTTTCCGTACCCACTGTATATATATATAATTTATTTTTTTCTACACTCCGCCGCTAAACCAACATCCCCCACCTGATTATGCTGAGTATGACTTCATTAAACTAACATTGCCAACCAAATAAGCACTATCTCTGTCTACATAATGCATTAAACAGAAGGTTAGACTCTTCAAAAACATTTTTAAATCTTCACTTTACAATAGGGCCCCCCCCCCCATTAGTTAAGTTGTTTTGATTACTAATATTGCCTACCCCTGACCATACATTTGTTACAGTATCTAATATAATCGTTGGTACATTATAATAAAAATCAACCATCATTTGTTATTCATGTTAGCTCATATGCCCTTATATCATTTTCACAATGTAACTTTTGATTTAATTATGGTCGTAGTAAATGGTGAGGAACATTAACTAAGATTAATAAATGCTTAGAAGTTTTTTCATGTTAACTATAGTATAAATTGAACAAATTCTTTCTTATGCCATGCTGATCAGCAAATGCGTGGCTTATTCATCAGGTTACACATTTGAAAGTGAAGTGACATGTGGCCAAGTATGGTGACCCATACTCAGAATTAGTGCTCTGCATTTAACCCATCCAAAGTGCACACACACAGCAGTTAACCCCCACTTAGCAGTGGCAGCATTTATGTCGGGCGTTTGGTTCGGTGCCTTGCTCAAAGGGCACCTCAGTCGTGGTATTGAAGGTGGGAGAGAGCGCTGTACATTCACTCCCCCCACCTACAATCCCTGCCGGTACAAGACTCGAACCCACAACCTTTGGGTTATGAGTCCAACTCTCTAACCATTAGGCCACGACTTCCCTAAAGTATTTCTAAATACGTTTCTAAATCTGATGAGCACAGATAACAGTCTGGAGCTGCTTTGACTGGATTTTTACTTGGCTTCTCTCATAACAGATTAGAGGACATGACCTTCTTTGGCAGACAGAAGGGTTTCATGGGAAGCCAACTATGACACCCAAACTGAACATATTGTGCGACTGAGCAGAGAAAAGCTCAATTATCCAATTAGAAAGAACAAAAACGAAAGTGGGTAGCAAAGTAGACACACACACACACACACACACACAGCTAAATGCCTCATTGCAGCTATCAATGTCTTTACAGCTAATAATCAAACACACTCACCTAAACTGTCTCTCAAGTATTTAGATTTGGGAAATCTGATTTAAATCTGATTCTAGTCAAATGGTTCATGCAACGATTTAAAATTTTCCTTTCTCTTTGGAGTGTTATAAGTTCTTGGTGCGTAAAGAAGATCTGTAAAGTTTCAAAGACTAGTCTCAAATCCAAAGAGATGTTCTTTATTAAAGTTAAGAGTCAGCCACATCTACCTAAACTGGCTCGTTCTAACACGCCCCCACATGTCTACGTCACGATGTGGGACAGCTGTGCATAACGGCGCCCAAATGTTCACGGCAAAGAAAGAATGCTAACTTTGCCTTCTTGCTTGTGTATGTTGTTGCCGTGTGTTTCGTTGTGAAAGAGAAACTACTTTGTTTGGTCTTCCAAAAGAGGCCACGACTAGAAATCAGTGGTTAAATTATATTTACAACACTGTTCCAGAACAAATTCAACCCCATATATTCAGATGTGTGCAGCTCATTTTATGGAGGACTGTTTACTGATTCTGGTAGAGTTGACTACAATGCCGGCTGTTCCGACTCACAGACTGTAAGTAAGTTTTTTTTTATATTTAAAGAATTTGCCACTGATGATTCAAACGCGAGTTTTGAGCAGCGTAGAATAGCGCTTGTTGATTGTCATTTCTCCGATCACAAATGCAGATATGGTTTTATGTTTACACGGCGCGATGCAACGCAACGCGTAAAAAGACAGTATAAATCATTATAATCAGTAATTATGTCCCCACTGGATGCAACAAATGCCTCTTTTATAATGGGTTTTCATGTTTTTGTCTCGTCGCTCCCGCCTGACAGGGTATCATTACAATATGGTGAGGGGCATAACATTTACGTCACACGCTTGAGGTATTCGGCCAATCACAACACACTGGATAGCTGGCCAATCAGAGCACACCTAGCTTTTTAGACCGATGAGCTTTGTAAAAATTGACGTGTTTCAGAAAGGCGGGGCGTATAGGAGATTTTAGCAACATCATATGACCCTTTTAAAGCAACATTGTTTTGATCATGTAAGATCCTTTCAAGCCTTGATAGTCATGTAGATATTGAGTACAGGTTGTGCTGAGATAAAAGAGTGTTAACCTGATGATGAGAGCGCACAGAATAAGTAGGACATAAGGGTTAGATAAGGATACACACACTCCAGAACACACACACACATCAGGACTACAAAAACAAATTCAGAGTAGAAGAAAAGTGGAATTTACCTTTGAACTAATTGACATTTACATGATCGCTACTATCTGATTCAGGTCCATATTCTGATTAAGTATTTTTTTTTTTCTTTAAAAAGGAATGTTTCTGTGTAAACCATGTAATTATCGTTTATTGCAATTTTTTGCCATTTTTACACCACACCTTATTAGTTTTGTTACTTAAAATTAAATAAATAACATGCATCATTTATGTCTCTCATTTATGCAGCTTGCTTATATTGTCCCACAGAAATGTAAAAAATGTAAAAAGAAGAAAAAAAAGCTTTATGAATGATTTACAAATTCATCCTGATTGCAATGGAAAAAGTTTTCCTTTAATATCTCTTTATATTTAATATGTCCCTGAATAATATTTTTGTACATGTGTAAAGTGTTCAACTTTGTGAAAAAGTAGTGCACTTAATTGTACTAAATGTGCACTTCAAATCAAAAATTAGATTTTTTAAAACAACTATATTTGTAGTAATTGTCAAACAATCATCATTGCATGTGTAACTAATGACATGTATTGCATGTAAATACATGGCATGCAGATTTCAACAGAAATTACATTAAAGTATATTTTAGTTTATCATAAATGCTTGTCAGTACATTGAGCAGTACACTTTAACCATAGACAATAGAAGTAATTATGAACTTGAGTCCTACTTATGCCAGTTAAAAAAGTAAAGTTCAGCTAATTGCATTTTATAGAAAGTTTAATTTATGCAATTAACATGCAATTAGTTTTCCGGAAATATTATGTTCGGTTCACACATGTATATTATTTCTGTGAACTTTTTTAAAAGTATGCTAAAGTGTACTTCTTTTTCACAATGGCAGTTTTGGTGGATTATCGAAGATGTTTATATGAACCAAAATTCTGATTAATACAGTCAAATGCCAGCTGTCTTCTTCAGATTTCTAGAAACCAGAATATTAAATTAGTCTGGTTATGGCCATCAGATTATTGGGTTTATATGATGCCTACATAATCAAATTATGAACAAATTCTGATTATTATGAACATGCCATTTTTAGAAACCACTGGCTTCATCTGGAACCCAAAATTTCCTAAATATTTCCATCTATGTCACTGGGTTGTTGTCGGAAATGTTGGAATGTTGTCCAGTCAAAAGCTCAAAACTTTCTCCCATTAAATTCCACTGTACCACTGAACTACTTCACTGCAGAGTAAAAGACTGAGCTGAAGTGTTGATAAGATGCTGATACACGATTTCCTCTCTACACCTTTCTACTATTGTATAATATAATGTAATTATCCCTGCAAAAGTCTAAGTATCTTAACCCTTAAATGCATGAATGTTTCGACAATCATTATTACATATTCGGGTCTTCATATCCCGGACCTATATATCCAGGACTGATGGACCTCTAACTTCTGCAACAGCAAAAAACTCTCTTGATATTTTAAGAACAATTACAGAAGAATAAAATAAAGCATATTTCGTTACCTTTTGAAACTTAAAAGGGTTCAATTTGAGCAGATGATTTTACCATCACTGTCATCGTCAGAGCGCACATCCACAGTACATTCAGCATCTGCCTCATGTTCACGATCTCAAACATATTCTCAAAACTATCGTTTTCAATGACTTCATATTCAATATTTTGATCACTGGCAGCTTATTCACCACATCCAGCATCAAATGACAGTGACATTTATATTTCATTGCGTATAGTAATTGTTCTGCAGTAAAGCCATTCAAATCAGTTACATTTTTGCTGATGATATTCGTTTGTTTTATGCCTGCCGTAATTATGAGTGAAATGTCACGTCATCATTGTGTATCAAACAGTGACACCTTGAGGAATAAAAGTGAATTACACTTATTGAGTCATCAGACATTTAATTATTGTTGAAAAAAATATATTTACACTATTACATACCTCAGGTTGCAAGCGACCTTATACACTTTTTACAAAAAAATTATCAGAAAACAAGCATTCTTTTATATTTTACTATTTTTTTCCTGTTATATTGTTTATAATTAATAGATTGAGGAATACTAAGAAAGTTGATGTCTAACTTAAAAAAATTAAGGAGGGAGAGGGTAGAGAATGATGTACCGGGGTCGCTAAAGACCCGAGGTATGCATTTAAGGGTTAATAAAATAACAAACATTTCAGATTTCATATCTGAGTCTATAGAGTAAGACAATAATCTAACCATTTCATACAGTCTAAAATGATGGAGTGGAGTTTTCAAGATTTTTTTTTTACCTCAAAGAGGTCATCTTTTGTCTTTCAACTGAATCAAATAATTATTACCTCCATTATTACCTACAAGATTAAACCAACAATATCTCTAACATGATTTTACCTTTCCTTAAAGTGACAGGCAACCCAAAAATTCTGTTATTAGATACTCACTCTCATGTCATTTCTAAACATCACATATTTCTTTCTGTGGAACAAAAATATATTTTGAGAAATATTTTAGAAGGATATTTTGGAAGTCAACTGTCACCAAAATGTATTAACATTCTCCAAAATATGTTCTTTTGTGTTCCACAGAAGAAAGAAAACCATGCAGGTTTGAAACAACATGAGGGTGAGTAAATGAAAATAGGAATTTCATTTTTGTGTAAACTATCCCTTTAAGAAAGAGGACTGTTTGCTCATGCAAGACTCACAACCACAATGCTATGGCGTTGTGGATGGTTGCTAAGGTACTCTGAGTAGTTTTCAGCATGTGACTGCTATAGGATGTTCTGGGTGGTTACTTACTCATCTTGACAGTTTATTTTACAGTAATGTCCAACTGAATCTTAAATTCCTAGAACACGTACAGTAACATTTTTGCCTAAAGCTCCCATTAATTTCTGACTCGGACCTTATGCTATTAGTTATTAAGTGGATGAATGCAAATAAAGTAATGCTAGTGATGTTTTGTTTGGTACGTTCCTCTCTCTGGGAGGGGCATGTGAAGTCTGCCATGTGGCTGATGCTGGTACTCACTGTTCCCTCCTTTTTATCCTTTCCCCTGTCACGTCTTCCCAAAATCGAATGATTTCTATGCATACTAGAATTAAACCTTTCTCTGAAAGCACTGGATTAGAGAGAAAGGAAGCTGGGCACGGGCACCCACACTCCTGCAGCATACAACGTGCTACATGTCTTGTTTCCAGGGTAACGGTGAGAAATATTTTGGCCGCCTAAAAAGTAAGGGGTCTGATAAGGCTCGGGAGAGGAGACAGAGAGGAAAAGGAGAACTAATGGGAGGGTTGATCAAGGACAATCAGTGCACTGGAGAGAAAACGAGGGGGCTATACGCGGCCCCAGAGGAACAGAGATGTGAGACCAGAGCCATTCTGATGTAATGAGAAAAGCTGCAACCTTTCTGATGTAGCTTTATCATTGAAATGTTCTTTACTCTCTGGGACAATTTACATAGCCTTGCTTTAACCGGTTCAACATATTTCTAGAATCAAAAAGTGCTATCAACACTCCAAAATTACCCAAATATTAGGGTTGCAACAACTAATTAATAATGATAATGAAAACAGTAGACAATGCGTGACATTCAAATAAACAGCAACACTCTGATAACCATCAGCTCTTGATAAACACCCCACAATGAAAGTAAACTGTGTTTACATGCATTTTTTAAATCACTTGGGCTTTATCCGGTTTTGATATCAAACCTAAACAAACATGTAGACAATGTATTAGCTGCTAGAATGAAGATTGTATTCAAGGTTTTGGCTTACAAGATATTTGTGCCAGTTGTGACCTTTACACAATTAAAGATCAGTGTTTAACGCATTTATGTAACCTTGAATATTAGGGATGCACCGATACCACTTTTTCCAGTACTCGCCCGATACGATACTTTTATTTTTGGTACTTGCAGATTACATACATTTTTTTAATATTGGGTACAGAAACCAAAAGAGTATGTATAATGTTAGTTGGTTAACTTCATTTATCAAATAGATAGTCAAACCAAAATTTATTCAGACACCTTCAACATTTCTCACATTATCACAGTTTATTCGCTATAGTTTAGAAAATGGTAATAAAATATGACAAGAACTCAGAGTTAAACTGTGAGCTTGATAATGTTAGATAACTTTGATAGAAAGGTATGTAATGGATTACAATCAACCAAAAAATATTCAGACAGCTGTTAGTATGACAATATTTACACAACTATGAATACTTAGTCGGGCAACCCTTAGCCTTAGTCTCCTGGGCATGCTGTCATCCAGGTTCATGAAAACCTCAACTTCAATTTTTTTCCCAGTCCCAAATTTGTATAAGTTTAACTGGTAGTCCACTGTATGAAGAATTTTGTGGTATGATTTGTCACGGTTTACTTTATTTTGCTATCCTCACTTACATAAATGAACTATAGTGTCCTGCACCCACTAGTAAAACAAATACCAAAAATTATATCTGGTCTCTGAATAATTTTTGGTTTGACTGTATATCCTTCGGTTATTTTCACACTTAATTATGCCCATTAAAAAGTATTTTACAAGTTTTTGTAACTTTCACTGTTCATTTTTTTGCTGTAATACTGCAGGGAACCACTCGTTATAAATATCCTAACGGTTATATTTTCAGAAATAGAAGTCGCGAAGATTCAAAGATTTTTTCATCTGAAATGTGCTACGCGTGCACGTATTTGTACTGGCGCGGTATGAGAGTAACAAGTAGTACAGCCTAGCGCATTTCACACAGGCTGTTAAATTCACTTTTGCCAGAAATTTGTATATTTGATCAGCAAGGGAACATTAATCAGCATGGACATTATAAGACATTAATGCTGCTGAAAATTCAGCTTTGCCACCATGTTATTTTGTTGACACTAGGTGTCGCTGCGGGGTGGAAGTAAGAGGGAGAGAAGAGTAGTGGGGGAAAGTGAAGAAGTGTTGGAAGAAGTATGTGTTTGTTTGTGCTGTTGCATGTGAATATTAAAGAGAATCATCTGAGTTGTATCGTACTTCCCTGTGTCTAATTTCGTCTTTATAAGACATAACAAAATTGGCAACGAGGATGCTGAACGTCTGCACACAGAATTGACGAAGGATGTCTACGGTAAACACTCCATTTCCAAGCCCCTTCCTCCCATACCCGGGAGAGCCAGCCATATCATTTACAACATGGGAGAAAATGTTTAGTGATTAATGCATCCGGTGATGAGTGGACCGAGGTGAGAAAAAGAGCTCTTCTACTTTACTGCCTTGGAAATGAGGAGCAATGAATTTTCTAAACTCTTCCCGACACAGGTGACATACTGGACTCGGAGATTGCTGTCTTACAGACTTTAAAGGGTTACTCCACCCCAAAATGAAAATGTTGTCATTAATCCCCCCATGTCGTCCAAACCCGTAAAAGCTTTGTTTGTCTTCGGACATTAATTTAGATATTTTTATTTAATTAATTATTTTTTTCTGGAGCAACCGGGAGTGCTTGTGACTGTCCCATTGACTGCAAAGTAAATAACACTGTCAAGGCTCAGAAAAGTATGAAAGACATCGTAAAAATAGTCCATCTGCCATCTGTGGTTCAACCGTAACGCTATGAAGCAACGAGAATACCTTTTGTACTCAAAGAAAACAAAAATAACGACTTTATTCAACAATTTGTCTCCTCCGCGTCACCGTAGCGCCATTTTGGAGAGTATCCAAAACTGCGAATACTGTTCTGTGTCAGCCTCAGCACACAGATACGCTGTTTTCGTTCAAATCAAAGTGTAAATAAATGTAGAAAACGTATCAGTGTGGTGCGGCTGACACAGACAAGTAGAACCGTATACGCAGTTTACGTTCAGTGGATACTCTCCAAAAAGGCGCTACGGTGATGCGGATTAGACAAATTGGTGAATAAAGTCATTATTTTTGTTTTCTTTGCATTTATTTTGCATTATTATTTACAAAAATAATTCTCGTCACTTCATAAAATTCAGATTGAACCATTGATGGCAGATGGACTATTTTGACGATGTCTTTCATACTTTTCTGGACCCTGACAGTGTAATTTACTTGGCAGTCAATGGGACAGTCACAAGCCTCCCAGGTTTCATCAAAAATATCTTAAATTGTGTTCCGAAGACGAACAAAGCTTTTACGGGTTTGGAACGACATGAGGGTAAGTGATTAATGACAAAATTAAAATTTTGGGGTGAAGTAACCCTTTAACCCTAAAATCAACTTAGTAGCGGAGAGACACACATTTCGCAAATGTACAGAGAATCAGTCCTACATTACTTTGCAGCTTTAAGAGACTTGGATTCCAAATGTGAGTTTGGCACTAATACAGATGACATGATCAGGGACCACTTAATCAAACATGTGGCAAGTCACCACATACGTGAAAGGCTGTTTTTTTAAACTGATTTGACCTTATCAAAGGCAATTACAATCGCTACTCAGATTGAGGCTGCGAGTGAACAAGCAAAGAGTATCGCAGGGGACCAGGCTATATCTGTGCAAGCCGTACAGTCTCAGTCACATGATGCTGCGGGTCGGAGGCGGCATAACGTATCACACAAACACCCCAAGCCTTCTTCCTCTGGCTCTTTACTGTCAACATTGTTTTCCTGCACATGTTACCGCTGGACCAAAAGACATTACACCGAATCTCGTGGATTACAATTTGCAACTAGACGGATGTACGGTTACTTCCTCTACAGTCAAAAATCTGGGTGTTATATTAGATAGCAACTTGTCTTTTGAAAATCATATTTCCCATGTACAAAAAACAGCAGTTTTCCATCTTAGAAACATTGCCAAGGTACGAAACATGATACCTGTTTCTGATGCAGAAAAGCTAGTTCATGCATTCATGACCTCTAGACTGGACTATTGTAATGCACTGCTAGGTGGTTGTCCTGCATCTACAATAAACAAGCTACAGGTAGTCCAAAATGCAGCGGCTAGAGTCCTTACCAGGTCAAGAAAATATGATCATATTACCCCAATTTTACAGTCTCTGCACTGGCTACCTATTAAGTTCTTTATCAGTTACAAAATATTATTACTTGCCTATAAGGCCCTTAATGGGTTAGCTCCTGCGTACCTAACTAGTCTTCTACCACGTTACAATCCATCACGCTCCCTAAGGTAGCAAAATTCTGGACTTTTGGTAGTACCTAGGATAGCAAGTCCACTAAAGGAGGTAGAGCTTTAATGCATTTGGCTCCCAAACTCTGGAATAACCTTCCTGATAACGTTCGGGGTTCAGACACACTCTTTCTGTTTAAATCTAGATTAAAGACACATATCTTTGGCCAAGCATTCAAATAATGCATCTCATAATCTTGTACTGCAGTTATATCTGATCATATGCACATTATTATTCTTTAGCTTTAAACAAATCAATTTTGCTTGGTTAGAACAGCAGCTACGCTAACTATTTGTATTGGTTATCTGTTTTGACACGGAAACTAGATTACACAAGTTCAGTATGGATCCAGAAAACTGAGAAGAGATGATGCAAACCTAAGAGGACCTAGATGATGCCAACCCTGAAACAAGTACAGGAACTACCACATTTGATATAAGTTTGATTGGCATCATATATAAGGCTGTTAATATTATTCCGTATGTTTATTACGTTTAAATTGATTTTCCGTTTAATGCTGGTTCGTCTGGCCAGAGGAGAACTGGCCCCCTGTCTGAGCTTGGTTTCTCCCAAGGTTTTTTTTTTTCTCTATTTCTGTCACCGATGGAGTTTTGGTCCTTGCCGCTGTCGCCTCTGGCTTGATTAGTTGGGGACACAATATCATCGACTTGATTGCACAGACACTATTTAAACTGAGCTGGATGTTGACATAACTGAATTCAATGATGAACTGTCTTTAACTGAAAAATTGAGTGTTTACTATTGTCATTTTGCATTATTGACACTATTTTCCTAATTAATGCTGTTCAGTTGCTTTGACACAATCTGTATTGTTAAAAGCGCTATATAAATAAAGATGACTTGACTTGACCGCTGTGGGTCTGATAAACATTTGGCCAATGCACAACACTGCCCTGCTATCCGTGCAAAATGTAAAAATTGCAAGGAAATGGGACATTTTGCCCATGTGTGTCGATCGACTGACACAAGTTCATTGCATGAGATCCAACTGCCTGAGTACTGTTCTTTACATGCATGACAATCAACAATTAAGATTGTTTGCCCTGTTTCCATAACAGCTTCTGATACTGTAGAGGTTTAGTTGATGGGGGATACCGGCTCATCCGTCTCCAGCCAAAATCAATATACGATGCCAATTTTAATTCTGTGCCTCTTCAGACACCTATTGCTTGCCCGGTCAGATACTCACTTGCACCGATCCCAGTATTGGGTTGCTTACCCGTAACTGTGTCTAGAGATACTGCCACATGTTCCGCGAAACTTTTCACAGTTGATTCAGGCACTGCATTGCTGGGCATGGATCTAGTAAAAGGATTACACCTGTGCTTCGAGGGTCAACGCTTGCTTTCTCCCCTTCTTACAACTGGATCTCAGGTTCCTTCTGCTGTAATGTGCCTTTCAGGACCAGCCACACCTCTGGAAATCTTGCTCTGGTCCATCAAAAACTGTGCCGCTTACCTCTGTCTGTGTGCTCTACTGTTTCCAAAGAGTTGGATCACCTTCTCAAAGAAGGGGTAATTGAAAAAATGGATGCGTCTCCCTGGGTTTCCCCGATCGTTGTCACACAAAAGAAAATGGGTGGCATTCACTTGTGTCGATCTTAGAGAACCCAATAAAGCTATCATGACTGACAGTTATCCACTGCCACATATGAACTACCACATATGAGTTGCTCTCACTACTTAGTGGGGCTACATTATTCTTGACTATTGATCTTCAAAGAGCGTACCATCAGGTCATGTTGCACCCTGATAGTAGAGACTTAACTGCTTTCAGGATTACTAGCATGTACTACTAGGATGTACGGATCACGCGCTGTCATAACTTCACTGCCGACTGTGTGTTTCGTCTTCCTCTGCCTTCTGAACCCCTGGAAAGTGATTCAGACAATGATCCAGAACAAGTAGCTTTGCTTACCTCTGCGCTGACTGCTGTGACCCAGAAAGAGTTTGCAGCTGCTTCTTCCTCCTGTCCCGAGTAGGGTTAGGCACCGAAACCTGGTGCCATACCTATGTAACCGGTATGTAGTAGAACCGAATCAGAACACAGACTGCGGTGCCTCTTTTGGGTGCCACTTAAATGCTTGAGTGATCGATTTAAATATTTGTCCTGGTAATCTGAAACGACGTAAGGATCACCGGCACCGCACGTGAAAATAATTTCCTGACTGAGAAAATTCACGATACGCAAGTCGGAAAGCTCTAATAATACAAATCCAACACATCTTTGTAGTAACGCGAATGTCCATGTTGTTTTCACATTCCGACTTAAAAGCACAACTCGGGAAATGAGGGCATCCGAGGAGCGTCTGACTGCAGCAATTACACTTGCTCTGATGGCAGTTAGCAAGCTAAGCAAAACATTCTGAAATTAAATTGCCTAAAGCTAAACTTCCCTTGTAATGACTTGCAATGAGAAGTGTTTCTAAACCTGTTGTCCAACAAAAGAGACACTAACGTTTTTACTCACACTGCTCCTTTTTGTGATCTGATGTGGCTTATTGTACAGAATGAGGCAGAAAATATGTTCTATGCTGTAAAAAGCATATGGTAAAAGGCTATGTCGATTAGCAATGGATTATATTATAAATATGCTTAATTATAATGAAAATACCAAAGGTGGCTTGAATAACACAGATAAACTATACATTGTCGCAGTCGAGTGTTTATTGTCTTTG
Organism: Sinocyclocheilus anophthalmus; assembly: GCA_018155175.1. Taxonomy (NCBI): domain Eukaryota; kingdom Metazoa; phylum Chordata; class Actinopteri; order Cypriniformes; family Cyprinidae; genus Sinocyclocheilus; species Sinocyclocheilus anophthalmus. The sequence continues at coordinate 88,336 of JADLZN010011362.1, read as the reverse complement.
TTTTATCATTCAAAATGTTTATATCTTCTGTTTACTTCAGTTACAGCGATAGCCCAGGCTTTGTCCATATTAGGGAGTCCTGATGCTATTTCTTCTGTGATGCACATGTGGAGTTTCCGCGCGAGGGCGCCCTCTTGCGTCCAGTATGAATGACACAGACATTAAATGTGTTTATACAAACTGAGACATGAATTATCTGCAACGGACGACTTCATCCTGAGGGGATTACGTCTCATTGCACCTGTATCCTTACGTCATAGGTTAGTGATGCTTGCACATGAGGGGCACCAGGGCATCGTACGCACAAAGCAGCGGCTACATGATCTATACTGGTGGCCGTGGATGGATGACTCTGTCACACGTATTATCTCCTCTTGTCAACTGTGTCAAGTGTCGGACAAAACCGCAAAAATACACCCTGCCCCACTGCAGCCTGTGCCTTTTCCTGCTGAGCCGTGGAGAAAACTAGTGTTGGATGTAGTGGGCCCATTTGAGTCGGATAACTGGGACTGCCATTATGCCCTAACCCTTATGGACTATCATAGCAAATGGCCTGAAGTAGGGGTGTACGATATCACGATTTTTGATTGTGGACGATTAAAAGTCTCCACAATCTGCTTTTGAAGAAATATCATAGTATCGCGCTACAGCGCACATTCTATCAGTTGCCGTTCTGGCGCCTCAATATAATGCGCCACATACATTCACATCAAATGTTAACTCAGCGGTAGAGTTACACTCACGGGACACTGCACTTATTCGCGAACATTTAAAATAAAAATTGTGTTTTAAAGCCTTGCTGGTTAAACATTTAATTTGTGCACTGCTCTGACATTTTCTGAGCTCGTACACCTGAGGCGCGCGAACACAAAGAAGCCTGTCAAACAGTGCCTGATTACTAGACTAAGTTATCTTTTGCATCTGATTGTGCCAATAAAAACACAAAAGGTTTACATATAAGCAGTTGGTTATGTCTAAAGTGAAGGTAAACAGTATATATATTAGATGCGTGCTGTGACAGCAGACTATAGAACTAAACATGCTGCCAGTTTGTCATTAAAGGACAAAGGACAGTGATACTGTAGTTCACCCAAAAAAAATTAAATAAATATAGAGCTGAACTGGATTATGACATGACTTTAGCTGGAAAAATGACTCTTTGTTATTGTCTTCTTGCATTATTGACAAACGATGTTCCTGTTTGACACTGTAAAGCTGCTTTGACACAATCAGTATTGTATAAAGCACTATATAAATAAAGGTGACTTGACTTGACTCTTCTAAAACAAGGGGACAAAGTGCATGTTAAGCTTCCGTGGCATGTACCAAAAGGACACCCAAGATTTTCAGAGCCAAAAGAGATCAGAAAGCAGGTGGGAAGGAATACTTTCATCCTTTCGGACGGTAGAAAATGGCATGCATCACAACTGGTGCTGTCTCCTGGATCGAACAGAGTCGATGGGACTGATTGGCTTATGTAGCCCCCTCACGAGCAGGTCCAGGTACACAGATCTGGACCTGGTGATTGTGTTTCACCTCGTCTTCAGCGGGTGAGATATCCTCCAAATTGGTTAAAAGACTATGTGCACTTAAACCAAACGCAAATAACTGAATTATATCATATATTCCACAAAACTTTAAAACACTGTTTGAAGGAGAGCACTGGATCTTGTAATAATCTATAGTCTGCCCCGACCCAGATTCTTACTCCACAATATGTTTGATCATGCTAATTTCCCAAAATGGCTTAATTATTATAGAGAAGAAGAAAGTCAACAGTTATGTTGTTTGTAGATCATTTGGAATGATTACATCCTGAGCAAATGGTGACCAATTGTAGAAAGGGAGCAGGTGTGGAACACTGAGAACCACCTCAGACAAAAGAGGTGTCAGAACTTAATTAACATACAAACCACAGCTGTAACAACAGGAGCAACTACATTTACATTGAGGGTAAACTCTAAGTGTATAAAATATTTGAGCTTAGGATGTTCGGGGTTCAGTCTGACTCCGTTGAACCCAAGGTACTACATGTACTTTGTCACTACTATTCTGTAATAAAAGTTATTCTTCATCAAGATCTTCGACGTCTTCACTTTTTCTTACAATCTATTACCAAAAAAAAAAAAAAACTCTATTCAACCAAAATAAACAACAAACTGGTTATCAAAAGTTGCAGACCTACTAAGCCCTCGTCAACCTTTTGCAAAAGCATGTGAATGTCATAGTATAGCGTTCCCATTCCGAGGTTTGCGGTATGAGATTTTTCCTCCAGGCACAAACGTATGACTGAACACAGGTGTGAAGTCGCACATCAACATTGACTTCTTCTAAAACCTCTGATCATTTACACATGCAAGCAGCAATCTTACACTGGTGTGGCATACTGTAAGGTAAAAGCAAAAAGTATTCACTGCAGATTAAGGCTGATTCGAGAACAGCGACTGATCCGACCAACTGAACAGAAGACTCATGCGGGAGGAGAAAAGAGCTCTAACGAAAGAGCTGCAGTGAACATGCAGACACCGTCCTGAGATTCATAAAAAGGTCATCCAGATCAGGTTTCTAACTGCAACAGCAATGACGGGATGTGATTACAACAAGAATTTCCACATGGTCCTGAGCTGTAGTCTGGCTTTGCATTCATAACACTCCCGCAGCTATAAAAATTACTGTGTATTCAGATACAGAGACTCAATAATGCATGGAAGCTACAGTAGTAGTCGGAATATTTAAGATTAAAGGGATAGTTCACCCAAAAATGAAAATTTTATGTTTATCTGCTTACCCCCAGGGCATCCAAGATGTAGGTGAATTTGTTTCTTCAGTAGAACACAAATTATGATTTTTAACTCCAACCGTTGCAGTCTATCAGTCTTATAATGCATGGCAATGGTAACAAAATCTATGAGAGTAAAAAAAACATGCACAGACAAATCCAAATTAAACCCGGCGGCTCGTGACGACACACCTCATGCACCGGAACCCATGCGCGGGCACAAAGCAGTTGGACATAGTGGTGTATTAGAGGTAAAAAAATGATATAAATACTGTTCGGTTTCTCGCACAAACCGATAGTTTCGTGTCTTAGGACATTAATGTGTCATCACGAGCCGCAGGGTTTTTGGATTTGTCTGTGCATGTTTTTTTTTTTTTGTTACCATTGCCATGCATTATAAAAGTGAAAGTGACGTGACATGTGGCCAAGTATGGTTACCCATACTCGGAATTAGTGCTCTGCATTTACCCATCCAAAGTGCACACACACAGCAGTGAACACACACAAACCGTGAACACACACCTGGAGCAGTGGGCAGCCATTTTTTTTGTTGCGGCGCCCGGGGAGCAGTTGGGGTACTTGCTCAAGGGCACCTCAGTCGTGTATTGAAGGTGGGAGAGAGCGCTGTGCATTCACTCCCCCCACATCCCTGCCGGTACGAGACTCAAACCCACAACCTTTTGGGTTATGAGTCCGACTCTCTAACCATTAGGACCACGACCTTCCCCGTCGATAAGACTGATAGACTGCAACGGTTGGAGTTAAAAATCATAATTTGTGTTCTACTGAAGAAACAAAGTCACCCACATCTTGGATGGCCTGGGGGTAAGCAGATAAACATTCACGTTTCATTTGGGTGAACTATCCCTTTAAGAATAATTAATGTTTTTGAAAGAAGTCCCTTATCTCACTCTCATTCATTTGATCAAAAATACAGTAAAACTAGTATAATAGTATAAAAACTGAAGTATAATTTAAAATAACTGTTTTCTATCTTAAAGTATTTTAAAATGTAATTTATTCCTGGCAAAGCTGAATTTTCAGCAACCATTTTCCAGTCTTCAGTGTCACATGATTTGGTGCTCAGTTGTTATAAATTATTATTAGTGCTAAATTGTTAAAAATGATGCTTATTATTTTCATCTTTGAAAACCGTTGTTGCTTATTATTATTATTTTTTTTTTTTTATGATAGAAAATTAAAACAAAAAAAAAACTGCAGTTACTTTAGCAACATAATAAATGTCTTTGCTGTCACATTATTTTGTTTAATTTAATTTATTGCATCCTTGTTGAATAAAAATAGAATCATATTCATTTTTTTTACCCCAAACTTTTGAATGATAGTGAATCATTGGTTTTCCTTCAAAATATTAATTCAGCCAGCTGTTTCTGAGTATCATGTGACCGAGATGGAGTAATGATGACTAAAATCAGCTTTGCATCACATTATAAATTACATTTAATAAATCCAAATAGCAAACAGTTCTTTTTAATAAAATTCCACAATATTACCATTTTACTGTATTTTGCATTAAATAAATGCAGGCTTGGTGAGCATTAGAGACTTTACATTTACAAAAAAAACATTTAAAATAAAAAGGCACCCCCTTGGCTGTTATAAATTCACTGTAAACCACGGCTTCACGGGGCTTATTGCTTTTATAAAACGGTTATTCCATATACGTAGTAAGGTTTCACAAAATAAAACAGAGCAAATAAAGTGTAATGATATGAATAAAAACATTATTCTTCCACCAAACAATGTAGCTCCTCAGAAACAGTTGTGGTTGCACCAAAGTGGTTGCAAAAGTAAACAAAGGTGTATGTTTGTAGAGTAATAACTGAGCAACTTGTTTTCTCAACTGTTTGTGATGTCAGAAAGTCTCAATTACGCTCATATTTCAACCTGACAAAAAAAACGTAATTCTCATTTTCAGATCCAGGGTTTGTTTTTTAGCGATTTTTGTCTGATAAGCTCTGATACGGTCTCACGAGCACAATGAGCACACTGTATATACAAGCATGCACACACACCTTACCATGCAAGCGATAAACTTTAGTGGCAGCAAGAATATGTTGTTTGTATATGGGCTGGAGATTGATAGACTGACAGAGGAGTCTTCAAAGCCAGAGAAACACTGAACTGGGATCAGATAAGACTGCATTTCTCAGACTGGTAGTTGAGAACGGTGTAACAGTGAGAAACACAACACAGACAGTCAATATCTTGTCTGATAGACTCAACCGCAACTTCCTGAATGCAGTTGTGCACTGTCTGCCGGTGACTGTGTGTGCCAGTTTTAGCCTTAAAGTAATAGCTAAACTAGCATCTACTGATATTAACAAATTGAATAAACATAGATAGAATAGATGTTGGCTAGATCTCTGAAACTATAAAGGCGAGGTGACATTTGTGAATTTTCAGCTCATTTTTGTACTTCAAAAGATGTCCACTGTCAATAGTGTAGTGATAGACAAAGTAAAACTCACACAGAAGTCATTTTCAGATCAAGCAGCTTTCTGTTGGTCAACGCAGTGAAGTTCGGAAAAACTGACCTGATATGAACTTTGTGGTAACTTCTTCACCCTTAAACAAAATTTCAGATTCCATTGATTCCTATTGAAATGACTGGATTTTGCCGGCAACATTTCATTATCAACGGTAAATGTAACCGCAACTTAGGTTACGTTCACACTGCGAGCCTTAGTGCGCTGCTCAATTCTGATTATTGCTCAGATCCAATTTTTTTTGTATAGCTGCTCCAAATTGGTCTATATTTCCTTTCGCGTAAAACTTCGGCACGTGCGCCAACTTATCACGAAAGTTTTCCGCCGTGTGAACCCACGGAAGGACCAATGCACAAACCGAGAGTGTTTAGCCATGATGTATTTCCCCAACAAAGACATCGCTACCCACTTGCTTCATCAAAACTACGCTCCAGTCCGATCGTGTTCTGGGGGTTATATATCGCGTTAGTGGGGTCACTTTAACCCACAGAGTTGAAAAACAACACGCGGCATCAGTAGTTGCCAATTACTAATTCTGCGGGAAAACTGTGGACTTGGCAACACTTGAGCTGTCATGCGGAAGTAAACACGGAGGACATAAAGTAAGCGATTATGTGTTTATTTATAGTGTGATCTGGCACAGAAGCCAGCTAAATTTTGTGCAGGCAATATGAAAAATAAAAGACAAGGATGTGACAGAAGAGAGAAGAGTTTTGCAACTTTTATTATACGAGCCCTCAGAGTTTTTGCTTGCAAAGTAAGAGTCACTGTATTACTTGTGAGTTTTGCACACCCTGTACTCTCCAGGCTGACTACCAGTCGCCCACCTTTCATTGATAACTTGGGTATGTACAGAAGATTCTTTGAAGTAACCCCTTGATGCAGAACATCTGTGACAAATGTTGATCAAGAGTGACGTAAAAGTCACATGAATTCAATATGAACGGTTCTGTGACTGGAGTTGCATGGAAAAGTGCCACTGGTATCTGCGATTTAGTATCGGAACTGAATTGGAATTGAAAAGATCAGATTCCATGTGATTTGTGCTGTTCACACTGTCATGAGTAAAACAGATCACATGTGAGCAAAAATTTAAATCGTCTTAAATTTGCACCAGATGTTGGATAAACCTGTCAACACAATAAAACCACGCTATTCGGGTAAGATTTTAGATCTTAAATGGAAATTCTGTCATCAATTTACTCATGATGATGAATCATGTTGTTCCCAAACCTGTTATGAGTTTCTTTTTTCTTTTGACCATAAACACATATTTGCGAGCTGACGTTTGTATATTTCCTGTCCACAGTTGCTTCAGTAGCCACTGCAACTTATCGCATGGACATGATGAAAAAAGCTACTAATGGAAGTTTGTACAGATGGCCCCCGCAGCAACTGTTCGGAAAATTACCAATCATTCTTGTAAAATATCTGTTCTTGTTTTGGTGTTCACAGAGGTGAAAATGCATACAGGTCTGTGGCACAACTTAGCGTGAGTAAATAAAAAAAACTAAATTCATTTTTGGGTGAACTATCCCTTTAACAAGAATGTTTTGCATGTACTGTAAGGTCAGGGCACTTTGTCACATTTTAGATGTTCATTTTATACCATTGTTTGCTGAAAAGCCTGTTTTATGGTTAGCCATTTATAGTTATAGATAGTTTCATTGTGACAACTTACCCCATATAGTTTGTAAATAAACTATATCTTATTTTCACGTGCAATAATGGTTGAAATTGTAAATCGTTTTTATTTCTTTGTGCCTATACAGATATTGACTTTCACAAAGTAAACCTACCCCGAGAAATGTTTACTGCAGTAAAAGTGTGACAGCTATTCCAAGTGTTACCATGCATGGTCCAAACAAAAGCAAATATTTCACCCAAAAACTATAATTCTGTCATCACTTTCTCCACCCTCATGTCATTGCTAACCTGTATGACTTTCTTTATACTGCTAGAAGGCATATTTTTGAATATTGCGAAGCATGTTTTTGACAATTTGGTTACGCCATTGACTTCCATTGCTTGGCAAAATATCTTCTTTTATGTTCCACAGAAGAAAGAAAGTTATAGTTTTGGAGCCACATGAGTAAATGAAAACAGAATTGTCATTTTTAAGCACAGATATGCCACCTCATCGCCTCTCACTCACCTTGGTGCGGCCATTTATGACATAATTCCCCAGCTGTCCATTGGCCGCACTGCGCATGACGGCCTCATCAATGTGAGCCATGAGGCTTCCAATGTTCTCGCAGCCCGGCTCATTGCCTTCGACCCAGGCTATCTGGTCTCCACGGATGTTCTTAGATGGGATGTTTTTTTTGCTGACCAACTGGCCTCCTCTGAACTTCCCGCTGTTATTTAGAGTCTCCACTTCCTCCAGAACCTTACTGCCCAGTCGATCGCCCAGGAAGCCATCTTTGACACAAATGCCGTAAAACTTCATAGAAGGAACTATGTACTGCTGAGCCATGTGCTCTGGAGACCAGCCTGCACTGGTGGCCACCGCAGGTGGCGCGGACCGCACCTCAGCCTGGCCAGGGGATGCATGGTTCACTGCAACTTTGTGCCCATTGTGATGGACCCAACCGGGGGATGACATGGAGCTGGGAACACCACCGTTTTTGTGTTGGTAATTGGTTGCGAGGGGCGTAACAGCCCATGTGCTTTTACTAGAGTCCGTTTCAAACCTCCTCCTTTTGCATTCAAGCGGAGGATACGGAGGGTCCGGTCCATGGGACGTTTCTGAAGAACCGCTAGATCCAGATCCCGTTGTGGGACAACCACCATGGGCCCCAAAGTCTCTGTTTTCCTCATCTTTTCTGCTCTGGTGCAGGAGTTGTCTGAACCGCACATCTCCACAAGGCTTCTTCAAAGGCCTGTCCCCATTAGCTGTGGGTCCCCCATTGGGGGTCTCCACTAGTCTATTTAGATGTAAACACCCGCTGTGCGTCTGCGCAGGCACACATTGATACCTTTCTTCTGCTGTAGGTGAAGGGGATACCACTCCACCATTATACAAAGGCAAGCAGCTCTTGGACTCCTTCAAAAGCTTGATCCCGGATCCAGATCTAGACGCATGTCCTGCCAGCAGCTCCTCCGCCGTGGTCGCGTTCAGACCCATTGTACTCACCGCGTGAGACTCACAACAGCCATTGGTGACTCTCTCTTGTGGTGAACAGATACTCTGGCATGCCTGTGTATTTAACAGGTCCGTGTTTTGCAGTCTCTCCATGTCATGTCGTCTACTCCTGGATGCGCACGTAGCTCACGTCCAATCTTCATTTTCTGCAGAATCCGCTCAGCTCATGCCTTCCTGTAAACTTTCACAGCACACCATAAATACAGTCCTTTTCTTCGGTTTATTAGTTGTTTATAACAGAATTAACTATTTTCCATGGCTGTTTATTTCCTGGGCACGGGTTTATGAGCATCTAAAGACAGAGTAACATCACTAAAACATTATTAGGCACGTTAAAACTAACGCACATTATAAATCTGCCCAGTCATACTCTCTATCATTTTAATAATGCCATATAGATAGATTAAATGTAGTGCAATGAAACAACAACAGTAATAATAGCTAATACAATTATATTCAACTTTTGGCTGATACTGAAAGAAATACATTTATCTTCAGAACAAAGTCCAGACCGTCATAAACCAACATAAGATAAAAACGATTAATTAAAAAAGCACGTGTAGGCTATATATACACCGAAAATGACAAATGTTAAAATAATTATATTTAATGAATACGAGATAGGCCTGTGGATAAAATATGAATAAAATGTGTGCAATAAAATATATTTGCAGATGCATATATTTTGAATATACAAAGTTTGAACGCCAAAAGCTTCTAAAATATATGTTAACAAAAAAAATAACGATGTACGTGAAATAAAACATAATTAAACCAGTGAAATGATCGGGCATCCAATCTATTAGTTTAAGACACATTGCTTTAAATATTTAGACTATTTGTATAATACTATGCATCATGGTAAACTGGTAATATTACTTGTCTGTTTATAAAGTTAAACCAAAATCTTAACTACGAGGATAGAAATAGTGCCGTATTTTGGCTTAAGTTACTGTAGCTACTTACCTTTAGAAGGTAAAGCCACTATAAAGGACCAGCAGCGACTATAAAGAATTTCCAGTGTCCGCTCGCCCATTCCAGATGGTAAAAAAATATTAAAACATCGTTTTCACAGGCAACACTGTAATTTCTGTGCCTACAATCCTTGGTGAACAAAGAGTAAGAACGCTTCGTATCTGATAAAACACTGTGCGGGTGGTGAAATTACACATCCTACTATGGCCAAGGCTTAGCTCATTAATATTAATTTACATGCTCATGAAGCGTCCAATCAAGCAACCTAATAAATATTAACGAGCCTAGTCTTACCCATAGTAGGATTAGTAAACTCGCTTCCGGGTGTGACAGCGCGCCCCTCCCTCTCCTTCTCTCTCTCCATGAGCGGCTCTGTCACTTACACGTGCGCACCTTCGCATCACGTGACCCTGAGCGCCACAATAACAACAGCGGCTCATCAGTGTCACACAACATGTAGACATACCTATGAGATAATTCTTTCAAATGTCTATATATATATATATATATATATATTATATATTTAAATCTATTCTAGCTTTTCGTTACATGAAAGTAACATCAAAACTGTATTGAACACTTTTAATAATGCCTTCATCATTTATTTGTGTTACTTTTATTATGACTTTATTTCCTAGATTTTATTCTCAACTCAGACTTTAAATCGTGAGAAAAAAAAGAAAAAAAAAATTAATAGTAATAATAATAGTAATAATACACAGTAAACAAAATAATATAGATATGATCAAACTAATTATAAATGGTCAAATATAATGATAAATTATCTTATATTTTAAGCTAAATAAATCATCTAAAATAATAATCTACTTAATATAATAAACATTCATTGAATATAAAACAACATATTTTTTATTATTGTATTTTGGACATATTTTGTATTATTTCACACAAAAAATGTGGGGAAAAAACTGTACTTAACTCTAGAAGCATTTGAAGAGCTCATCTGTTTAGCAACCATTTAGGCTGTATACTGCAACACTCCCACACATTCCCTCACGCACGCACCCACCCACACACACACACACACATCACACATGCACACACAACACACACATTCACACACACCACACTCCCTCACACACAAACACCACACACACCACACTCACACACACAGACACCAAACCGACACACATACACAGACCACACAACACACCAGACACGATACACACACACACACGCACACACCGCACATCACATCACAGACACACTCACACACACACCACACACACAAACACACCCAGACCACACACCCACACACACACAGACACACACACACACACACACAGACACACACACACATACACACAGACACAGACACAGACACAGTCACAGACACAGACACAGACACACACAACACACACAGCTCACACACACACACACACACACACACAGACACACTCACACACACACACAAACACAAACACACACACACACACCACACACACACCCCACACACACACACACACACAACACAACACACACACTCCAGCAGAAACACACACAACACACACACACACACCCCCCACAACAACACCATACACATACACACACACACACACACAACACACACACAGAACACTAGACACCACACACACACCACAGACACACTTCACACACATACACAGACCCCACACACCACACACTCACACACACACACACACACCACACACACACAGACCCACAGACACAGAACACAAACACACACACACACACACTCACACACACACACACACACATGACACACACACACACCCACAGACACACTCACACACACACACACACACACCACCCATACAACACACACACACACCCACACAACACCACACAGACACACTCACACACAGACACCGACACACACACACACACACACACTCAACCCAACACACACACACACACACACACAGACACACCCACTCACACACACACACACACACATCACACACACACACAACACACACATCTGTCACACACTCACAACACACACACACACACACACAAAAAAAAAACACACACACACACACACACACAGACCACACACACACACACACAGAGTCATTCTTTTCTCATGTCATTCTAAGTAACTAAATGACTCATTCTTCTCCATCCACCAGTCGGCTTAATTGTAATGCAATCTAGCCATGAGTCACAGACTTTCCTGGTAATGTAATAGGTATTCACTTTCTACGGTGTATGAAATAGGACAACTCAAAGAATGATCCTTTTATAATCAAATTTTGTGAGTTATTGTTCATACTGTCAAAAGTAAAGCACAGAATACATATGAAATAGTCTGGAAGCAATAAACGAAGACTAAGTAGGTTGTGTAAGAAATGATTACTGTAAAATCCATATACAGATACAATAGTGGTATACTTTAAGTAATTCACAGTAAAAACAAACCTTGACCAAATTTTTCAAAACTTCCTAGTGTTTAACTTCTATAAGCTAAAATGGCATAACTTGGTAAATAAACTACAGCATGTGGGCATTGCCTGACATTTCAGTTCAGTAAACCTTAAATTAACCTGCTTTTTCTAGTGGTTTGGATAACTGTCTTGATGCCTTTATTGGTTATGATTTAGTGTGTTGGGCAAAGTATCTGTGTGTTATAAATAAAAGGTTTTCTTTTCATGTTTTTCAGCGATAAGAGAAATAGCCATGGCAAAGCAAAAAGATATGAGGGCAAGGACATAAATGTCATTATTAGTGTATGGTTTGTGTGTCTGTTGTCTGACCCTTATTTTCATGTTTTTATAGCAGGATAACATAGTAACCAATGCCAAGGTCATCGCTCTCTAGCAGCTGGGCTGAAGTTTCTCAGCAAGCGCCATGCTCAAGAGTGTCAGACTGCACGTATACATTTTCTACTAAACTTATAGTATGCATAATCATATTAATATTTTTAGTTATTAACAGTATGAAACGGCTTCATAATCTCAAAGTGTAGTTCTTTTTCCAGTTTAAAAATGTAATAAATACAAAAAGGATTAGTTGTTAATAAAGGTTTAAGTAATTTTAAGGCCAGTGGTCTTACAGTAACATATAAACACCAGAAGGACTGTTTTGTACTCCCCACAGCACATATGATAAATATTTCATCAACAGTTATAGAAGTGTTATGGATTAAAGTAAATATCACATATCCAGAAGAGGGCAGTATTAAGTATAGATACCAAGGAAGTCTAACAAATGCAAATTGCATGATGCTTTTAGCTGAATTACAGTAAGGAAGGGAGTTATGCCATACTCACTGTAAACGACTGAGCACTTTTATATGTAATATTTTATACACATAAATGTTATGCAAATTGATGACAGTGCACATAAAGAAATTAACAATATACTATTTTACGTAGGTGTGGTTGACTCTTAACTTTTATAAAGAATATCTCTTTGGATTTGAGACTTTAGTCTTTGCAACTTTACAGATCTTCTTTATGCACCAAGAGCTTGTAACACTCCAAAGAGAAAGGAAAAATTGAAATCGCATCATATGACCCCTGTAACAGTATTGTAAGTCAGGCAGCCAAGTTAATAACATATGCATGTCAGTAAATGCACAAGTATTCCAGTGGGACCTTTTGTCATTTTTCTGTCAAATTTTCTGTCAAAAGTGATGGTGTTGCCACATCAATACTCTTTATAGGAGCTATGTAAATATTATTGTGCGATGTCAAGTGACTGTGGGAAAATGTGGGCATGTCATTAATTATTTGAGAGTTAAAACACCTGTTGTGGGTATAGGGGATGTCAGGGAAAGAAGGGGGTGAGTGTGGGAGCACACATTTTTTGTTGACCTTATATTCATTCAAATTTTTTGTATTTATTCAAATCTTCTGATCCTTCAAGAAATGCCTCGATGTTTGTCAAGTATTCGGTGGATAAAATAAATCTCAAGACACAAACGTAAAGGATGATTGACATGTCACAAGTTATTCCCTCACTCAACTCCTGCGGCTTTAGTTAGTTTTTAGGCCGCTACACTCTTCCCTTCACTTAATGCCAGATCGCTAATGCTTGTTACTATAGATCTGTTTGCAGCTCAGTTGCAGCTCTGCAATAGTCTGGGGAATCATGTCCCATGGAGCATTTGGGAAGCTCTGCTACTTCACCCCATACTTGGAGATTTGTTTTTAGATTTTAGTCTTGTGCATAGTTTTGTGTTTATAAATGTACACATTATGTTATTATGAAGTGCAAACTTATATACATTAGAAACCACAAAATCCTCTCTCTTTGACAGCAGAAGACAGTAAAAAGTCATATTTTTAAATGGAATTTGAATGACTCTTTGGTTAAATCCTTTTCAACGCTGAAGTTTTTAAGCATTTTCCAGCAATTAAATCGCCTCTCAGTTCACAGTTCTAGTCGAGTCATTGCATTGAGGAAGACATCATGGTGACCTTGACAACAGAGCAAGGATGTTTAGTTATGCATGTGTTGTCATGATGAGCACACATGCTGCACAGGGGAGCTCCTTGTGTCAACAGACTATTCCTTCCACTTGGAACTTGAAAACTGTTAAACTGTGTCACTGTTAAAACCCAGTTTATGTGACCAGTCAAAATACTGCACAACAATGCAGAGTATAAATTACAACACTCTAAACAACCACTGTAAGGTGAAGCTCTTTAAGTCATATTGATGAAATATTTTTATGCCTGCATCACAATAAAGATGCTTCAAGAGCAGCTTCAGGATAACTCCACCAGCTTTATTGCAATAGTTAAGCAATAGTTTACTCAAAATGAAAATTTTCATTTACTTTCCTCATGTTGTCACTTTCTTTCTTCTTTGGAACACAAAGGAAGATTGTTGGACTGACATTCATTATATGGACATGGTCAGATATCACATTCAAATGTGTACAGACAAGTTGTAAATGGTAGCTGATTTTAGCTGGTCTACCAGCCTGGCCAGCTAAGACCAGACTGACGAGCTAAAGAAGTGGCCAAAACCCCTTTTAAACCAGCCTGCTGACCAGCTGACCAGGCTGGACGACCAGCTAAAACCAGCCAACCAGCTTAGGCAGGTTTTAGCTGTTTTTTTTTTCTATTTATTTTTTAGCAGGGCTGTAATCAGCAAAGTAACCTGTTTGCTAATAACGGCCTCCTCATAATTTACCAGCCAGGCTAAGCTGGTTTTAGCTGGTCTCCCAGCCAGACCAGCTAAAGAAGTGGACACTACCCCTCTAAAACCAGCTTGCTGACCAGCTAAGACAAGGCTGGCGACCAGCTAAAACCAGCCAACAAAGTTTTTATAGACAGTCTCATATTTGACACTATATATAAAAATTTTGGTTTTCATGAAGGTCAGCAAATCAGATTTGAATTTATAAGTTGTTGCTGGCCATGTTTGTTGGTTAATCTTAATGATATTTAGAGAATTTGACCCAAAGAAGAGGCATACCAGTTTTCAACTTGATTTAATCTAAGGAAAAATCCTTTTTCAGATTTTTTTTGTCAGAGTTATGAACCCAAATGCAATCGCCTTATTGTAGCACCACCCAGTGTCGGGTGGATGTTTGTTTGAGCGGTGCACGTTTGGGACCATCCTGCCAAGTTTGGGCTCTCTCCAATTTACGGTAATACACTTTTAGGGCAATTAAATAATAGAGAAGAGGAAAATCAGTAACAATATCAGTAAGTCAGAACAGTGAAAACGAGTTATCCCATCCTCAGATAGAGTAAACCCGTTTCACCGCCTTGTTTGCTACATTTATTGCTTCATTTGTTATTTTTGCAGTCTTCCAAACAAGACCTCTTTAAATTTGTGTTAGAAGGGCGGGATTTCCGGTAGGCTGGTGTTTTGTGTATCGACTGCCTACTGCCGAAGAGGACAGACGGATTTGGCTTTGGAACCTCTATTTGAAAAAGCCTCAGAAGAATCTGTACGTGTGCAGCTTTCACTTTGCTGACAAGAAACTTACAGCAGAGAATCCTTATCCAACACTATGGCTCGGCTATTACAGACCTCCGGAAAAGAAGTGCCGTAAACTACAAAGAAAATATACCAGAATGGTGTCTACAGGTGTGCTTAAAGTGTAATGCATTGGGGCAATACATACGTACATAGATACACTACCAGTAAAAAGTATAAAAATAATAATTTTTTTTTTTTTGAAAGAAGTCGCTTATTCTCACTAAGGTTTCATTTATTTAACTAAAAAATATTATTGTTGCTATATATGCTTGCTGAAAATCGTCTCAGGTTACGTATGTAACCATGGTTCCCTGAATAGGGAATGAGACACTGCGTCCTCTAGGGGTCACTATGGGGAACGCCTTGTCATCAAACATACATTGAAATAACACCAACAACACGTTGGGCGGCGACAGCCATGACATCACTACCGGTGTGACTATAGTATAAATAGGTGCCGGGAGAACACATCATCCACTTCTTCGTCTGAAGCCTGCGTCCAAAGCATGGCAAGGAACCTAAAGGACGTAACCTGAGACGTTCCC
The DNA here is from genome assembly GCA_018155175.1 of Sinocyclocheilus anophthalmus. NCBI lineage: Eukaryota > Metazoa > Chordata > Actinopteri > Cypriniformes > Cyprinidae > Sinocyclocheilus > Sinocyclocheilus anophthalmus. The sequence continues at coordinate 72,439 of JADLZN010011362.1, read as the reverse complement.
TTTCAAGGGAACTTCAAACTGCATCCTCTAGGGGTCGCTATGGGGAACGGTATACCCACGCCACCATGCTGAGGGGAGTGCATGCCAGAAACCATGGCGAGCACTAAGTACCAACTCTACCATAGCCATGGGAGTTGCCCCTGGGATGTTAAGACGGCTGTCAGTGACATTATCCCCTACGGCCAAAGGCCTAGGCTACATACCCCAAAAAAACTTACCTGTTAGGGCCAGAACTCCTGGGCCCGGGGTAGAGCTCAAGGCTTGGAATCAGAAATAGATTCCTTTAAGGGAATACGACCAAGAACCTAGAATCATACTAAGTCTTGGCCTGTCACACAGGGGCTACCGCATGCTCTGCATTTGCTGAAGGAACTGTCTCAACAGACACCCCTAGTAGCAACACCCTGTTAAAGTAGGTATCCAGAGGATACATAGGTGGAGTGGTGCCCAAGGTGGAACCGGGGCTTAACCAGCTCAAGAGAGGGCACGAAGCTGCCACGCGAAGCCCTCACCATACAGGATTTTAGAAAGAACGCAAAGTACTAGCATGCAAACTTACCACAGTGTGGATTTTAGAAAGTGTACAAAGACTTCACGTGCACACTTACTATAACATGGATTTAAAAATACCTTTCTAAGGGGCTCTCGTGGCACTCTGAAAAATCAGCCCATATATGGAAATGGTGCATCCCAAAACGCTATGTTTGAGAAGTCATCAACTCGATCTAAGGCTGTATAATGCTGGAGTGGCTAGCAGTAAATCTCTAGCTGAGGGAGCAAACACCCAGCTCTCAATCAAGAGGGGGCTCGACCTACAGCATGTTCCAATGCTGGAACAGCTAGCAGTTACTTAGCTGAGGGAGCAACACACCCAATTCTCAGTCGAGAGGGGGGCTCGACCTGCAGCATGTTCCAATGCTGGAACAGCTAGCAGTAATTTACTTAGCTGAGGGAGCAACACACCCAGTTCTCAATCGAGAGGGGGGCTCGACCTACAGCATGTTCCAATGCTGGAACGGCTAGCAGTAAGTTGAGGGAGCACAACACCCAGCTCTGAACGAGAGGGGCTCGACCTACAGCGCGATTGTAGAATCAGAAGGTTAAGTGTACTGCAAGCTAGCCAAAAAACTCAGTGCATCAGAGAGGCAGAGGAAGGGTCTAGTTTGCCTGATGCTGCTGGTTCCAGTTGCTCTGGAAAAACTCTCAAGTGAGAGGAGAACTCCGAATTCAGAAAAGAGTTGCGTGCTCATAGGCAACCCTTTGATAAAGGGGAGCACTGCTAAACGCTACCACGAGAACAGCCCATAGAGCAGGGAATCCAACTCCTCAGAAGGGAGAGAATTAAAACGCTCGAAAGAAAGCACCATGCTCGCAATAACCCTCAATGGTGAGGGGAGCGATGCTTCAAAAGTGTGTCAACAGAGACACACTGGTTGAGTGGAGCCCAAGGCGAGTACCGGGGTCTAAGCCAACTCAGAGAAAGGGAACGAGGCTAATAATGCGTAAACACTTACCATACCAAAGTGGGCAAAGCATAACGTGCACTCTTACCATTATGTGGATTTTAGAAAGTGCACAAATCTTAGCGTGTGCACTTACCATAGCATGGATTTAAGAGTTTTCCAAGCATCTGTTCACAGATACCCGGAAGTACTGAGCCAAACGGGAGAGGCAAGCTCAAATACAACCCTCTAAGGCGAGGGGAGCACTGCCTGAGACAGCATTACACAAGAAGGTTCTCGCAATTACCAGCTATACTTCCCGCTTGATGCATCGGCAAGAGGGGATATCCTGGTGATCAGGAGGCCCCTCAGGGCGACCTAGATACAGTATACCAGACAGGGCAGCCTGAAAGCATAAGCCCAGCCTGGACGTCTAGGAAATTTTGCAGTGCCGTGCCGGGTGCCTGTTGATCAAGAAGGCTCCCACAGAAGCCTGTGACCTGGCCGCATGATCCAGGAAGCATGAAGCCGAAACCAGGCTATCATACCGGCTGGACATCATATCGACGAGTGAAGTAAACACTGCAAGTCGAGCACCCGGTTTCTGAATCCAACAGAGGGGGTGCTCACCGAGGACCTACCCTAGAAAAAGGACAGAAACACACAGGTCCCGGAAAACACTGCAAAGAAAGCTAGCAGATAGATATAAACACAACCACCAGCGCATGAAATAAACATAATATAATATCATATATATATACATATAATATATCTATATATATATATATATCTATCTATTATATACTCTGTCCGGACGAAAGCGCTGACGCCTTGTCTGGATCACATCCCTTAGGTCGTGCCTACCTCCTTTTGACCCGCGATTCCTCCTACCCCTACCCGCAGGCGGGGGAGGAGCGCGAGCCATGACACTAACCTTCTGAGCTAGTCTCTGATCCTCAAAACCGAGACGGGCAAGGACCCCTGGGTTGTTCGGGATCAGACCTGGACCTTCGTGGAATGAAGGATTTCGACCACTGTCTCAACGGAGGTACCAAAAAATTCGGAAAGGCAAAACCAGAGTATCGAGAAGAAAGCCCCTGTCTTTCTTCCCGATATCTGCCAGGATCACCCACAGATGTCTCTCCATCACTACCATAGCTGCCATGGACCTGCCCATAGCAGAGGCGCCCTGATTAGTAGCACAGAGAGCGAGATCCGTGGTGCGGCGCAACTCAGCTACCTCATCAGGAGAAAGGCCCTCGCCTTTATCCAGGTCTTTCAGCAGGTCAGACTGATATGAATGAGCATCACCATAGTGTGCAATGAAGCGACAGCCCAACCAGCTGCTGCTGCATATGCCCTGGCATCCAAGCGAGTTATCCTGAAGGGGCTTAGATGGCAAGGAGGGAGTCTTAAGAGAGGATGTCTCACGCATAGAGAGATAGCTGGCCAGCGTCTCTCTTTAGGGGGCATCTTCTCATAGGCGTTTTCGCGCATCGCATCGAAGTTGGCATAACTCGTATGCTGGAATCAATGGATGCGTGAGGAAAACGGCCTCTACCATTCCTTCTCGATCTCTGTATGGAAAACAGGAAGAAAGGAAGGCTCACCTGAGCTGGAGGGTTATGGCCAGAAAAATAACGTTCATCGAGATGACCTCGCAACGTCACTTTCTTTGCCCGCTTCCATGGCAAGTCAAGCCTCGCCGTGGCGCGATCCATAACTTCCAACAGCTCACCACACGCAGGGCAGGAGGATTGGGAAGGCTCAGCCTCAGCTTCTTCGCCCTCCTCAGACATTTCCTGCTCATCCTGGGCCGAACCCAGCAGAGCACTGGTCCCTTGATCAGACAATGTTAATGAAATGACATCATCCTCCAGCGGCTCATTATCGTCCACAGCCGAAATCGCCGAGAGGAAAACCCCTCCTTCAGCCTCATCGGCTAGGTCCACCTGAGGTCCCCACGAGCTCATTCTCCTCCGTGCATCAGCAGCGGCGGGTCCTGAACCGCGAGAAGCAGATGGCTGCCCCTCTTTCCTCGAAAAGAGAGACAAGCGAGAGCAGAGCTTTTTCATTGGAAAACGCTCGCAGTGCACGCCGATTGCACCCTCGGAGGCATCGCGTGTGTGCTCTTCGCCCAAACAAATAACACATAGATCGAGTGTGTCATCAGATGTTAAACAACATCAACACAGATGCACACATCCTTAAACACTTTGCCAGTGCTCGCCATAATTAGATGAATAGAGATCGCTCTTACCACAGAAATGCAAGCTTCAAACAAAACAGTCAGCGAAGACGAAGAAGAGAATGACATGTTCTCCCGGAGCCTATTTATACTATAGTCGACACAGGTAGTGACGCGCATGGCTGTCGTGGTACTTTGAAATTATCAGAGAGAATAACAGTTATTTTAAATTTGTAATAATATTTCACAAAATTACTAATTTTACTGTATTTTTGGTCAAATAAATACAGCCTTGATGAGCATAAGTACTTTAATAGTGACAGTAGTTTAGGACACTTATTTTACGTGTTTTTTGTACTTATAGTGTGTACGGAAAGTATTCAGACCCCCTTAAATTTTCACTCTTTGTTATATTGCAGCCATTTGCTTAAATAATTTAAGTACTTTTTTTTCCCTCATTAATGTACACACAGCACCCCATATTAACAGAAAAACACAGAATCGTTGACATTTTGGCAGATTTATTAAAAAAGAAAAACTGCAATATCACATGGTCCTAAGTATTCAGAACCTTAGCTGTGACACTCATATATTTAACTCAGGTGCTGTCATTTCTTCTGATCATCCTTGAGATGGTTCTACACGTTCATTTGAGTCCAGCTTTGTTTGATTATACTGATTGGACTTGATAGGAAAGCCACACACCTGTCTATATAAGACCATACAGCTCACAGTGCAGGTCAGAGCAAATGAGAATCATTGAGGTCAAAGGAACTGCCTGAAGAGCGCAGAGACAGAATTGTGGCAAGGCACAGATCTGGCCAAGGTTACAAAAAAAATTTATGCTGCACTTAACGTTCCCAAGAGCACAGTGGCCTCCATAATCCTTAAATGGACGACGTTTGGGACGAACAGAACCCTTCCTAGAGCTGGCCGTCGGCCAAACTGAGCTATCGGGGGAGAAGAGCATTGGGGAGAGAGGTAAAGAAGAACCCAAAGATCACTGTGGATGAGCTCCAGAGATGCAGTCGGGAGAAGGGAGAAAGTTGTAGGAAGTCAACCATCACTGCAGCCCTCCACGTCGGGGCGTTATGGCAGAGTGGCCCGACGGAAGCCTCTCCTCAGTGCAAGACACATGAAAGCCCGCATGGAGTGTGCTAAAAAACACCTGAAGGACTCCAAGATGGTGAGAAATAAGATTCTCTGGTCGGTTGAGGCCAAGATAGAACTTTTTGGCCTTCATTCTAAGCGGTATGTGTGGAGAAAAAAAGGGCACTGCTCATCACCTGTCCAATACAATCCCAACAGTGAAGCATGGTGGTGGCAGAATCATGCTGTGGGTGTGTTTTTCAGCTGCAGGGACAGGACGATTGGTTGCAATTGAGGGAAAGATGAATGAGGCCAAGTACAGGATATCCTGGACGAAAACCTTCTCCAGAGTGATCAGAACCTCAGACTGGGCCGAAGGTTCACCTTCCAACAAGACAATGACCCAAAGCACACAGCTAAAATAACGAAGGAGTGGCTTCACAACAACTCTGTGACTTCTTGAATGGCCCAGCCAGAGCCCTGACTTAAACCCAATTGAGCATCTCTGGAGAGACCTAAAAATGGCTGTCCACCAACGTTTACCATCCAACCTGACAGAACTGGAGAGGATCGGCAAGGAGGAATGGCAGAGGATCCCCAATCCAGGTGTGAAAAACTTGTTGCAACTTTCCCAAAAAGACTCATGGCTGTATTAGATCAAAAAGGGTGCTTCTACTAAATGATGGCAAAGTGTCTGAATACTTAGGAACATGTGATATTTCAGTTTTTCTTCTTTTTTTAATAAATATAAATCTGCCAAAATGTCAACAATTCTGTGTTTTTCTGTCAATATGGGGTGCTGTGTGTACATTAATGAGGAAAAAAATTAACTTAAATGATTTAACAAATGGCTGCAATATAACAAAGAGTGAAAAATTTAAGGGGGTCTGAATACTTTCCGTACCCACTGTATGTAACATGTACTGATTATAGTAAATGGTGGTAAATCATGCCAATGAAATAGCCTTGAACCAAACCTAGTCCTAAACCCTAGTTAGTATATGTTGTCATTAATATTACTCAGTACGTAATGTATAATAACCCCATTCATTTTGTATTTTTTAGTTTTTCACTACATCAATGGGTCTTTATATCTATATAGCTGCTATTATAAGGGGTCACTTGCGAAGGGACTCATATTAAGGGGTCCGTGGTATCAAAAAGTAAAAAAAAACCTTGTTTAATGTGTATATATGTACACCGATGAGGCATAACATTATGACCACTGACAGGTGAAATGGATAACACTGATTGTCTCTTCATCATGGCACCTGTTAGTGGGTGGGATATATTAGGCAGCAAGTGAACATTTTTACCTCAAAAATGGGCAAGCGTAAGGATTTGAGCGAGTTTGACAAGGGCCAAATTGTGATGGCTAGACGGACTGGGGTCGCGCATCCCAAAACGAGCTTGTGGGTTTTTTTTTTTTTTCGGTATCCCGGTTCTGCAGTGGTCCGGGGGGGGAATCTGTCAAAAGTGGTCCAAGGAAGAAACAGTGGTGAACAGGCGGCCAAGGTTCATTGATTCATGTGGGGAGCGAAGGCTGGCCCATGTGGTCCGAGCCAACAGAAGTGCTACTGTAGCTCAAATTGCTCAAGAAGTTAATGCTTTGATGGAAAGGTATCAGAATACACAATGCATCGCAGTTTGTTGCGTATGGGGCTGCATAGCCGCAGACCAGTCAGGGTGCCAACAGTGGGCACGTGAGCATTAGAACTGGACCACTGAGCAATGGAAGAAGGTGACCTGGTCTGATGAATCAAGTTTTCTTTTACATCACATGGATGCGGGTGCATGTGGTCGCTTACCGGGGAAACATGGCACCAGGATGCACTATGGGAAGAAGAAAAAGCGACGGAAGCAGTGTGATCGCTTGGGGCAAGTCTTTCTTGGAAAACCTGGAGTCTGCCTCCATGTGGAGTTACTTTTTTTTCTTTGACACGTACCACATAAGTATTGTTGCAGACCATGTACACCCTTTCATGGAAACTGTATTACCTGGTGGCTGTGGCCTCTTTCAGCAGGATAATGCGCCCTGCCACAAAGCAAAAATACAAACCCAATTCCAAAAAAGGTGGGACACTGTACAAATTGTGAGTAAAAAAGGAATGGAATAATTTACAAATCTCATAAACTTATATTTTATTCACAATAGAATATATAGATAACATATCAAATGTTGAAAGTGACATTTTGAAATGTCATGCCAAATAATGGCTCATTTTGGATTTCATGAGAGCTACACGTTCCAAAAAAGTTGGGACAGGTAGCAATAAGAGGCCGGAAAAGTTAAATGTACATATAAGGAACAGCTGGAGGACCAATTTGCAACTTATTAGGTCAATTGGCAACATGATTGGGTATAAAAAGAGCCTAAATAAATAGTGGAGCAATATCAGAAAGGAGTTTCTCAGAGAAAAATTGCAAAGAGTTTGAAGTTATCATCATCTACAGTGCATAATATAATCCAAAGATTCAGAGAATCTGGAACAAACTCTGTGCATAAGGGTCAAGGCCGGAAAACCATACAGGATGCCCGTGATCTTCAGGCCCTTAAACGGCACTGCATCACATACAGGAATGATAACTGTAATGGAAATCACAACATGGGCACAGGAATACTTCCAGAAAACATTGTCATGAACACAATCCACCGTGCCATTCGCCGTTGCCGGCTAAAACTCTATAGGTCAAAAAAGAATCCATATCTAAACATGATCCAGAAGAGCAGGCGTTTTCTCTGGGTCAAGGCTCATTTAAAATGAACTGTGGCAAAGTGGAAAACTGTTCTGTGGTCAGACGAATCAAACTTTGAAGTTCTTTTTGGAAAACTGGGATGCCAGTTCATCCGGACTAACGAGGACAAGGACAACCCAAGTTGTTATCAGCGCTCAGTTCAGAAGCCTGCATATCTGATGGTATGGGGTTGCATGAGTGCGTGTGGAATGGGCAGCTTACACATCTGGAAAGGCACCATCAATGCTGAAAGGTATATCCAAGTTCTAGAACAACATATGCTCCCATCCAGACGTCGTCTCTTTCAGGGAAGACCTTGCATTTTCCAACATGACAATGCCAGACCACATACTGCATCAATTACAACATCATGGCTGCGAAGAAAGGATCCGGGTACTGAAATGGCCAGACTGCAGTCCAGACCTTTCACCCATAGAAAACATTTGGCACATCATAAAGAGGAAGATGCGACAAAGAAGGCTTAAGACAGTTGAGCAACTAGAAGCCTTTATTAGACAAGAATGGGACAACATTTCCTATTCCTAAACTTGAGCAACTTTTCTCCTCAGTCCCCAGACGTTTGCAGAATGTTATAAAAAGAAGAGGGGATGCCACACCGAGGTAAACATGGCCTTGTCCCAACTTTAAGATGTGTTGATGCCATGAAATTTAAAAACAAATTATTTTTCCCTTAAAATGATACATTATCTCAGTTTAAACATTTGATATGTCAACTATGTTGTATTCTGAATAAAATATTAAAATTTGAAACTTCCACATCATTGCAATATGTTTTTATTCACAATTTGTACAGTGACCCAACTTTTTTTGGAATCGGGTTTGTAGTTCAGAATGAGAACAACAAGTGAGGTGGTGACTTGGCTCAAATTCCCCAGATCTCACCCAATCGAGCATCTGGGTGTGCTGAAACAAACAAGTCCATGGAGGCCACACCTCCCAAACTTACAGGAATTAAAGGATCTGCTGCTAAACATCTGGTGGCAGAACCACAGCACACCTGCAAGGACGTCCTAGTAGAGTGCCATGCCATTTCAAACAGGTCAGGGCTGTTTGGCAGCAAAAGGGGGAACCAAACACAATATTAGGAAGGTGGTTCATACTGTTATGCTGATTGAGGTATATGTAGGTGCATATGACAAAATACCTTTCCCTATATGTATATATATATATATATACTGTGGTGTGAAAAAGTGTTGGCCCCCCTTCCTGATTTCTTATTTTTTTTGCATGTTTGTAACACTTTAATGTTTCAGATCATCAAACAAATTTAAAATATTACACAAAGATAATGAAGTAAATACAAAATGCAGTTTTTAAATGATGATTTCATTTATTAAGGAAAAAAGCTGTCCAAACCTACCTGAAAAATTAATTGCCCCCTCCTGTTAAAACATGAAAATACTGCTATTAACCACATTATTTTAGAAAGCTGATTTAAATTTCACTAGCCACACCCAGACCTGATTACTGCCAGACCTGTTGAATCAGAAATCACTTAAGTAGAACCTGTCTGACAAAGTGAAGCAAGCTTAAAGAGCAACACATCATGCCGCGATCTAAAAGAAATTCAAGAACAGATGAGAATCAAAACAGTTGACATGGATCAGTCTGGAAAGGATTATAAAGCCAATTCTAAGGCTTTGGGACTCCAGCGAAACACGATCAGATCCATTATCCACAAATGGAGAAAACTTAAAACAACGGTGAACCTTCCCAGGAGTGGCCAGCCAACAAAAATTACTCCAAGAGCACAACAATGACTCATCCAAGAGGTCATAAAAGAAACCAGAACAACATCTAAAGAATTGCAGGCCTCACTTGCCTCAATTAAGGTCATTGTTCATGATTCAACAATAAGAAAGAGGCTGGGCAAAAAACGGCATCCATGGGAGAGCTTCAAGGCAAAAGCCATGCTGACCAAAAAGAATACAAAGGCTTGTCTCTCATTTGCCAAATAATATCTTGATTATCCCCAAGACTTTGGGCAAATATTCTGTGGACTGATGAGGCAAAAGTTGAACTTTTTGGAAGGTGTGTGTCCTGTTACATCTGGCGTAAAACCAACACAGCATTTCATAAAAAGAACATCATACCAACAGTCAAACTTGGTGGTGGTAGTGTGATGGTCTGGGCTGCTTTGCAGCTTCAGGACCTGGGCAACTTGCCATAATTGACGGAACCATGAATTCTGCACTCTATCAGAAAATTCTGAAGGAGAATGCCGGCCATCAGTTTGTGACCCTCAAGCTCAAGCGCACTTGGGTTATGTAGCAGCACAATGATCCCAAACACACCAGCAAGGTCCCACCTCTGAATGGCTCAAGAAAATCTAAATTAAGGTTTTGGAGTGGCCAAATCAAGTCCGGACTTAAATCCGATTGAGAAGCTTAAACAGTCCATTCATGCTCGAAAACCCTCCAATGTGGCTGAATTAAAAAAAATCTGCAAAGAAGAGTGGGCCAAAATTACTCCACAGCGATGTGAAAGACTCATTGCAAGTTATCGCAAACAATAGATTGCAGTTGTTGCTGCTAAGGGTGGCACAACCAGTTATTAGATATAGGGGGCAATTACTTTTTCACGTAGAGGCCAGGCAGGTTTGGACAGCTTTTTACCTTAAGAAAATAAATAATCATTTAAAAACTGCTTTTTGTATTTTAACTTGCCTTATCTTTGTGTAATATTAAAATTTGTGTGATGATCTGAATCTTTTAAGTGTGACAAATATGCAAAAAATTTAAAAAACAGAAAGGGGGCCAACACTTTTTCACACCACTGTATATATATACATATACACTGAACCAAATTATAAACACAACGCTATTGTTTTTGCCCCCATTTTTCATGAGCTGAACTCAAAGATCTAAGACTTTTTCTATGTACACGAAAGGCCTATTTCTCTCAAATATTGTTCACAAATCTGTCTCATTCCTTACATATGAGTGCGGTGGCGCAACTAGTGAGGATGCTACATACCGTGATGCTCAGAGTCTGGATGGATCCTACACGGGAAGACCAAAATAATGTGCTTTGATGAGATCCAACATCAATACAACAAAGAGTTTGGTTTCAAACAGTGTGCGTGTTGATTTCAGTGCTTCCAGAAGAGCTGTTGAGCTTAATTCAGAGTTGTTGTTGCTTAATTTAGTCATAACTGATCTGTCACATCATTTTGCAGTTTCTTGGGATTGTAAGTGTGTGGATTGACATAATGGCTGAACCGCTTGTCCCACCAGCTACCCCATGACACCTTCACTTTGACCAAAGCGACCTGCACTTCAGCAGGTTCCTCAGTAGCACATGCATCATTAGTCTCTGTTCAGAGAGAGTGCTTTAACCAAAGAACCTGGATGCAAAAAGTGAGAAAGTAACACGCAAAAGGGAGAATGTTATGACAATCTCAGTCATAATTCACTTTTATTGTAAGGGAAAAAAAGATGCAATGAAAGTGAATGATGCTAAACATCTCCATTTTTTGTTTCACGAAATAAAGTCACACAAATAAAGTGAAATTATCTTTGCATTTCGGATGAACTAACCTTTTAATAATTCAAATTGTGTAATAAAGGATGAAGTTGGTTTAAAATGTAAAATGAAAGGATATAGTAGATTCTTTAAACATGAACTGTATATGCACTGTAGACATATATAAAACAAATTTATTTATCTTTTTATTCGTTCATCTAATCTGTCACATTCCCTATATTAGCAATTGTGAATATACCTTTTGCTCAGTCATTTCATGTTGGCTTTAATAAAAATGTTGATTGTGGGAAACAAAAGTCAGCTTTTTTATTATTAAAATAAATGCTGTTCTTTTGAACTTTTTATCCATCAAAAAAAAATAAAAATAAAAATCAGCATATTAGAATAATTTCTGTATCATTTGACACTGAAAACTGAAAATTTAGCTTTGCATCACAGGAATACATTACATTTGTAATAATATTTCACAATATTACTGTTTTACTGTATTTTAAATCAAATAAATACAGCCTTGCATGTAGTAACACTTTCGTCCTGAGAAAACAATTCAGATTTTATTTAAAATCTACCTTCATAAAAAGATGACTCATGTCTGAGTGTACATTAGTGTGGTTTTATTGTGTTCAGTTGTTACCCAACATTAGTACAAAATATTCAATGATGAAAGCATTTTAGCAACTCAAAATCTTATATTTTCCTTAACATTGATCACATTCATTGTATTAACATCCCAGACATCAAGAACGTTTGTGCCAAATGTGGATGCAAGCTGTCACATCTGCCTAGATATGACATGTCAGAACACTACAGGCCACACCAGATATGTTTTGCTATCTGTTTCTTTTGGTCTACCATTGGTATTGTGGTACTGTATATGGCCCAGATGACAGCACACAACTGAGAACCACATGTGGCTTAGCTTTAGCACACCAGCAGAGGGCCCCCAGTACTAGTACATCTTTGAACATTGAAAGTACTACAGAATTTAATTGAACATTCTTTACGTCCAGACAAAAAGCAAAAACTTTTTTTCCCCACAAACTTATTTTTATTAAATGTTTTTTTTTTTCTTGAAAACTGTTTGTGCTTTATTTATTTATTTAAATAAATAAATGCCACTGGTTTGGTATTCTGTTATCTAACTTAATGGCCACAAACTTATTTTTATTAAATGTTTTTTTTTTCTTGAAAACTGTTTGTGCTTTATTTGTTTATTTAAATAAATAAATGCCACTGGTTTGGTATTCTGTTATCTAACTTATTAATGGCCACACACTTATTTTTATTAAAAAAAAATTTTTTCTTGAAAACTGGTTTGATTATTATTATTTATTTGTTTATTTTAAATACAAAATTGCACTGGTGTGGTCTTCTGTTATCTAACTTATATGGCCACCACACTTATTTTTATTAACAAAAAAAATTCTTGAAAACTGTTTGTGCTTTATTTATTTATTTAAATAAATAAATGCCACTGATTTGGTATTCTGTTATCTAACTAATGGCCACAAACTTTTTTTTAGAATGTTTTTTTTTTTTGAAAAAACTGTTGTGCTTATTTATTTATATTTTATTTATTTATTATTTATCTTATTTATTTATTTAAATAAATTGCACGGTTTGGTATTCTGTATCTAATGGCATTCTTATGTAAGTGTGACTCCATTGTTAAAATACTTTTTTTTGGAGCCAGTGAATGTAAGAGATTTGATTTCAAGGACTCGACCTCGATGTGAAAAGTCTCCTCTGCTTGCAGATAATCCAGCCAATCGCTGCTCGTCAGGTGACGTCACTCGATGAAAGGGAATTCTGCATCAAACACGCGCAGCAGATCAGATCCCACAAGCTTTAAGCCCATGCCTGCCCCGGGATCATGCAGTTAGACCGTGAGTTTGTGCATTTGCAGATATTCGGATGAACACATGGAGGGGTGCAAGTGAATAAACAGGCTCGTTTAAAGCGCTTTTGTCCAGGACGTGTCTGAAGCTTTGATGTGCATGCTGATGGGAGATCAGATTACAGGCATCAGACCGCAGGCTTTCATCTGAGCTCTTGCTTCAGAGCTGGACACCGGACGGGTTCAGACCTCAGCGGCGAGCACACTGGATCACATCCCGAGCAGCTTTCCATAGGAGACGGCGATCTCACGAGCGACTCATTATCGGTAAGAAAGTTTTGCACACAGTTGCAGCGCTGCTTTGACCGCACATCATATAAATCCAAAACTCAGAACCTTAAGGAAAACTACACGAAACACACACACACACACACACACCACACACACACACACACTCACAGTGCATGCATAGCTATAGCTTATAATTAATTTAAGGGACCTATTTCATTCGTCCATTACACTCTTTTTTTATGTCAGGTCAAAAAGTTCAAGCAGAAAAAGTTATTTAGACTATGTTTTATAATATTATTATGTTTTGAAGCCTGGTTTCAACATGTACACAATGCAATGTAGTATTACATGAATAACAACAACAACAACAATAGTAATAGATCTCTCTCTGTCTCTCTCTCTCTCTCCTCTCTCTGTCTCTCTCTCTCTCTCTCTCTCTCTCTGTCTCTCTCTCTCTCTCTCTCTCTCTCTCTCTGTCTCTCTCTCTCTCTCTCTCTCTCTCTCTCTCTCTCTCTCTCTCTCTCTCTCTCTGTCTCTCTCTCTCTCTCTCTACTCTCTCTCTCTCTCGGATATCACGTATATAACCGGCAAGTTAAACTTATCGGCCAATTACGGTTGTTTTTTTTTTTTTTCTGAGGAGGGTTATATTTTTTCTGGATAGAATACCAGTAATATGTCAATATATTAGTTGTTTACATTAATATATAATGTGCAATGTTCTTTATGTTTTTTGCCATATATATATATAGATATATATATATATATATATATATATATCTATATATATATATAATTATATATATATATATAATATTCGGGATATGCCGGTATTAAATTTTCATGTTGCGATTAATTGCTAATGCTTTTATTCACGATACGTTTTTTTTTTTTTGTATTATCACGGTATGAAATTACGTTTAAAAAAGTGTATATACATATTAATAATATCATAATACAGTATACCAGGTTTAATAACTTTTTTCTTATAACAAAAATAACTGAACATTTACATGCAATAAAGCAATACAGAAAAATGTATAAAGTTAAAAGTTTTACACATTAAAGTGCAAAAGAACTATAAAGACCAATAGGTATCACTTTACAATAAGCCCTCATTAGTTAACCTTAGTTAATGCAATAACATTCACAATGATGAAAAATGATAAAAAATTCTTCTGAACATTCATTAATCTTAGGTATTCCAATATTTAATTACACGTTGTTAAAATCGAAATTTGCAACTGTGTTATTTAATGAGCTAAAATGAACTAAGACTTGTTTTTTTAAACAAAGATTAATAACGTCTGTAGCAAATGTAGCTATTGCTCAATGTTAATGTTAATGCATTAACTAAGGTTAACCAATGAGGTCTTATTGTAAAGTGATACATATGGGTCTTTATAGTTCTTTTGCACTTTAATCTGTGTAAAACTTTTAAATTTATAAATTTTTCTGTATTGCTTTACTGCATTTAAATGTTCAGTTATTTTTTTTATAAGAAAAAAGTTATTAAACCTGTAATACTGAATATATATTATTAAATGTATATACACCTTTTTAAACTTAATTTCAATATTGTGATAATACCGTATACCGTAATAAAAGCAATAGCAATTAATCGCAACATGAAAATTTGTACGCATATCCCGAATATATATATATATAGTTATATAATAATATATATATATATATGGTGTGTGTGTGTGGTGTGTGTGTGTGTTAGGGCTGTGAGATATGAAGAAAATGTGATATGCGATAACTCATTAAATAATGCGATAGTCGATATGCGATACGATAATGCTTAAAGTGCCCACATGCTCAGATTAAACAGTTTTACTCAGCTATTGCTGAGTCAGTTCTGTGAACTTCTATAACTATATTTAGTCATATACTGTATATATGGTTATTTGTATGTATGTATGTACCAAGAGTTCCTGTAAAACCCCAACAATTCCTTGCGTTTGCGCACACTTAAGTGGTGAATACAGCTCATTCTGATTCTGATTCTAATAAGAAAGTACCCCTACAACAACTTCTGAAAGTGAACGGTATGTGTTTTACTCGTGCATTACATAAAAATGTCATTTTAACATTAGTGTAATAATTTTAACATGAGTTTAGGAACTGAATAATAAAAAGGAAAAATAAAACACTGCTTAGAATTTACTCTTTGAATTCAATATGCACTGATTCTTATTTAAGCTACAAAAGTTATTTAGGTAAGAGCAGTGAGTGATTTTCTCTTTTTGTTTTTGTTCATGGCCCAAATATTGCAAGCCGTACATTTATGCACTTATGTACATTTGCGATATTTCGATATATTGCACAGCCCTAGTGTGTGTGTAAATTATCATGTTATTATTGAGTCTGATAGATCATTATTGGCCAATATTACTTTATTATTAATGATCGGCATCTGTATGTTGTTAATTATCTGAATTGGCTGATACTTCCAGCTAAATAAAATCATATAGAAGGACTTTTCTTCCAACTCAGTCAGTGTTAAACCTCTTTAAAAATTAAACATCTACAGATTATGCCTTTTTATTATGCGTTAGTATGAACATTAAAATAGCACAAAAGGGTATTTATTTATAATAGTAGTTATTGCTTGCTTGGTGTTCACACCGTTTTGAAAGATAATGCAAATAGTGTCCTCCATTAATCATTCATCAAAGGATTTGTGCTTTCACAGTGTATGTGGGAAATACCTTTCACAATGCCCCGGGTTCTGATCCTCTCCAGTTTTCCTTTTCAGTGGATACTTGTCCTTCCACTGTGTCTTATGGTATGTTTCGTTCATATTAACACCTTTTGCTAGAAATGATATTCTGAGATTTGCTCTAAATGACTGTACACTATCATTTACACTACCTTTTACTTGCACTCCAATTTGGTAAACTTCCAATGATATTATGGAATAATTAATCATGTTTGTTTCATGTTCCTCACAGTTTGCAGTTATGGCAGAGGAGAGAAGAGATTGCAGGGAGCAGGAATACAAGGATACGTTTGGAAACTGTATTCCCTGCCGGCAGTGTGATGCTGGACAAGAGCTATCCAAGGTTTGCCAGTTCTGCATAAGGCTACTTATTTTTTCTTTTAGCCTAATTTGAAACATTGGTCCACGTATAAAACTTGTATTTTTAATTTCTTAAATCAAGAAATAATATCCGAAGCACTCTGTTCCTTTGAATTGGTTCCCTTTGAGCTTAAACGGTTAGTTCACCCAAAACTGAAAAGTCTGTCATTAATTACCCACCCTCGTGTTCTTCGAAACCCCTAAGACCTTCGTTCATCTTCGGAACACTATTTAAGATATTTTTGATGAAATCTGTGGGCTCTCTGACCCTCCCGTAGACAGCAAGGCAACTACCACTTTCAAGGTCCAGAAAAGTACCAAGATGATCGACAAAGTAGAACGTGTGACATCAGTGGTTCAACTGTAAAGTTACGAAGCTACGAGAATACTTTTTTGCGCAAAGAAAACAAAAATAACGACTTTATTTGCGCCGCCACACGTTCGCGTCATGATACTGTCGTGAACGCGCGTCCACAAGTGACGCAGTAGAGATGAAAATGTGGAATAAAGTAGTTATTTTAGTTTTCTTTGCGCAAAAACGTATTCTCGTAGCTTCGTAACTTTACAGTTGAACCACTGATGTCACACGGACTACTTTGTCGATCATCTTGGTACTTTTCTGACCCTCCCATAGACAGCAAGGTAACTACCACGATCAATGTGGTAGTTACCTTGCTGTCTATGGGAGGGTCAGAGAGCCCTCAGATTTCATCAAAAATATCTTAAATTGTGTTCCAAAGATGAACGAAGGTCTTACGGGTTTGGAACAACACAAGGGTGAGTAATTAATGACAGACTTTTCATTTTTGGGTGAACTAACCATTTCATTCTGGAATTCTTTCCGTTCAAGCACCTACCACAGTCAGATTAATATGCAGATATATTTAGACCCTTATACTCAGAGTTGTTTTTAAAAAAGACCACGTATGCGATTAAATCTGGGACCGAGAGATGCGTTCCCATCAGTTTCACAGAGTTCATGAAAGACTTCCAGACCAAACTGGCCAAAAGCAAAGAGTTCACCAATAAAGAGGGGATGCCAATGTTTTGAATAGCTTGTCCCGACCAATTATTTATTGCTTCCTCCTTTTCATAAAGAGAGAGGGTAAACCGCTGTTCTCCTTTGTAGAGCACTGGCCACGCTTTAATCAGTTACACCCACACTTCTGCTCACAATCTTCTATTTTTCCTTCAAGCCTTTTAATGTCATTGCCACCCATGAGAATTTCAAGGCCTTGTAAACACGGCATGTTAAGAAATTAAGTGGTTTTGTATTACAAACCTAGTCTAAACGGAGGTCTGGGGTATTTCTGGAGTGTGGAAATCATTACACAGTTTATGCCTGGGTAAATGCAGGTACATCAGGCTGCTGGATGTGTACAAATGTAGTGCACATGCTACTTTTAACCACTTGTCGGTACACATGAACACACACTTATTGCTTATACTCTTCAATGCTTCAGATGTTTTCGGCCAATTGATGCTTTGGGGCCTGAGGAGGTAGTGAATGATTGCCTACTTTTTCCATTAAAGCACTAGTGGTTTACCCTATTCTTTGGACCCAAGGACAATATCATGTGGTGCTTGAGTTACTTCAGTTTCGATGTTAAAATACTTTCTCTTATCCCAGTTTAATATGCAGATACTAGTAGGAGTAGGTTTATTTTGTGGAGCTATCAAAACATTGGTTTGTTTGTTTGAACATCCCGACCTGCCCAGCAACAGCATCAGTGGCTCAACCAATGGCGTAGGTTTGGGGGCGGGGCTATCTGTTTGTTGTGACCAATGGCAGATGGGAGGAGTGCTGGGGAAACCTGTTTAAAAAGAGTCATTATCTTTACTATAGAAATTACACTTAACCTTAGAATAGCTGTAATAACGACAGCAACACCTTAATATTTTTGTTGTTTTAGTGTCTGACACTTCAGAAGCTCTTCCAGATGATTTGTTTTGTAAGAGCAGAAGAAAAGTTCACATGACGCCCTTTTGCTTGTTTCTCAGAGATCCATGACTAGTCAAACAGCTTGTAAAACCCCACCTACACACTGTTTTTCACCTAAAAGGGCGATAACAGTAAGCTAAAGTTGTGTTGATAAGGCATTTTGTAATTGTTAAAGTGATAGTTCACACAAAAATGAAATAATTTACTCACTCTCATGTCATTCCAAACTGAAAAGGAGAATTTAGCATGCAGATGCGTCTAGTAGGCTGTTAACCACTACAACTGGATCATCGAATCTCGGGAACTGAATCAGTTTGATTTGAGAACGAATCAGTCAGGTGGTTTTGTCAACTCAAACAATGATCCGAAGCTTCAATACATAGCAAATTGACACCTCAGTGGGATCTTGAGGTTGATCACAAATATTTAGTTAACAGTGTTTTAGTGATGTTTTATGCATCGCCCTCCCTCCATTGGTGACGTGGTAACACAAGCTCCAATATATGTTTTACATTTTATTATATACATTTTGATGCAGTGTGCTTCACATTTGAGACAGAAGCACAGAAGTTTTACAACTGTGCTGCCCATCGCTCTTGAAAAGATCTGACTCAAAAGATTTCTTCACAAATCGGACAAAGTTGGACAGATAGGAGGAGTTTGGAACAACATGAGGGTGAATAAATGATGACTTTCATTGCTTTTCAACTATTGCTTTAAAGCAGTGGTCTCAAACTCAATTCCTGGAGGGCCACAGTTCTGCAGAGTTTAACTCCAACCAGCTCCAAATCACACCTGCTTAGAAGTTTCTAGTGATCCTGAAGACCTTGATTAGCTGGTTCAGGTGTGTTTGATTAGGGTTGGAACTAAACTGTGCAGAGCTGTGGCCCTCCAGGAATTGAGTTTGAGACCAGTGCTTTAAAGGATACTGGAAATAAATCAGGGCTTTTGATAAATTATCTTCTCAACCCATCAACAAATTCATCCTTATGCAGATGTGCAGTTTCTTCAAAACAGACCTCATAAACATTCACTCACATTCCTGACTGCTAAGCATCATGGAGGATTGCATCTCAACTTTTTGAGCGGCTAAATGAAACCCATCTTAGCAACAGTTTTTTTTGGCTTATTTTAGCCTTTTTAATATATTCACTTTCAATTCATTTAGTAAAGAAAAAATAAAGACTAAATAAAGAAAAATTTTTTTTTTTTTTTGTATAGACACACTAAAGTCTTTTTTAGGATCATTGATATTTTGCATTGTTACATTATTTTTATGACAATTAAGTACATATAAAGGTTATATATGGATCAAATAAAGTTTGCACATTGCTGTAATGAAGTGATTTTTTTTAATACTATAATATACCCAAGCTGAATTTATTTTAGCAAAATATAATTTTCTTCTTTTGATTTTGGGGTGACAGGTTTCATGAGATTTACCCTTAAAGCTTACCTGTTGGGTGAAGTAAGAAGTTCACCCTTTGCTTTGATAGGAAGTACTGATGAGCAATACTTCAGGATAATTTAGTAGAATAGAGTGTTTTTGGGGTTTGGATATGATGACTTCAAAACACTTGTGTGTCTGAACTTGCTTTACTCCATGCAACTTTCCCCTCTATCACACATCCATCCTGCTGTTTTGCTTGGCATTCTCACTCAAATCTGATCTGGAGATAGTGGAAAAATGGTACTTGCAGGTACTGGTTTGGTGAGTCCTCTTAGACAAGATTGTTCCTGGATGATTCTGGAATGTGAAAACAGGCAGTAGTTTGGCCTGATCACTGTCTTATTGTAACTGTTTGGGCATTATAGTGTGTATTGACCTCTTGACCTCTTGACTTTTTTAAAAAGAACAGCAGGAAGCAGCCATGAAATGATGTAGGAAACAGGATTAGAAAATGTTGCAAGTTGGATTCAAACTCAGATTGCCCTCATGAGCACAACAGATCAATTTACGCATGTGTGCTAACTGTTCTAACATGGCTCTGCCAAAAACAATCTTATTTTTATTATCGATTACTCTATCTATCTATAATAAATCAATTTAAATATAGATTATATAGGAGCAGTTCTACCTGTTTGGCTGACCAATGGGAGACAGGAGTTGTGTTGGGGAGGGAACCATTAGTTTGTGTTGTGACTCCCTTTGACAGTTTTTGATGAAATGATAACAGGAGAGGACAGGAAATGATGGGGGAAGCACTATTAGGAAATGTTGTGAGCCAGATTTGAACCATTATGTGAACCTAAGCCACAGCTCTGACACATCGACACATTCTGAGCAATATAATTGAGAGCCTGAATCCTCATTGTCTTTTTTCTTACGTCCAGCTAGGATTATGAAATGTTGCGAGCTAGATTCAAACTCCTTTTGCCCTTATGAGTACCACAGATTATGGTGATAACTACTAAGCCAAAGCTCTGACATGTAGACACATTCTGAGCCATATTCGCGAGCCTGAATACTCATTTACTTTTATCTGATGTCCAGCTATGATTGTGAAATGTTGCAAGCCAGATTCGAACTGCCATTGCTCTTATGGGCATCACAGCTCATAGTAATAACTACTAAGCAATGGCTGTGACACAAAGACACATTCTGCTTTTGATATTTCTTTATTGAAATGATAACAGAGAGCGGATAGGAAATTATGGTGAAAACAGGAATAGGACATGTTGTGAGCCATATTCAAACTCCAATTGCCCTTTTGAGCACACAGCTCACAGCAATAACTGCTAAGCCATGTATCTGACACATATACACTTTTTGCTTTTTTAATTTTTTAAAAATAAAAATGATAACAGGGAAAGGACAGAAAATGTTGGAAGAAACAGGATTAGGAAATGTTGCGAGCCAGACTCGAACTCTAACTGTTTTTTTTTTGAGTGCCACAGCTTTCAGAAATAACTACTAAACCACGCCTTTGACACATACACACATTCTGAGTCTATTCAGAAGCCTGAATCCTTTTGGCTTTTATCTGATGTCCAGTTAGGATTATGAAATGTTGCGAGACAGATTCAAACCCCTGTTGCCCTTATGAGCACCACAGCTCACAGTGAACAACCACAGCTTTGACAACTTAGAAACATTCTGCTTTTGCCATTTTTTCTTGAAATAATAACACCGAGAGAGGACGGAAAAAGTTGGAGGAAACAGGATTAGGAAATGTTGCGAGCCAGATTCAAACTCCCGTTGCTGTTATGAGCACCGCAGCTCACAGTGATAACAACTAAGCCACGGCCCTGACACGTAGACACATTCTGTTATGACATTTTTTGCTGAAATGATAATACAGAGAGAGAACGGAAAATGTTGGGGGAAACAGAATTAGGAAATGTTGCGAGTCAGATTCAAACTCTTATTGCCAATATTAGCACCACAGCTCGCAGTGAAATCTACTAAGCCACAGCTCTGACACGTAGACTCATTCTGAGCTGTATTTGGGAGCCTGAATAGCTTTTATCTCAGGGTTAGCGGTCTGTTTGAACTTCTAAACACTGGAAGATCCCAGCAGCACACTCCAACAGACAAACCACAGGGGGTTACAGAGCTCCTTAGATTTCTCTGTCCCCCTTCGCTCTCTTGTTGATTATCTCTCCGGGAATGGCATCATGCCTTCAAACAGAGTGACCATACCTCTTTTATTCACCGCCCCCCCACCCGATCCTTCATGCCCTGCTGGAGAGGAAGGTCTTATATGGGCTGTGGCCAGGCAACAACAGCTGTCTTTCTGTTCAGGCACCCTATATGCAGTCTTTGGAGGGCCTGTGTTGAGAGAGCCAAATCGGTCTTCTCTAACAGTGGCAGAACCCCGTCTGATCCCCGGGCCAGGCTTTGTGGAGAGCTCTTGTCATTGGCTCTCTCATGCAGGCCAGTAATCCATGTGTGCCCAAGCTGGGAACTGGCTCGCGTTGAATGAAAGGCCCCCTGTTTGAAGCACCCCCCCCCCCTATCTCCACGTTAAGGAGATATGAGCCTCTTCTCTAATCCAGCTCAGTGTGGTGGAAATGCAGGCTGGTAAGGCTGACCTGATTTGGTAAGGGGCATCTGGGAAAAAAACAATATGCAGGTGAT
Organism: Sinocyclocheilus anophthalmus; assembly: GCA_018155175.1. Classification (NCBI taxonomy): domain Eukaryota; kingdom Metazoa; phylum Chordata; class Actinopteri; order Cypriniformes; family Cyprinidae; genus Sinocyclocheilus; species Sinocyclocheilus anophthalmus. Next base: position 50,244 of record JADLZN010011362.1, on the reverse strand, counting down.
ATCAACCAAAGTCCTCTCCTTCTGCTCCGGCATACCTCCTCGCTGTAAGGGGACGGGTGGGAACGGGATTGTTTGAGGAGATGTGTTTGTTTAATGGATCACAGTTACAGATTGTGCTGTTTATAAATCTGAAGATGCAGATTTCTAAATTCAAGAAGTCTTTTTTTTCCTTAAAAAAGTGAATAAGAATTTTGCGTGTTTTGTTTTTATTGTCTCAGGTTCCACAATAAGAAACATTTTTTGTATTATATTATTATTCAATTTAAAATAACTATTTTTTTTTATTGTATTATTTTAGAATGTAAGTTAGATTTGGTGCTCAAGAAACATTTCTTATTTATCAATGTGAAAACAGTTGTGCTGCTTAGTATTTTTTGTGGAAACCATGATACACTACCATTAAAAAGTTTGGTGTAAGTAATTAAAAAAAGAAGTACTTACTTTTGATTCCACAGGACAACAGATTAATTACTCCACAAGTCCAGTAAAGCGATTTATAATGTTACAAAATATTTTAAATAACAAATGAAATGCTGTTTTTTTTTATTTACGGAATAGTCACGCCAAACCTGAAACATGTTTAATGGTTTTCCACAAATATTACGGGCAGCAAAAACTGAATAACTGAGTATAACTGACATGTCCATGAAATTCCAGGCGCATGGCACATCCTACTGGATACATACGATTTTCAATATAATCAACTTGAGACTTTTTTTTAAAAATTGCACAATCAGTTTACCAATATTCACCATTTCCAGTATTGTTATTACTTACATATTGTATTATTATTATTCTCCCTAATAAATAATTGTATTATTAGAGAACAAAATGTTATATTTTATTTTTATGTTATTATACTATGAATTAGATATGTTACCATATGACATAGTGCAGCCTTTGATGGTAGTTTATCTTAATAGAAAAGGGTTTTTATAAATTGTATACATATGTCCAAATCATTACTTTATTATGTTATTTTTGACCAAATAAAATAACTGTAAATAAATTGCATGTTTACGCCATACTTATATTGATAATATTCTATCCTCTATGTTGTTCCAAATCTGTATGACTTTGATTTGATATTGATATGATTTTTGACATTTCCTAGTCTTCTGATGCCATACAATAGCTTTGTGTGAGAAACGGACTCTAAGTCATTCACCAGAAATCTTGCTGCACGCTCTTAAAAATAAAGGTGCTTCACGATGCCATATAAGAACCTTTTTGTCTAAATGGTTCCATAAAGAACCTTTAATATCTCTTTCACAAAAGGTTCTTTGTGGTGAAAGAAGGTTCTTCAGATTATAAAAAGGTAAGAAAGACATGATTCTTTAAAGAGCCTTTGACTGAATGGAAAAATGGTTCTTCTATGGCATCGCTTGAAGAACCTTTTGAAGCACCTTTATTTTTAAGAGTGCACCCTGCATGTCAGAACTCATTTGTGCAGATATTCTGCATGGGTTCTCATAATGAAGTTTGTAAATGATGACAGAATTAGCATTTTTGCATGAACATGTATCGAGAGAACACAAGATCTTTTTAGTCAGAACTAGACTGAAAACAGAAAACTGTGTTTTGAATTAGTGTCACATTGCTGGTGGGTTTCATTAATAAATGCCTTGATTGATCTTGATTGATGAATTCTGTTGCATGGGTCCATAAGGCATTATTTGAATTCCACGAAGCTTTGCTTAACTTATGGTTTGAGAAATCGGACTCGAGATTCCCAAGAATTATATCAATGTGGAAAGGATTAAAAACAAACAAGCGTATTCCAGATTGATTACTGTCAGTAGAGTTTTGAAAAGACTCTGGTATTGTTTATTGAAGTGGGTGGACCAGGAGGGGGGGGAGAAGCTGTTCTGAGTAATGCTAATTAAGCGGCACTTTAGATTTCAGCTTAGATCCTGGAGCCTGGAAAAAACGTTTGCTTACGTTTCACTTCTTAATGTCAAACTCAATGTGGCAAAACGTCAAAGTCCAGTATGCTGTACAGAAACACGGCCAGCAAATGTTGTTCGTCACAGTTCGAGGAAAGACCATTCTGAACCCATTAGAACATCTTCCCAGATGAATTCTCTGTCTCACTTGTGTGCATGATACTAGTGTTTTGTTGCTATTACTAAGCTAAAGCAACAGTATTCTGTTCTATTGTTAAAATCCTCACTCAGTCATCTGAAATGGCGAGCATGCTCATGTAGATGCTTTCCCTGTGGTCTCTTTGTAACGTTTTGCTTAAACTCTGCATGTGTACGGTACAATTTGCCTCATATTATTACACAAACTGCACTGTTTTAGATCTTTTATTGAAATGAAATAGGCCTGTACTTAGTGAACAATGCAAAGGGTGTTGTCTCGTATTATTCAAGAGCGTGGAGAATTCCTCTCGACCCCACAGCTAGACATTGAGAAACCTCTCCTCAGGTTTCTTTCATGATCTGGACTTGTGTACATACACAGATCGCTTTTCTGGGTGAATCTCACAAAACCTGTCAAGAACATGTCTGGGTTGTATTTCACAGTAAATCTTTTATTTTAAGGGCTTTCTCTTTCTGCATTACGCTTACCAAAACCTCTCAATATCAATTTCTCTCGCACACACTTGAGCCGAAGAGAGGCCTGACAAAACCTCTGCAATAAACTCCCAATAAACCAACAATGGGCGTCCCCGTGGGCCTTTCTGATTCAAATGCAGAGCCCTTCGGGGGCCTGGAGCAGAAGGCTGTTCATTGATCCCGTGAGAGTCAGGGAGATTATTGCCTGTGTAAGATAGACTCTCTCAAAAGAAGCTTGGCCTTTGTTCAGCGGGGGGATCTCTCTCACACACACACACACACACACACTGTGATCATTATTTCATCTCGCCCTCTTGTTAGTCCACATTGGTGCTTTTCTTTAGCGAGGCTCTCCCTCGCCCTTCCCTTCCTCGGCAGTGAGATATCTTCCGTTAATCCTCGCAGGAATGTGGCTTTGGCTATGGGGAGGATGCCCAGTGTGTGCCCTGCAGAGCCAGTCGCTTCAAAGAGGACCGCAGCCTGCAGAAATGCAAGCCCTGTCTGGACTGTTCCCTCCTCAACCGCTTCCAGAAGGGGAACTGCTCCACGACGAGCAACGCCGTATGCGGAGCCTGCCTGCCCGGGTGAGTCAGCCATAGGAACGCAATTATATAGAATAAAGTACGATGGGCGTTTTCCCAGACCACATGCTTAAGTCCGTGTATATTACACTCTTAAGAATAAAGGTTCGAAAGGGAGTTTTCACAGTGATGCTGAAGAAGAACCATTTGAGGTTTCTCAAAGAAACTTTCAGTGAGCAGTTCTTACCATTTTTAAAATAATAATCTACATTCTTAAAAATAAGGGTTATTTTTGGCATGAGTGGTTCCATGAAGAACCTTCAGCATCCATGCAATCTTTCCATTCCAGAAAAGATTCTTTATAGTGTTAAAAGGTTCTTTAGATTATTAAAATGTTCTTTACGCCAAGAAAAATATGGTTCTTTTAGGAACTATAACTGAAAGGTTCTTTAGAGTACCAAAAATGGTTCTTCTATGGCATCGCTGTGAAAACCTTTATTTTCAATAGTGTAAATAACGTTTTCTACTATAAAGAACCTTTTGTTGAATGGAAAGATTCCATGGATGTTAATAAAGCAATAAGCCCCAAGAAGCCGTGGCTTACAGTGAATTTATAACAGCTAAGGAGCTGTTATAATCTATAACACCCCCTTAGCTGTTATAAATTCACTGTAAACCACGGCTTCACAGGGCTTATTGCTTTATCAAAACGGTTATTCCATATACGTAGTAAGGTTACACAAAGTAAAACAGAGCAAATAATGTGTAATGATATTAACAAAAACAGTATTCCTGCCACCACATGTATTTCCTCAGGAACTTTGTTGCAATAAAGTGGTTACACCAGCTTCGAACGTGACTCAACCAATCAGAATCAAGGTCCGGAACTATCCGTTTTATAAAGGTTCTCCATCAATGGCAAAAAAATAACTTTTATTGACTCAGTTCTTCTCAAGAAAGCTTTTTAAACCCGATCGACATGAGTTATACGCCGCAAGTGAAGCCGAAGATTTCTCAGTTTAAAGTCCAGGTCAGGGAAATAAACTCAAGGCCCAGACATGCCCTCGAAGCTAAAACATGTCAGGTTTTTGAAGACCTGCTTTTCGCTATCACCGCAAGAGATACTAGTTTCCCCACAGAAGCATCCTTCTCTCACCAGATAGTTTTTTTTATAACTTTTGATTACCTATAATGAAGTGCTTTGGCACAGTACGACATGCTGAAGGCAACTCTTCACATTACCTTCAAAGTTCATCTGCATCATTTTAGAAAAATGTGTTCTTCAGGCTGTTACTGTAACTAATGCTGGAATATTTCTCGTATTGTAAAGCATAGTTTTCCCCGATTCATTAATTAGTGCTGTGAAAAAATGATTGCCCCTGATCCATATGTACATTTTCAAAGGGATTTGCTGCTATCAGAGAAATTCAGTTGAACAGCAAGATGAAATGCATATGTACGTAATCCAACAAATACAAAATATCACAGACAAGAATGTGTCATTTATAAACACCCCGAGGTTCTATTGTAAAGTGGATTGCTGTAGACTTTAAATTGTGTTTGACTTCTAAAGCCACTTTTTGTCTATCCAGTTGTTTAACCTGCTGCAACAATAATGGGATGTCTTCTTTGACTTATGTTCAGTTGGTGGCTTTTCTCAGCAAATATTGTTCAAAAGTTTGGGGTCAGTAAAATATGTCTCTTATGCGCACCAAGGCTGCATTTATTTGATCAGAATTGCATTAAAAACAATAATATTGTGAAATATTATTACAGTTTAAAATAAATGATTTCTGTTTTTAAAATGCAATTTATTCCTGTGATGAGAAGTTGCATTTTCAGCATCATTACTCCAGTCTTCGATGTCACATGATCCTTCTGATTCGCATTATTATCAGTGTTGAAAACAGCTGTGTGCGCTTTTAATATTTTGTGGGGGAAGCTGTGATACCATGTTATTTAGCATTCACGATGAATGAAAGTTCAAAAGAACAACATTTATCTGAAATAGAATCTTTTGTAATATAGTAGGATCTTGCCTCCAGGAGGGCCGTTGAATATTAGAAAAATAATGCACTCGGGTTTCTTTTCAAATTTCAAATAGATATTTTTCTAATAATTCAACGGCCGGAGCCGATATTCCTCTTATACTACGGTTTTACACACCCAACTCGATCAGAGATATATTTAAGGATTCGTCCGGTTTTTGTAGAAAATCGCTATTGTGAGTTGGATTCATTTCTTCCGCCTCGACATCCCAACGCCTCGTTTTGCTAGTTCCAAACGGCATTTTAAGCTTGTAATGAGGCGTGAGCCCGTTGACATCTTCTAATGCGTTATTAATGAGTTATAGAAAGCGAGTCGGAGAGCGAGACACACGAAAACGGAAGAAAGAGAGAGAGAGAGAGCTTGTGTGAGTTAGGCTACCTCTGTGCGTCCCTCAACAGTGTTCTGCAGCAGCGTCTCTAAACAGCACTGTTATTACCTTTCTAGTGTGAAATGTCATGTGTAGTCTTTAAGTTGCTACACTATATAGTCTAACTGATAAAATCGTCAGGGCAGCACTGACAACACCTTTTTCTGCAAACTGCGTGACCGTAGTGTGCGAGCATGTGTGATTGCAGTAATTCCTGTGTGCAGGTACTGTATGCTTATTTCCGTTATTACAGTAAACTATGCGAAGCGATATGGAACTGTAATGCGGTCAAGAAAGCTGCCTGGAACTACATTTTCCCTGTGCGTTTCCCTGAAAATAATTGCACAACCTAGAACATTCTTCAGTCAATCAGATTCAAGCATTCAACAGCCCATAGTATAAGTGTCTTACTGTTCTTTAATTGAGTAGTTCTGCTTTTGCTGAATAAGCGCTGATTTCTTTAAAAACTGACCCTAAAGCTTTTGCATGGTCGAGTATGCATATTATTATAAAAAATTATTTTATCTGATTAAGTAGGGGTCATATGAGTTGCTTTCACTCGCTTTGGAGTGTTACAAGCTGTTGTCGTGACTGATAGAGCCCTGAGTTGCAAAGACTAAAGTCTCACCAAGAATATCGTTATCCAAGTTATGACTCCTCCCCGCCCTCCTAAAACTTGGTTAAACACCCCCCACTGTCTAACACTGTTTTGGAAGATTTGATAACAGCACCCCAGTTCCGGCAAATAACTTTTATTCTCGCTGTCGTATTGTTGCTGCCGCCATGTCGTGAAGCGCTGTGTTTTTCGTTGTGAAACGAAACTACTTTGTTTGGTCTTCCAAAAGAGGACACACTAAAATCAGTGGTAAGTGTCTTACAACCTGGGTTCCGAACATTCAACCCAATATCAGTGGGTGCCGTCGCATTTTGCGGAGGACTGAGGACTGTTTCCTGGGAGATTCACACATGCCGGTGTTCTGACAAATAATGCTGACTCATAGTCTGTAAGTATGTTTTCATATTTAAAGGATTTGTCACTGATGATTCAGACGTGAGTTTTGAGCAGTGTAAAGTAGTGCTTGTTGTTTGTCGTTTCTCCGATCACAATGCAGACATGGTTTTATGTTACGCGGCGCGATGCAACGCAACGCATTAAAAGACTGTATAAGTCATTATAATCCATATTTATGTCCTCACTGGTTGCAACGAATGCCTCGTTTGTAATGGGCTTTAATGTTTATGTCTCGTCGCTCCGGCCGGACACGGCATCAACAGTATGGTGAGGGGCGTAACATTTCCGTCACACTGAATATGGTATTCGGCCAATCACAACACACTGGATATCTGGCCAATCAGAGCACACCTCGCTTTTCAGAACAATTAGTTTTGTAAAAATCGATGCGTTTCAGAAAGGTACAATAATGTACAGTATGTGGAAAAAAAAAAATTTTTTAACCTTAAACCGCATAAACATCACAACAAATACACAAAACAATGTTATTTTTAGCAACGTCATATGACCCCTTTAATTTACATTTTGAATGTAAATGTTTGTCGTCCCCAAAATTAAATAATGCATTATCTATAATAATATTAATATGCATATAAAAATAAATTAAAATACATTTTATTCTTTCAGGTTTTACAGAAAGACGAAGTTGAGTGGATTCCAGGATATGGAGTGTATCCCATGTGGAGATCCGCCACCACCATATGAACCAAATTGTAAGCACATTTATTTATTACTGCTGAATGCAAACATATTAGAATCCTTGAGGAAAATGTCCAGTGGATTCATTTCCTTAGGAAAAATACATCAGCGTCAGATCACAGTGTTAGCTGATTTGGTAAACCTGGTAAACGTCATTTATAATGTCCTTAAAAGGTTTGTTTAGTGAAAACTCTCCCATCATTTACTCTCATGCATTGTTATTTTAGTATCATTGAGACACTATTATATTTTTTATATAACTGTAATAATCCTCCTTTAATGCCATAACATAAAAGAAAATATTTTGATGAATGTCCTAGCCACTTTTTTCCATACCATTAACAACCATTGACTTGTGCACTATATTTCATGTGTTGTAAGTGAATGCAGCGTGCCAGTTTGAATACATGTGAATGCGAGCTATTGCGGAGGGCAAGGGCAAGACTTCGGATTTTTATGGTGTTTTTTGTCAATTTTTGGAGGTCTGTAGCCTCAGTTCTCTCTCACTTAGAATCAGAAACATACATAATAAAGTACATGATGACAGATATTTTTAGTGTAATCCTTTAAAAGGGGTCATCATACAAACAGTTGCATTAATAATAATCTGTGAGATGACGACCCACTCAGTCTTGGTGATTCATACAGCAGTGTTTTACAATCAAATAAATGGCTCTTTTTTACAAGTCAGAACACAGGCATAGGTAATAAACATCTCTCTGTGTAACTGTTCGAAACTGCATGGCTTTCTTCTGCAAACACACACTGCGTATGTTAAACACGTAGCGTTTCACAAAGCGGCGCATTGTTCTCCAGCAGTCTGTGGCGCTAATTTGGCTCATTTTACCCACCATTGAGTGCCACTGTATGGAAGCTTGTGTCTTTGGCAGTTACGCAGGGAGAGACATGGGGATCTTATACCTTCAGAATTAAGTGTGACTTCCAGAGGTTTAAGACGTTTGCAGCTGCTGCATGTGGAGATTTGCAGCGTGTTTGTAGAGCAGAGTTTGAGCCAGGTCTGACACTCCTGCACCAGATACATGGAAAGATCAGATCAGCTCGACCTCTGGGTGTGAAGAATTCAATCTCTGTGTAAACTCTGGCTTATTTTGTAATCATTAGGCACTACTTTTTGGTTTATTTTAGTAGTCTTTAGAGGAGAGGACACCAGTATGTTCTTTAGCTATAAAGTGTCCTTTTTTATTAATTTTTTTTTAGCATTTTTAAAATGTCCATTTAAACTTTTGTTGTTGTTTTTGCAACCACAAAAAAGTTTAAATGTACATAAAAATGCTAAAAAAAATTTTTTTTGACACTTTATAGCAACACAACAAATGGACACTTTTTACAACAACAAGTGAGGATCTAAAAAAATAAAATATCTGACTGCCATAAATTATTAAAAATAAAATAAAATAAAAAAGGGAAATTATATGAAATTTAAAATGATTGGTCTTGGTAACCACACTGGGTGTTTATTTTAATAACTGCCATAAAAAATAAAATAAGGAATTAAAACTTATAAATTAAAAATACATTTCATGGTTACTACATAGAGTAAGTCAAATAAATAAATAAGTAACTACTACATTACATTGAGTAGTTCTTTTAATAGCTACCATACATTTATATATATATATATAATGATTTACTGGTTTTCTTTTATAATGGCAAAAATTTAAATGAAAGAATAAAATAAAAATAATACAGAAAATAAAATAAAATAAAAAGCTGTGGCTTCATACAGAAGATAAAAGGATTGTTTTGGTTACTACATTAAATATTTATTTTAATAACTGCCATTAAATGATAAAATAAAAATAATAATAATAATAACTTCTAAAATATGGGAGTACATTGGGAATTATAGTGCATTTCAGCACGTAACATGTGTCTGAATGCCAAATAGTTGACATGTAATTGTTGCTTGTCATTTGTTTGCAAAGTTTAAAAAAGTTGCAGATATCAGAATGAGAAATTTTGCAGCCAAGTTTAAACAAATGTTCTTTTCGGACTGGGGAAGAAGGTTTCGAGATACAGTATATTTTCCTTTGTTTACGATGCACTAAGATCAGAATTGACTTCAGGACCAGAACTGGTGTAAGTACTCAAAGCTGCTCTGACCCATTGTGCGTGCAAACGGCTGAAAAGACTCCCGAACGTTCCTCTCCTCCGGCGTTACCTGACAGAAGGTGGTGAAAACTCAAAGGCCTGATGGTTTTAATGGCCCCCACGTCGGCCCGGGGCGAACACGCAGCTGAGCGAGGAAGTCTGTCTTTAGAGAGGACCATAAATCCAGAAACACTCTGGTCTCCTTGGCCCATCCTGAGAGCGAAAGGAAGAAAACAGCATTTTATGGGTTCCTCTAGCTGCTTTAATGTGTTTCATCTGCTGCTGTCTTTTCTTGTCATGGGATAGCTCTAAATATTTGGCAAAGCCCCACACAGCTGTCCCATCTAAGCATCTGAACTGATGTGAAGCCAATTTATGAAGGGGGCACATGAGAGCCGGGCGGCTGCTGGGTTGGTAATGGGTGAGAGTAATATAAGTTGGCATTTTTACTTTTGCAAACACCTCTGTTTTAACTTGAACTAGGATTCGAGCCCAAAGCTACTGCATTTAGAAGCAGCCCAGCATGAAAAGGCTGAGTTGCTGCATGTGTTGAACTTGGATGTATTTTTTCATTCATAATTGTGTTCATCTTCAGTCATGGGAAGATCTTTCATGTAGTGTATCTCTGTTACATATTGAAGAAAGCTTGAACCGCAAGAGTATGAAAGCAAACGAGTGGTTTGGTATTTGACCTGAAGGGGATTACATCACATTGGATCAGCCCATAGATCATAATTAGCGATTGCTTTCATCATGGAGTCTCATGACTTGTGGGTCACTGATGGACTTATTTGATTAGTCTGGGGTGCGGGTGATGAAACACTACATAAAAGACAATCCTCTGATTAAACAGTACACATGAAAACAGCTCTGATCTAAAACCTGCATTGAGTTATTGGTAAAACCTGTAAATAATGTTTAAAATAATAATAATAATAATAATGTAACATCTGACAGTTAGGTCCCGCGGTTGTTATTGTACAACAACAACAACTTAACAATAGACGAATAGACGACACTACGACATAATAAACAAATATTTAAATTAAAAAGAAATATAATATGATGAGAATAGACTATGATATAATATAATAATTCATAAAACATACTATATCCCAAGTAGTTAAGATAAAATAATAATCGCATTATTATACTGGACTATATTATATTATTATAAGCAGTATATGCGATATTGTTTAATGGAATAACCTAATAAAATCAAACATATAATCTTAACAGAAAGGTAATATAAACATACGAAGCAGTAATTAATCTTTAGATAACACAATATAATATCACACTTAATTGAACGTGTGATACCATGTCACAATAACTACACAAGTACTGTATCTACTACGGATTGTATACATTTATTATATAAAACTGAGTTCAATAATATGTACCTTGGGGCAGTCATATCCGTTGATCCGTCACTTATCTTAGGTTAATGAGGCAGCCTGTTGCTGCAACCCACATATTGATTTATATAGCTAATGGTATAAGCGGGGGTATTTGTTCTAATTTTTCAAAGAATGTATTGTTTAAACAGTTTTAAACTTCCAATCACATTTGCTATCCAGATAAAGTGAAAAATCTGTTGTGGTTTATTACTATTATATGACAGAGATAATATACATAACAGATTAAAATCAATCTCATAATATTAATAGCCATAAAAAAATACACTATTTCGCCCGATTATGATACATCTGTACATGTAGATGTATTAGCCACAACTACACAAAACACATAAAGGGTATGAGGTTATATACTCGTGTACCCCGGGGGACTCTCCTTAGGCACGCCATTGAAGAGAACAAAATGGACGTTTTAACGCACTAGACATGGAGCCCCACATAATTGTTAACGGCACACGCTATGAACCATTATAAACATTATACGAAAAAATATTTAAATATACACTAGTCAATTATACAAGTATCACTGTATTTTATAGGTTTTATATTAGCACATAATCATAAAGGAATGTATAACGGATGATATTCATAATAATTAATATGGGTATGGTCTGGGGTTTACTAGGTGCTGTGAGCTTAACCAGCATGACTAACTTTAAAACTCTACTCACAACTCGTGAATGCGTTGCGACCAGATTTTGCATGAGACAGTTCTTTGTGTGACCAATTGCTTATGTAGAGCGTTTCAGCTTCAGCTTCACGTGTGTGGTTCATTTCGGTTATAATGCTTGCATATGTTGAGACAACAAGGAAGTTCAACTAGGTTTTAGACAGAGCTAAAAAGTCACACTGCCAGCATAAAACCACAACCTGGCAATAATGAATGAGTGCCTAATAGTTGCTTGATATGGAGCGTTTAATCAAGGAACCGCTAGGAATCGGGATCTGCGATCAAAACACAATCATCTACTACTGAACACCCACAGCTGTTTTCAGGCATCAAGGCCCATGTGTTGAGGTGGCATTCTCTACAGGCAAAGGACGACGTTATCAAACGAGAAAACAGGCATGGCTCACTGGAGAGCGCGTCAGAGCAGGTAGCTGAAAGTAAGCCTAGCGGTGAGACTCTTGTCGAGAGCGGCCACCCCCTTGTCATCCTTTTGTGTTGCTTGCAGTGTGGGCAGACAACTGAATTAAGAGGGAACAACCCTTTGGTTTAGGGAAGGGAACTGGTGGTGTAAGGAAAGGCAGGACCGAACACGCCTGGGCAGATCTTGCTGGCACTGAGAATATGACCGCAGTAAATAGATAGAAGTGCCACCTCTGACGCAACCTGGTGAAAAGTATGCTCAAAGAATTCTGGTTCTTAGTTCTCTGCTAATACTTCACACTATGCGATACTCGGTTACCATTAGGTTTTTGCTCACACACATTGCACGTTATCAGTTCGGAGACAAAAAACAACAAAACAGGAACATAGATTTGGAGCCAAAGAGTTTTTTTTGATTGCGACATCAAGGCACAGGTTGGACTCCCGCTAAACGGTTGCCACCCGGGATTGTCGAATCTACAGAAGCCCCTAAGGCCAGCACGCCTGGTCCTCAAATCAGGGCCTGGAGGGCCAAATAGTGATACCACCCGGTTCAAACCACATACTGTGATTTTCTAATAATCCTGAAACAGGTGATTAGCATGCTCTCAGGTCTTATCTGCGTGTTGTTTGATTAGGTAGAGATTTACCTCTGCAGGAAAGGGATCTTGTGGGCAGATTTGCGGATCCGGCCTTAGGACATTTGTGATGGAAAAAACAAAAAAGAAGTGAAGTTGGAGTGGTAAAATTATATATTTCAGCTATTTTCACGCACTATTTTCTTTTCTCATGCAAAACATTTGACGGATCTGACACAAACTATTGTCGTTACATCATGAAATTACATCACAAAAGTTTGTGTGCACATTTCCAAAAGAGAATGCAAAGCAGAAATATAATCGTGTTTATCCCACCAATCTCAATTTTTACTATAACCCTGTCCTATATAGGCGCCGGTACAATAACACCATAAACAGCTTAGTAGTACATTTTGGCACAGCAAATGGTCCTGAATCTACCTCAAATATGTGGAGTGTGCGGGAGTAGTGAGCTATACTTTTTCTAGGCAATATTGCTCCTGGCAAGACAAGAAATTGGTAAAAAGATTCATGTCTGGTAGCTGCCCATCTTTCAGTTTACGTGAACGCATAACTATTACAATAACAGCCAAACACATAGCACTTCAGAGTAGTTACTATCAGTTGAAATGTGGCGAATGAACACAATGCGTCCAAAATATGTGCGCTTACAAAAGTTTTTCCAGAGTCTGCCTATTTCTCTCAGAAGTTCCATGAGCGACTCAAAATCATCTTCATACGCTTTTGAATACGTGCGGGTTAATCACTCTACAAGGCAATCTTACAACACAGACTATGCGCAGGGTTAGAAAAACGCGGAAGTGTGAGGTATAATAGGCGAACTTACTATGCTGATGACGAAATTGCTCATGGCACAGTTACCACAACGCTCACATACACTAAAAAACTGAATATGACTTTTATAAGACTTGCCCGTAATGATAAAGATAAATGCAGGGTTGCGGGGACAGGGATGGTTTCGTGATTTATCTGGGATTATCTGGGAACCTTGAATAAGAAATATAACTTTACAGCTGGCAACGGACAAAAGAGGATTAGTCCTGTCAAATCTACTGGAATATGTTTTACGTTGCGCAAACTCAGGGTTGCCAGGTTTTCACAACAAAACTAGCCCAATCGCATTCCCGGGGGTAAAATACAAGTTTTTGGCAGAGTTCCTCTGGTAAAATTCGCATAAGCAAGAGGTAAATATCACGTTATGGGGTAGGGTGCAGGGCAGCAGGGTTAAAGTAGGCCTAATCTTCTGGAAAACGGGATGGCAACACGCGACAAACAGACCTGCGTTAAGGTATATTGAAAATAGTAGAGGACCTAGGACAGATCCTTGTGGCACTCCATACTTTACTGGTCATAATTTAAGTGAATAAGCATATGCTGGTGTAACCCTAATTACACATCTATGTGGTAAGATAGAACTCGCAAACTGGGGTTTAACTATACAGTGTCTTTTAGGTGATAAAGAAAAATCGTTGGTCTTAAAAATAATCTAAATCAAATATCAGTTACTACACTTCAAGTATGTTTTAAATTAGATCAGCAGCATAACCTAAAAATCTGATGAAATTGTTGAGATGGGTGGCATTTGATCTTCTTTGATTTTAAACCAGGGCTCATTGATGTAGGTTTTAGGAAATGGATAATTAAAGGTCTAACTGCACTGTGCACATTTGTTGCATTAGGAAAACTGTTAAAAATATAGTTATATATAGTAAAAATATGGGTAGTATGTTTGAAATTCAGATGTACTACATCTACCATGGGACAGTAACATTGTCATTGGACAGTAAAGATCCATCAAATGCACCTTCTAGAATCTCAGCAGAAGTGTTAGGTCATCCGAGTACTTTTTGTCTTTTCGGCTGTAACTGTTCTTTTGGCATACTGTTTTCTGCATACTATATAGTATGGAAGTAGGTATATTCAGACGCAGTCACAGAAACTCCTAGAAAAACCTAGCAACCCTAGAACACTATATCAGCTTGCTAAAACCCCTCCGAACACCTTCACGTACACATAGCAACACCTTGGCAAAGCTAAATATCTTCTAAATCTGCTGATGGACAAATGCTTTAATGTTAAGCAAGAGATCAGTCTCTATAGGACCAAATGATGAGCTCTGCATCTATAGTTTTGATTATGTCTTCAAATGGAGTGCACAAAGGCACACATCTCTAACAAAGAAACTTCTTTTGAAGGCTCAACTGATGTTGACATTGTCTCACAAAGAGCACTTGTATCTGTGAAGGCCAAGCCCATGTTTACTAAATGATTAATTTACCATAGAGCAAATAAAGAATGCTTGTGTTCATCCAATGAAAAGATGTTGAACAAATATCTGGTTCATAGTTAACTTCATTATACCAAAATAATACTTGGGCATAAAGAAGTCCACAGGCTTTATCTCTGTGTTGTTGTCTTTGTTCCAAAATCTGACCGTGTATGATTTGCAATAGGCGTGTCTGTACCATCACTATATGTTTTGATGTATTCTGGCCTTTCATATTGCTGGTATTGAACAGAAAAACATTGGTGTGAAGATACAACACAAAAGCGGAGCGCATTTATTGCTATTTGTATAACCGCAAGTCTTTGAATGTCAAAGTGCAAACCCGCCCTACAATACCAGTGAGATGCTTTATAGTTCTTTATACATTATAGTTCTTGAGAACGGTTTACTGAAAGGTACTGTCGAGAATCCAAAATGGGTATTCTATGACATCACAGTGAAAAAAAAAACCCTTTGGGAACCTTTATTTTTAAGAGTGTTTTACTCAAAACATGTGCAGTATGTATTTTTGACTGTTGTGCTGTTAGCGAAGCAACATGCTAACATCAACTTCTACTAAAATCAACAGAGTGCATCAGTGGCTGCCTACTTTTATATCCACCTTGGTTCTTTCCCATTCATTTTTTCTCATAGGGATGAGCCATGAACCAAACCAAACGCAAAGCAGTAACACGAGTGCGTGACTCATCCAGCAATTACAAACTTGATTTGCCCACCGCCCCCCACAAAAAAAAAAAGCATTTCAAAATGGCACAAAAAGATGCGTACAACAGTTTCAATAAGGGAAAGAACTACAGTCACATGAAGCATTGTAAATTACATAAATATATTTTAGTATTTTGAGAGAGTAGAGACTCGTCATTCGCAGTCCATGAAAGTTGGAGGCCACTAAAGAGATATTTTGTTACGATTTACTTTCTAATTGCTGGAGAATCATGGGTAATGTAGTTTTATCACCAGGAATTTCACTATTGAACATGATTATTTGAAAAAAATATTGTGGACTGATTGCTTCAACAAAAGCATATACCATCGATTAACAACCTCACAGTAGGGCCTATTAAACAGAGTAATCAATTTAAAGACGCAACGCTCTCAGTTTTATACGTATGGAGTTTTTACTTTCAAAACCAGACTGTTACCAGACACATGAAGTAGTTGTATTGCACAGTGGTTCCTAGAGTGATCTAGGTAGTGAACTGATTAACTGTTACTATCGAAAGAACTGTTTATGTGAACGTACACGCTTTACAGCTCACCACACAGCCGTTTTTCCAGTCCTAAGTGACGGATACATTGATGTACACACCAGATAACATGATAACCCCAATTATCTCAATGGCTAAATAGTCGGTGTCAGAAGAACACTGACTGTAAAACCCCTTCTTCAGGCTAGATCAGTCACTTGATAGTCCCTCGCTGTTCTCAGATGGCTGTTGTCTTCAGGGTAGGAAAGGCTCTCTAGACGGTGACATCAGAGTTCCTGTGGTGCCTTCAGACTGTGGCAGCTGTTTTCTCAGGCTGATTACACATTCCCCAACCCGACTTCAAACATATAGTAGTGACCGCCCTTGGCCTTGATCTGCCTCTTAATAATGGGCTCACTAGACTGGCAAGTGAAGGCCTGATTGGCCCAGGGTGAAAGGGTGAAAAATTATCGGCAGGCCGGGAATGTGCCCTTCACCTTCAGGACATTTCTGCTATTTAAACTGTGTTTTCTTTGGAGCAGATTCCCAACCGCAGCGAGAGGAGATTTGTGACACACACACACCCACGCACTACACACTCACACTCACACTCAAGCGGGGGTTTTTGGTTTTGGCAGGTTCAGTGGAAGATGAGACAGAGTGGGTCACATGGTGGAAAAATGGAAACTGTAGTAGAACGTAAAAGTAAAAGAACAGGGATGTTTATAAACTCTTATACATCCAAAGGAAATTTGGATGGGATCTTTTGGTGAATTAAAAAGTTAGTTCACCCATAAATTACTCGCCTCGCAAGGACCTCCTAGGTGTATTAGGGATTTCTTCTTTCAGACGAATCCAGTCGGAGTTATATTAAAAATTGTCTTTGATCTTTCAAAGCTGTTTAATGCCACTCAGCGGGTGTTACATGCTTCAGTCCAAAAGAAGTTAAATAAAAAGCGCCCATCCAAAAAAAAAAAAGTGTCTCACACAGCTCAAGGGAGTGAACAAAGGCCTCCTGTAGCGAATCGATGCGTTTGTAAGAAAAATATCCATTTTCAAAACGTAATAATCACTTTAATGTGGCGCCAACAGTTGTACACGGAAGCAGCTTTGGGCTGATGAGGTATGAGGTCAGCGTTTCGCATGTGCCAGTGAGTCTCGTGAAATCCAACGTTTGTTAACAGGAGCAAAGGGAAGCAAAGTTTCCTTACTTCGCCCCAAAAAAACAAACAAAGGGGGGAAAACCAGTCTCCTCTCGGCTTATATCGAAATCCTCCGACATTCTTCTTTAATAATCCTCGTTTTGTACTTCTGATTAGTGACCGTTGTTTTGATCTCTCCGCTGCATTTCACTTCACTGTTCATCACTTCTGAGCGGCGCATGCGCAAAGCCAACCTCCATACGTCATCTGCTCGGAACTGCTTCCTTTAACAGTGAGGCAAGACATTAAAGTGATTATTACGTTGTGATATGGATATATTTTTCGTACAAAAAAAGCATCGATTCGCTACAGAAGAATTTTGTTCACCCCCTGGAGCGTGTGAGACACTTTTTTTTTATAGATGGGCACTTTTTATTTAACTTCTTCTGGACTGATGCATGCAACACCCGCTGAGGGCCATGAAACAGCTTGAAAGATCAAAAACAATTTTTTATATAACTCCAACTGGATTCATCTGAAAGAAGGAAGTAATATACACATAGGATGACTTGAGGGTAATTTATAGGCTAATTTTCATTTTTGGGTGAACAAAACTTTGACAGGCCCTTACATACTAACGAAAAAAGTTCTTTACGCTCTTTGCTCAGAGGCAAACAGAATTTGAATTAGTTGCCAACGGTTTTGCTGTTTCTATCTCTTCGGGAGTGTTCTGATCTTGAGTTTTCGGAAAGATACAGCACACCCATTTTGTCTGGATGGGACCTTAGCTCTGGGCAAGTGGTATTTAGTATGATTATAAATTAATAGGTTGTATTCTAATGTTTGAGTTAACTTGGTATTTTAAAAGATTCAGTTAAAGTTCTTAAGCAATTTGTTAGTGCTTTCCTTTAATATTGCTATTTGTTTCGTTTTAGTTTTTACTATATTTCCAGTATTTAGTAAATTTAGTACTTCAATTTGAAAAGGAATCATTATAAGTTTGTAAAAAATGTAATCTAATATTTATAGTTTTATTTTATTTAATGAACAAAAATAGTTTGTTTTAGTTAACGATAATTGCCCTTTTTAATATTTTTTGATTTAGTCGTAATCTAGGACCAAACCAAACGTTAGTTCAAACCATTTTTCTTCAATAAGAACTTTAGCAGAATGTCGACGCAGCTCTTTTTATACAATGAAAGTAAATTAGGGATGACCCTGTCATGCTCTTAAAAAAGCATTATAGTAGAACCTTAATAGGTGTTCACAACACTTTTATGGTGGCATTTTGTTCTTTTTTTTTTTGGAGCTTGACAGGTCGTGGTCACTATTTGTTTTTCTATGTAAAAGCACATAACACACATTCTGTCTGAAATCTCCTTTTGTGTTGCACAGAAGGAAGATAATCTGCATGAGAGTGAGTAATGGAGTGACGTCACTTCCTGTCTCTGCTGTGTATCTGTCAGGTATGGGGCGAGTAGATTTTGTACCTGTCCAGCCTGCGGTGACCAGCCCCAGAGACATGGCTCTAGCTGCGGTCATCTGCAGTGCGCTGGCCACCGTCCTGCTCGCCCTCTTCATCCTGTGCATCATCTACTGTAAGAGACAACTGCTGGAGAAGAAACCAGGTGAGTCACGCCATCTGCTTTCTCCCGATTACTTATCAGTGCTTTAGTAAAAGCGGCATGGTTTATGATTATAAATCTTATCGAATAATTGTATAAATGTATTATTTGTGCTATTAAAGTATCTGTAATCACGCCTTACAAATATTTACAGAATCATGGTAACTATAATTTTGTAGTTAGTTACATACATGCCAAATGCCATCCATAATTACTACAATTCTTTGTATATCTGTAAAAATCATAATTCACGTGGGAGCTTCTTTAAACAGTGTAAGAAAGCATACGAGTCTTTCTATCATTTTGTTTATGCATTTATTTGATGGCAGTGGTACTGCTGTTTTTAATTATTTGTGTAAACTGGTTAGCATAGTCAATATTAAAATGTAATATTTTTTTACAATTTTCTCACAATTTTGCCATGTTGATACAAAAGTTGACACTGTAATGAATGATACCGACAGATCTGACTTAATTTCCGATGATAAAATTTGCCTACAGCAAATAAACAATATTTCTTGGTGGATAGTTTTGATTATTGGTATTAATAATTACACATTCAAACGTTTTGAGTTTAATGTTTTTTTGAAAGAAGTCGCTTATGCTCAAGAAAGCTGCATTTATGTGATCAAAAATACGGTAAACACTAATATTGTGAAAATGCTACAATATATTTTTATATATTTAAAAACAGAGCAGCGTTTATTTGAAATAGAAATATTTTGAAACAATGTAAAGGTTTTTATGGTCACTTATGATCAATTTAAAATATCCTCGCTGAATTAAAGTATCTTACTGACCTTAAACATTTGAACGGTAGTGTAAAAAAAAAGTCGTCTTTTATTATGTTACTGTTGCTGCTATTATTTAAAAGCATGAGGTCATGCATTACAAGGATTTTTATGGAAGCCCGTTTCCGCCACTGAATAAAAAATTAAAAAAGGTAATTGCGACTTTTTTTCACAGAATTGTGAGATATAAACTCACAATTGCGAGTTATAAAGTCAGAATTGCGAGATATAAAGTCAGAATTCTGACTTTTTTTCTCAAAATTGCATGATTTAAACTCACAATTACGAGCTATAGAAGTCAGAATTGCGAGATATAGTCACAATTGCGAGATAAAAACTCGCAATTGCGAGTTAAAGTCCAATTTTGAGGGGGAAAAAAGACTGATGTGTTCTCAGAATTGCGTGATATAAACTCGCAATTGCGAGACAGTCGCAATTCTGAGAAAAAAAGTCAGAATTGTGAGATAAAAAGTGGCAATACCTGTTATTTTTAGTCAGTGCAGAAGAAAGAAACGGGCTTCCATAGATTTGACCATGATTTAGGGTGTAAAAAAGTAGTTTAATATTATATTTTAAACTTTGTCTAATAATACAATAATGAATCTTCATAACAGTCGTTTCCTGTTGTTTCGTGTGTCATTGTCTCAGTTTCCTTGAGGTCCCATGAGGGTCCTTATGTGGGGTCCGAGTTGTCTTGTTTGGATCGGAGAGCTCTGGAGTTTTCCCAGCGGCCTTGTCGTCACTGTCGTCACGGATCGGGACAGACCTGCGGTGAGTTTCACATTCACACACCTTTCAGAAGTCTTACTGTGTGTTGAGGATTTGTGCGTTCTCTCTGGAGCTCCTGGATGAGGAGGTCAATTAGCCAGTAATTATGTCAGGTGATCATTGTATTAATCACACACAGTTCTGGAGTGTCACAGGAAGGATGATTGTCATGGCATTAGATTCATGTGCGCTTTGTTTTCCAGGTCCTGTGCACCTGATCCCGTCTCTGTGCTGCGATGACACCTGGAGCCAGAGCCGCGGCCGAGAGACTCGTCCCTTTCACTCTCACAACGGTCTCAATGAAGGGTGGGTCCTTCAGCCAGACACCTTCACATTCAAATGAAGTTAAAGGATCAGGTTTAGATCTTTAGTCTGGCAGATCTAGATCAAATTATAATCATTGCTGTTAATAGTGTTCATCGTCTGTTTGATTGTGTCATTAACTGAATGTTACTGTACATTTCTGCTAGGGCTGCACAATTAATCGAATTTCTAATCGCGATTACAATTATGGATGCCACAATTACGTAATCGTTCAAAGTCCACTTATGTTATTTTGTGTGCTTAAGATGCTTTTTTTCTTTTTCTACATGTTATCTTAAGGGTTTTTCCATTGTTTTAGTATAACATTATAATACCATTCATATTTTAACTTTTTTTATAATTTAAAGAAGAAACCAATCTGATATATAGTTGACATTTGAGGCTTAATACTATAGAAAAGCACTAAAGGTTTTTCAGTTAGAGTGTTTTCAGCTTGTTTATTTTCATATAAAAATACGGCATGCAGTTGCATCAAACAGTGGTATAAACATCATTCAATGTAAATTGTGATAATCGTAATTAATAATCGCAATGACAATTTCAAGGGAATAATCGACAATTATGATTTTTGTCATAATCGTGCAGCCCTAATTTCTGCCATATGTACATCAATTTGACATAGTCAGCACTGACAAGCTACTACTTAATATATTGTAGAAACGTGATTTTCCGTAAAGCTGCTTTGCAACGATTTGTATCGTGGAAAGCGCAATACAAATAAACTTGAATTGAATTGAAAAAATTCAGCAGATTCATTTACAATTGCTGACAAAATTAAATCGATTTTTAAACATTACTGTTCAAAATATTGGTGAGTTTTTTTTTTTTTTTTTAAAATAAGTCACTTATGCTTACCAAAGATGTGCGTATTAAATCAAAAGTACAGTAAAAAGTAATATTGTGAATTATTACAGTTTAAATGATATATTAATGATGGTATTATTTCAATTAATTAATAAAATAAAATTCAGTAATATTGTGAATTATTACAGTTTAAATTATATTTCAATTAATGAATTCAATTCATATTCATCAATTAATAATATTTTTTAAGATGTAATTTATTCCTGTGATGTAAAGCTGAATTTTCAGCAATCATTTTCTTCAGTGTCACATGATCCTTCAGAAATCATTCCAATATGCTGATTTGCTGCTATAGTAATATTTCTTGTTATTATCAATGTTTAAAAACGTTTATTTGTATGAAAACTTGATAATTTTTTTTTTCAGGATTGTTTAATGAATAGAAAATTCAAAAGAACAGTTTATTTGAAATATATATATATTTTTTTTATAATAAATGTCTTTACTGTCACTTTTGGGCTATTTAAATGTATCCCTGTTGAATAAAATTGTAATTAATTTCTTACTGACCACAAACTTTTGAACGGTAGCACACGTATTATTTTAGTTCCAGTTTATTAACAGAATTATTGGTGAAAATTACATTGTGTATTTTGCTGCTTTTTTAGAAAGTAACATGATAGTTGGCTTTTATGTAACATTTTCTCATTTTCCATAGACTGAGACCCTCTCTATTCTAAAGTATAAACGCTTTGCTTGTGATTGATTGATTTTATTCAGTGGTATCATTATTTTAAACAAGCAATCTGGGTATTGTGTAAATTGAGAAAATAAAAGGCCACATTCTTGTATCCCATCTGCATTTTTTTTTTATTTTTGCCAGATTGGTAAATCCATCACTGGGAAGCAGCCAGGCAGATGTGGGATGTGCACATGATGCGCCTCTCGTTCAGACCGGCGCAATCTTAGACAGCCCCCAGTGCGGCTCAGAGTCCACACAGAGAAGCTCCTTGTGTGATGAGGACGAGGACGAGGAACGAGCCCTGCAGAGCTCAGGCCTGACCCCAGCTGAGCCTGACGATGAGGATGGGTCAAACACACGGCTCCTACAGCCACAGCTGTCTGCAACTGAAGGTGAGTGAAGCTACAGGTCAAACGCAACTAATCCCTCCAAAGTGACTCTCTGTGGATCAGTGCTGCAGTCCTCCTGGGAACGTCATGTAGAAGAGTTTAGAAGTTAAAATTATGATGGTTTTTTTGGTCCGAATAAAATGCACTTGCTGGTAAATTTTTATATAATATTCTCATTCTGCAACAGAGAATGATGGGAAATGTAGTCGTGCGTCAAATCAATTTACTAACTTAATTAGCAGGACACAAAATGCATGCAAGTTATAAAACTGTACTTACAATGACATTTTGTGTGAAAAAATGGTCCAATTATGTGTCCCATAGTTTACACTCTAAAAAAAAAAGGCTGGGTTGTTTCAACCCAATTTTGGGTCAAATATGGACTAACCCAACTGTTGGATTAAAAATGTTATGTAAAAATGTAACCCAACGGTTAGGTTAGTCCATGTTTGACCCAAAGTTGGGTGAAACAACTGTAGCAATGTATTATAAATGATAAAGTTTTTGGTACGATTTTTATTTATTTATTTTAAGAATTGAGATTCATAATTGTATTAATCTTTATTCTTAAAATAAATAAATACAATTTAGATCAATTATGCATCAAGGATGCTTTCAATCGATCAAAAGTGATGATAAGGCATTTATAATGTTACAAAATATATGTTGTTCTTTTAAACGTTCTATTCATCACAGAATCTTTCAGAAAAATTGTATTGTATTGTTAATATTATATTATCAAAGTTTTCACAAAAACATTGAGCGGCGTAACTGTTTTTAACATTGATATAATAAATATAATAAATGTTTTTTGAGCACTGAATCAACATATTAAAATGATTTCTGAAAGATCATGTGAAGCTGAAGACTGGTGTACCGATGTGAAAACCCGGCTTTACTGTATTTTTGGATCAAATAAATGAAGCCTTGGTGAGCAGAAGAGAGTTCTATCAAAAAAAACAAAAAAAACATTAAAAAATCTTACCAAACCCAAACTTAACTGTTCACATTAAACAAGATGAATAGCTAAATGTTGTAAAAGTATTGGTTACTGTCAGTTCATGATACTTAATACTAGTGCTGGGCGGTATGACCAAACATTTATATCACGGTATTTTTCAAAATTATACTGGTTTTCACGGTACATGACGGGATTATTTTTGTTCATGCATGACCGGGTGTTAACCAATTTTTTCTACTGATTGAGAGAGGAAATACTGCAGTATAATGACTTAGAATGCCCTATTTTACTGTCATGATGAGTGAATTTTGTCAAAAAATACCACACTAAATAGGGACTAAACACGACCCCTTTTAATACATGTTAACCAGGAGTCACTCTCATTTATAATCGCGGCATCGTCTGATAAAATCAACATGCATCTACACTAAAGAGCGGCTATGCCAGGGCTGTCCAAACTCGGCCGGCCCCCCGGGTTTGCTCCTACTTGCCTAAACACCATGCTTGGGTTTAAAAAAAAGGGTTTCTTGTATGCCTATAAGAGCTTGATTAGCTGGTTCGGGTGTGCCTAATTGGGGTTGGATCTAAACTCTGCAGGACACCGACCCTCCAGGACTGAGTTTGGGCACCCCTGGGCTATGCGGTTGTTTTGGCTATATTAACGTTACTTTTTTGTCTCATGCAGCGCACCGCCTGCGTCCGAGTAACAAACAAAAAAAAACAACAAACAAAAAAGTGCATGTGATATTAAGAGACGAACTACGCTCGTATTAATAATTCCAAACAATCAGTAAGCAGGTGCTAGGAAACGCTGTTTTGTACTCATTTATTGACGAGTCTGAATGCGCTGCTTCTCTGCCGCTCACTGCACAGAACAGACGCCGAGAGAGGTGACACTTCTCCGGGAACGTCAGACCTCGTGTTCGTGGACATCATGGCGAGATCTTTTTTCCCAACTGAACATAGCGAAGTTTATCCAAAAAAGCGCTAGTTTGTCAGTTGAATATTCTAGGGAAAAAAGCCGCTAAAAGGGTCTGAAAGTTGCTAAATCTAGTGCTAACATCACACTTGTGTGTGAGACGCGGGAGCTGATGGCAGGGGGCGGTCAGTGTGGATATTAGTCCTACAGCTTCAGTTTCGGAACTTTCACGCTTAGTAACACATACAGCTGTTCCCTCACCACAGTGCAACAGTGAAAAGGGACCCCTTTCAAACAGTGTCGCGTTCTGAACGTTGTTTAAGCGACATACTGTATTGCGGTATCATAACAAAAATAAACACCGGTATACCGCCCAGCACTACTTAATACATTAACTAATGTTAACAAGTTTAACATTGTGAAGTGTTAAAAAAAAAAAAAATCAAGTGAAATCTCCAAATGAGGGATTTATTATTAATATGCCTTATAAGCTGAACTGTTAACATGCGCAAAATTTTACAAGAGAATCGACACAGCTTCCATTCGGCTCATGGCTTGAATTCTGAGATGTTGAAACACTCCACTTCTGTGTTCGATTATGAGAGCCAAAGCAAATGAGCAACTGACAAACTGTCTATGCCATCAAGAGCCGAGGGTGGTGTGTGTGTACACATGTGATCACAGGAAACAAAAGCCTTATGGTGAAAAGCCGAACATGAAAGGAACAAATTATTCAATTTCCTTGAAACACATAAAAGGGCCCTTTGTCAAACAATATCTCACACAACGTGCTAGTGTAAAACACGTGAAGTCATGCCTTCCCTACTCTGTTACCCTTCAAAATATCACCAGATAGCACTGAGATTTAAACACGACGAACCAAATGCTTGAAATTATATGGTGACGTAGATTTCTGTATTTAACCTTGATATGTGGGATTATAAACCAGAAAGGAAGCTGCCAGTAGTATTTTAAAAAAAAAGTTCCGTTATTAAGTTGTTCCAAATCTGCATGCTTTTCTTTTTTCGTTAAAAGGCACAAGGAGAATTTTAACAATGTTATGGCTGTTCTTGTCTGTATAATGAAAATAACTGTGGAAAGCTTGAAAATGATTAAATAAAAAACATAAAAGCGGTTCAAACATACGTGACATGGAAGAAAAAAACTAGATATCGTGGCCACAATTAAAAATCCGTTTCAACTTGACTTTTCCA
This sequence comes from Sinocyclocheilus anophthalmus, assembly GCA_018155175.1. Classification (NCBI taxonomy): domain Eukaryota; kingdom Metazoa; phylum Chordata; class Actinopteri; order Cypriniformes; family Cyprinidae; genus Sinocyclocheilus; species Sinocyclocheilus anophthalmus. The sequence goes on along the minus strand of JADLZN010011362.1, from coordinate 24,663 downwards.
CATGACTTTTTCAACCGTGGCCATGTTTTATTCATTTCATTAACTTTACTACTGTTAATTTATGGCCAGACTTGCATTATTTTATTATTATTTTTTTTTTATTTAGTGAAATTTTTAAATCAGGGAAGGAACAAACTTTCTTCTGCTGAGCACAAAAGACCGTATCTTGAAGAATGTTGATAACCCAACAGTTTTGGTTCCCATTGACTTCCATTGTATTATTATTTTTTTTTTTTGGAATACTTAAGTCAATGGCTACCAGCAACTGTTTGGTTACCGACATTCTTCAAAATATCTTTTGTGTTCCACAGAAAAAAGAAATTCATACAGGTTTGGGTGAACTCTAAACGAGGGAATGAAGTAGTAAGTCATAGTAACGAATTCTTAATTTTGTGGTTCTTTTTTGTGATTTCTGGAGCTTAACAAAGTCGCAGTTCCCATTCAATTCCATGATAAACTGAGGATCTATCACTTTAAGAGACCAGGCCGAATCTTGCTGTGCCTGTGCTAATTCACATAAATTAAAAGACTTCACGAGACATGTTTTAATTTACTTTGACTGATTCAGTGCCAAGAGATTAACAAGTTTGTTCTTGCACTCTTTTTGTCTGGTTCCAGGATGACCTACTCTTATCTCACCTGTTGTTGGTCTCTGAGAGCCCCTCTGGAGGTAGAAAGAGCAAAGGAAGATCCCACCTCAGATTACATCAGGCCACACACACTGAAAACGTGTGTTTTGCCGTCATTCCCCACTCGTGTGTGACGCTCGCCAACAGCGGCCTAAAGAGACTTTATTAATGTGTAAACAAAAGCACACAAGACAAAAGATTGCTGTCTTTTGTAAAGAAAGCACTAGATGTTTAGTTATGTGCCCCAGCACTGACTACCTGTTGAAGTTAAGGTTCAGCTGCAGTCGACCTGAATGGTTTGAATTGCTCTTTGCAGTACATTCCAGTTCCATAGATCAAACTGCGCTGCGTGTGTGTGTGTGAACGTAGTATTGTTATTATAGGAAATAGTAGGACAATATTTTTTATAATATAGATACTCATCTTGATCCTTCACTTTTGCTTTTCGTAATGATGTATTGCGAATTCATATTTTGTTGCTCATCAAATTTGTAAATAAAACTTTATAAGCTTTGCTGGAGTATTGAATGAAAATGTCATGCACAAATTATCTAAAAATGATACAGACTTTAATATACAAAGCACTGTATTTTTAGATATACACTAGGAGTACATTAGCATCACTCCTTTTTTGAGGACAAAAAAAGTACTTGCAATATTAAACCACTTTTATCTCTCTCTCACACACACACATAATTTTTATAATTAATTATTAAATGAATTATATACACATTTAAACATTCACAAACATTTCCCCTACAAATTCAGTAAAAATATTACTTTTACTCAGTATCACAGTATATTTTTGTTAATTTAGTTAAAGAATTACAGGAATGATACCAATGTTGTACTAAATTATTAAACATTTTATTTAATAGTTCAATTTCATAAATGATTACATTTAGTAATTATTACATGTAGTACCACCAATGTTGCGTGATGTATAAGACACTTAATATTTATGATCATTTTTATTTATTTATTTTGGTCAAAAAGCAAACAAATAGAACACATACATTTCCGTTTCCTTCTTCTGATTTTTGTCCTTGACATGTTTTTTGGAGATTCACTAGTATATATATCCCACAATGCACTGCTGTGAGACCGCTCAGTTTTGGTTCATAAACGCAGTCTTTTCTCTAAACATGAATACTGACTGTTCAGCCAGTTGTAAAGACTGATTACCGTGAGGAAGGTAAAGTTATACTGCTATGAAAAATCCCTCAGCCCTCTGAGTCCATGATGAAGGTTTCAAAGTCAGGGTCCAGATCAGACACGAGGGCGTTGACGAAGTCCTCGATGGAGGGTCTTTTCTGCAACATGCCTGGACATGAATCAAGAGGGGCAAATTCCAGTTACATACACTCTCTCAAGCTTTAGCAGGAGGATTTCCTCCGTTCATAAATTTGTCTAGATACATGTTTTCAATATACTTGTGCCATTTAAAATAATGTTAACGTCAAAAAACGCATAAATCTGTATTGTTAAAAGGGCTATATAAATAAAGGTGACTTGGACCTTAAATATAAGCAGGCATTTACACTGGCAGAGAGCGCATTCTAAAAGGGCAGAGGTTTTATCTTCCCAGTGCTACATTTTAAAATGACAATATCGTCTTCCACAAGCTGACAGATATCTACTGCTGCCCAGCTCAGTGAACACAGTGCAGCTTAAATCAGTGTGTGTCGTCCTGCTAAACTGTGCACACTCGATTTACAATTCCTCTCTGCTGGCGCTTTGAAGTCTGCTCATTTCCCCTTGTAGAGCTGCCAATGTAAATAGCCCTTCCTCCCCCCTATTTCGCACGGGTCACCTCTACCACACACACACACACCACAAAACCACACACACACACACAGGAGGTCAAGTCCACACTTGACACGAAACTCTGCTATGTATGTACATCTTTCCTAACCAATAAATCATACAATGAAACTAATTTAACAAGATATAAGATATCAATATTTTCTCTGACAATGATTTGGTTGTGATTCTGTACTCAATTATGAGATGAAAATCTGAAATGTGGTCACAATCACAATATGGCTTTATTTGATTCAATTATTTTCCTCCGATCCGTAATAATATATACACCGGATATAGATTTGTACAGAGCCCTTGAAGGGACATGATAATGGAAAACATAAGAGATGAAAGGGGGGAAAAAAAATACTTGAATGTTTTTGCTTTCCTACAAGAAACTTTCCTGCATTCTCTCGCAAAGCATTTGCACTCTCTCGAAACAATTGTGTTCCCTTGAGAAAACGTTCACTTGCAAGACATTTTTTTTTTTTTCACAAAAGTATTGACAAACTCTGCATTCGCTCGCAAACGCATTTGTGTTCCCCCGAGAAACTTCCATGCTCTTGCATTATCTTTCAGAAGTATTGCATTCCCCGAGCAACTTTGCATTCTCTCGCAAAAGTAGTGCGTTTTCTTGAGAATGTTTGCATTCGCTCGCAAATCATTTTCATTCTTTCGCTAAAGTAGTGTGTGCTCCTGAGAAACTTTGTGTTCTCTTGCAAAACATTTTCATTATCTTGCAAAAGTATTGCGTTCCCAAGAAACTCTGCATTCACTCACAAATAATTTGCTTTCTCACAAAGCTATGGTGTCCCCTTGCAAGAGAAACGTTGCGTTCAACATGTGCATTATCTTGCAAAAGTATTGCGTTCCTCCAAGAAACTTTGCATTACCTTGCAAAAGCACTGAAATAAATACAGTTTTGCAAGCAAACACAAAGTTGCTTGCAGGAGAGCAAAAGGTTTGCGAGACAATGCTAAGCATTGAAATAGAATTTTTCCTCCCATCTCACATTTTGTTTTCCGTCATCATGTCTCCTTTATGGGCTCCGAAGATTTGGGATCTGGATTTGGTGGATTTTTAAACATAAGCTGCCAAATTGCCGCCAGGTGATTTCTGACCTTCTTGACATGAGTTGGGCATGAAAGATAAAGAGAAGCTAATATTAAAACCTGCTGCTTATATAATCACCTGTCTGACTTCAACTGCCGGCATTATGTCGGTAAAAGTAAGCATTACCTCCTCCAGCTGTACACCTTACTGTACTCAGGTTTTTTTTAAAGATGAATGCTACAGCCACAGATGTTGTTCAGAGAGCTAAAGACTGTTGCTTTAATCTCTGAGTGGATCACACAAGGACTAGATGTCTCCAGCTTCAATAGTACTTTCTATAATGATGGCAATTTCCTGAGCTCACTCTCGATGGGATTCAGACTACAACCCAATCCACACTCATATTTTTTTCCTTTTCCAAAACCAAAACAACACAAATTAAATATATCCAGTGAGAATAAAGATACCAGATAAATGTTCACCATGAACTTTACATTTGTAATGTTAAAGAGTTGGGCTACATTGCTGTTTGTTTTCATCTCTGGAATGATCTAGATCATTTAGAGCAATTAAAATGTTTCAGTGTTTGTGTGCCAAAACTATAAGTTTTTAAATGTCATACAAATATTATGCTTACTAGGGTAAGGCATGTAAATGCCTTAAACTGTAAATGCTTTGTATATAGTTTTTTAATTTTATTTTAACATATCACCAGCTTATTTATTGTGTGCATGTGATGAGTGCTTATTTGTATTGGTTTAATATTACAAACACAAACATATATATCTATATATATAGATATTATATATATATATATATATATTATATAGATAATATATATATATATATAACATCTTTATAATACTCAGCAAGTATTAAAAAATGTTCTAAAATAAAAGTAATATAGTATTATAGAATATTTCTATTTACACCATTTTTTATATGATCAAAGGTCATATAACAAACAATCCCACTACTAAAGTTTGACCCTACCACTGAGGAATAATTCCTCTTTTTTTATGTGGGATCATGATTAAACGGTTGACAGGATCAAACATCTGCAAGGATGGATAGACTCGCCATATTCATCAGTGCACGTGCATTGTGTGTGTTTTATTACGAATCAAAGGGACATTCTAGTTCAAGAAGTCCTGAACAATCCAGCTGTGTGTGCTGCATGAGGAGGCTCTCTGTGATTGGTCAGAAGAGCTCCTGACTGGGATTGGAGGATGATGAAACTAAGGACACATCAAAGTGAGACCGGCTCATCTCTCTTCAATGAATCCCTGTTTAAACGCGGTTCTTTGGCTCTTGTGCCGCGCACCACACCTTGAGCTTGTGCAGTTACGTGGGCACACAGACATGGTGGAACATGACTCCGGTAGCGCTGGTTTGGGTTTCATGTGAAACAGGACAGGATTATCAAGAGGTCAAGCGAGGACTTGACATAAAACACTATATGAAGCCTTATGCAACCGAACTGAGTTCAATGTTTCCACAGCTGAGATTCAGTGGTCCTGGTCTCTATGAACACTGCTTCAACTCAGGTTGAGCAATGTTTAAAGACTAAGAAGATAATTACAGCCTCCCTCCCAGCAGATGAAGAGATTTTCTGGTTACTCCACGGCTTTGACGTGCGCCTGCATTTGTAACTATTTGAAACGTGTCACGAGTTGAAAGCAGTAAGCTCATGATCTACCTGAAGGTTGAAATTACTTCATCACTGACTGTAATTAAAACTGGAGGTCTCAAAGTTTTGTCAAAAAAAAAAAAGCTCAAATTTCAAGGATTATGCCACTGTGCATATGAATCATGTGGCGGCTTGAGATCTGTTCAACTATGAAAACTTTGAAAAAAGATTGTTCATGTAAATATAATAATATATCTACATGAACATTATTTATAGTATTTATAACAGTTTATATCACGCAATTCTGACAATTTTTTCTCCGAATTCTGAGTATGCATCTCACAATTTTATGTTATGAGGATATGAATTTCTATGGAAGCATATTTCTCCTAAAAAATATAAAAAAGTAACTGCAACTTTTTCATCTAGCTTTTTCGAGTCTGTATCTCACAATTCTGAGCTTACAGAGTTTATAAAGCAATTCTGAGTTTTAGAGTTTATAAAGCAAGTTTTTTTTCCTTCAGAATTGCAAGAGAAAATGTCCGAACTGGAGAAGTGTCTGGCTGCAGCCTCGCACTTGCACTCTCAGACGTGCATTCTCAGACACTTGCGCTTCCGCTAGCGACGTCACTTGCAGTCTTTATTATTATTTTTTTGTTCTATTTATTGATTACTTTTAGTTTGAATCTCTCAACATTTTACAACAGTAGCCAGGTGGTGAAGACAAGAAAAAAGAAACTAAATTACAATGTCACTTGCAATCGCCACTTGCACGCGACAAATCGTGCGTGTTGCCAATGGAGACAAGACGCTGTGTGGGTGATTAAACGATTAAAACTAATTTAGTACCATAACATACAGGGTCCTGCAAGAAAAAGACAAGACCCGCAAATCCGTGGCCACAGAACAGCAGAATATGAACGCAATGCACAAAGTCTCTCGTTAAGAGTTTTCCTCCTGTAGAAAAACAAACACTTAACATGAGAATGCACGTCTGAGAGTGCAAGCCTGAGAGTGCAAGTGCGAGGCTGCAGCTAGACCCTCTTGCCGAACTGTGAGATAAGTCATAATTACTTTCTTAATTAGTTTATTCTATGGCAGAAAAAAGTTGAAAAATAAACATATTTCGTATATAATGTTCTGAAGCATGATTTGAGATGATCATATCTAACTGTTTGTACATTTACATAGCTAATTTGTACAATTTTACGTTGCTAATGTAATGCTTATTTAATATATTAAATATAATAGTGGATAGTGATTTTTTTTGTATTTGTTTTTGGCAAACGTACTTGAAGAAATGTATAAACCTCCCATTGATTTACAGTAATAAAATGCTCAGCATTCAAAACCCCACAGCAATGACGTCAACATAAAATTTGCATACTGAATTGAGATTCATCTTGCTGTCTGTGCAAGATTTTTACATTACAAAACAATTTAGAAGTAATAGGCTACTTTCTGTCCTGTTTTGATCCCTTCGTTGAAATGCTCTGTTTGAATAGGCGACTCGGAAGTAAAGCCCACTGCTATGATTAGCTAACATTTGCCTATGTTTGACAGCCTACATCCTTCATAAATGGACACTGCTGTGATTTAGGTCAAAAACGCATAAATACTCAGTACATATCAAACAATCCGTAATAACAGACAAAACCACTAGTGATCACATAATAAAAACAGTTATTCACACTTGTGTGGTGTGACATTACTGTCAGATCCAATATAGTCTGTACAGCATCGTCTTTTAGTTTCAATCTTTCTGAAAATCCAGTGTTGAATTGTGCCTCGTTTGAAAATGATCCGCGGTAAAATGAAGTTAACAAAGGACCAAGTTCTTATTGACACGATCTGGAACTTCATTAAAAATAAAATTCACTCTTTCCTAATGTTAGGATCAGAAAGAAGGCAATGCAAAGACTGTTTTTTCACAAATGGCCAATGCGGCACTGCAGGCTGCTTTTGTCTTCGGGGCCATTTAGCGTTGGTTTCGTGTAGACCTGCTTTGCCTCTCTGTTATTTAACACTATTACGTCATAAAATGGCACATTCCACAACCTGTCATTTTGGCAGACTGGCTTCAATATAAGCTGTTTTTAGACTGTAATTTTTTTTTTGACTTTTACGGTAAAATACCGGCAGCTGTGATTGCCAGAACTTAACTGTAAAAAAAAATATGGTAGCAACATTTTAGGTTTTACAGACTTAAATTCACAAACGTATTTTATTAACTGATATAATGTTAATATACCAACTTATTGAAGTATTGAAATCTGTTTTGTACTTTTGTAATGCACTGATAACCACCAAAAATTGGTGGTGATGAGAAAGTCACATGATGAACCAACGCCCATCACAAGCAGCTTTTTAGGGAGCTGAGGAGGGAGTACTTATATTTTTTTCCTCATTGTACACACAGCACCCCATATTGACATAAAAACACAGAATTGTGGACATTTTTGCAAATTTTTTAAAAAAGAAAAACTGAAATATCACTTGGTCCTAAGTTTTCAGACCCTTTGCTGTGACACTCATGTATCATATATTTAACTCAGGTGCTGTCATTTCTTCTGATCATCCTTGAGATGGTTCGACACCTTCATTTGAGTCCAACTGTGTCTGATTATACTGATTGGACTTGATTAGAAAATCCACACACCTGTCTATATAAGACCTTAAAGCTCACAGTGCATGCCAGAGCAAATGAGAATCATGAGGTCAAAGGAACTGACTGAAGAGCTCAGAGACAGAATTGTGGCAAGGCACAGATCTGGCCAAGGTTACAAAAAAAATTCTGCTGCACTTAAGGTTCCTAAGAGCACAGTGGCCTCCATAATCCTTAAATGGAAGACGTTGGGATGACCAGAACCCTTCCTAGAGCTGGCAGTCCGGCCAAACTGAGCTATCGGGGGAGAAGAGCCTTGGTGAGAGAGGTAAGAAGAACCCAAAGATCACTGTGGCAGAGCTCCAGAGATGCAGTGTGGAGATGGGAGAAAGTTGTAGAAAGTCAACCATCACTGCAGCCCTCACCAGTCGGGGCTTTATGTGAGAATGGCCCGACGGAAGCCTCTCCTCCGTGCAAGACACATAAAAAACACCTGAAAGACTCCAAGATGGTGAGAAATAAGATTCTCTGGTCTGATGAGACCAAGATAGAACTATTTGGCCTTAATTCTAAGCGGTATGTGGGGAGAAAACCAGGCACTGCTTATCACCTGTCTAATACAGTCCCAACAGTGAAACATGGTTGTGGCAGCATCATGCTGTGGGGGTGTATTTCAGCTGCAGGGACAGGACGACTGGTTGCAATAGAGGGAAAGATGAATGCGGCCAAGTACAGGGATATCGTGGACGAAAACCTTCTCCAGAGTGCTCAGGACCTCAGACTGGGCCGAAGGTTTAACAAGACAATGACCCTAAGCACACAAAAATAACTAAAATAACGAAGGAGTGGCTTCACAAAAACTCTGTGACTTTTCTTGAATGGCCCAGCCAGAGCCCTAACTTAAACCCAACTGAGCATCTCTGGAGAGACATAAAAATTGCTGTCCACCAACGTTTACCATCCAACTTGACAGAACTGGAGAGGATCTGCAAGGAGAAATGGCAGAGGATCCCCAAATCAAGGTGTGAAAAACTTGTTACATCTTTCACAAAAAGACTCATGGATGTATTAGATCAAAAGGGTGCTTCTACTAAATACTGAGCAAAGGGTATGAATACTTAGACCATGTGATATTTCAGTTTTTCTTTTTTAATAAATCTGCAAATGTCAACAATTCTGTGTTTTTCTGTCAATATGGGGTGCTGTGTGTACATTAATGAGGAAAAAAAATAACTGAAATGATTGTAGCAAATGGCTGCAATATCACAAAGAGTGAAAAATTTAAGGGGGTCTGAATACTTTCCGTACCCACTGTATATAGAAGGTGCACAGTGTCATTCACACAAACACTAAACCCCATCCTGGTGACGCACTTGATACTGAAATAATGCAATAAAAATTAATTTAACAACATTAGATATAAGATAAACCCTAATGTACAAATCTGATAAGAAAAAACTAAGAAGAAACATAATTATTTCAACGAAAAACATAAAATATGAAGTGTCATGTAGGGAATTCTGGGAGTGTCAATTTATAGTTTGTCACTGTAAATTATACAATGACTTTTTTTTTCACTTTCAAAAACCGTATTTAACAGTATTTTACTGTAAAATTACATTAAATGTAATTACATTTATTCACCGAATATAGTATAGAAACTTACTGTTAACCAGTTAGCAGGTTTTTACTGTAGCATTTTTACAGTCTTTTACTGTTAAAATCGCAATTATATTTTACAGTGTAGACTAATGAGAAAGTTGAGAGTTCTGAGACTTACAGGATGTTTTTATAGTACAATTACCTCTTATATGTCAAAAGATCAAGGGAATTTTGATTTCTCAGTTCATGACCCCTTTAATTTATAGCTGCCTTTACACAATACTATGTCAACATGTTGATTCTTGTGAGCAGCTGACTGAAAACAAGACACGTACTAAGCAGCATGGCAACGATTAAGCTCCTCTCAGGCATTTATGCATTTATGCACAACCATAACATAAATATTAACTTAGCTAAAACATTTTTTTTTGCTGCCCTTCTACTACTGGTATTTTCAGGAAATGCTAATCCAGCATTTGTGATGTTATTTATAAGATCTGCCTTTCTTTGTGATACATTTTTGATGAATATGAATGCAATTTTTTCCTATTAAGGAATGTTTGAAACTAAGGTGAACCTGACCCTCCTGTGATCCTCTATCTAAAACTCATGCATGTCACCATCTGTGTGCTACAGTGCTAAAACATATGCCAGCCCAGGTGCTCGAGTCAGCTATTGTTCTTTCAGTCTGTCCTTCAGCACTAAAATAGAGGTCCCTGGGAAAGCTGAGGGCCATGAAAGACGCCTCTGTGCCGCCCATGGCTGGAGAACACAGGGCTTCAGTCAGCATGGCCGTCAGTCCGTCACTTTCCTCTCTCTGCTATGCCATCTAATCCAGCCTGGACTTTTCAGCACCAGAGGCCTGGGATCCGGCCAGCTCAGAGCCCGGCAGATAAAAACAGCCCAGGCTACAGACTCTCTCTAGGGTGGCTCTTGTTCCACTGCGGTCCAGCACAGAGGAGGGGGCACAGGGTGCACTAAGGAGAACCCCTCTGAACCGGAAAGTTAACAGTGAAAAATATAAGTAGCTAAGGAATCAGAAAATAAGGAATTGAACACACTAATGTAGAAATTTCAGTTGCAGTTTTAATTATGTTCAATAACTGCATTAACAGCTAATATAACATTTTTTTTTCAATCCCAGTGCTGGGAAATTTGTCATCCAGAGAGCATCTTTTCTTACCCCAATAGTAATTATTATTGCTGTAATATAAATAGCCTCTTGGCAAATTATTGTAGGTTAATACATTTTGACATTACTGGGGCACTTTTTTTGTAATAACATGCACTGATGAATCATTCAGTATAACACCAAGAACACTCTTTAAGGGACAAAGAAATGGCAGTGACTGAACTGACACTCATTATCTCAGGTGTAGACTTCTTTTCTTACCTTCCACCATCAGCATGGGCTCCTTCCCTCCCCCATGAGCCAGCATCTCTCTGCGGTAACGCTCTCCGGTTTCCCTGCAACAACGTGAGCAGACAGAAGTTTACTTTACACTACCAGCATCGTTCCCACAATCCAAGCCCATAAACCCTTATGTTCCCTCTCTAACAGCCTGACATGTCCAAAACTGTCCAAACAAAAGGAAGTGCTAAAGAACAAAACCACAGCAGAGTAGTTAAGATATCCTGGTATTTTTAAAGACCCCATGAAATGAAAACAGGAGTTTTGTGGTTTTCAGTCTGTGCCTGTTAGCTTCGAGGACATCTTTATGTTAGTACACTCTTAAATCTTAGCAAAATCCACTTTTAGCAGATATGCACATTTATAATCTAAAGTTTATCTCTTCCGAGGGACAAGAAACAAATATATCAAGTAATTTAAGTATGGCATACAGATCTAATTTATTAGATGAATTTCATGAATAAAGGTTCTTTATTGGCATCTATGGTGCCATGAAGAACCTTTAACATGGATAATACATAAAATATTTTACAACCTTTATTTTTAACTCTCTGGTGTTGTGCGAGTGGTGGTCAATATTTTTTTTAATGAAATGAATATACTATAATTTAGTTTGATAATTTTTTTGTATATAATATTCTGTATTTTTAAGGGACTTTATGGTTCTAAATTATATTAGTGGAATAGTTATGATACATTTGTTACCCGTTAACCACTTTGAGCATATTTTTAAATATAAACTGTCATAAAACTTGAATTGCTTTTATTAAGTTTGGTCTCTCTTTAAAGAAGACAATTGGCAGATTATTGCTGAAGTGAAAAAGATGATCAACACTCAACTTAAAAAAAAAAAAAAAAAACAAAAAAAGTTAAAACAAAGTTTTAAGTTTATTTTATGAAAGTAAATATTTTAAATGTAATTTTTCCAAAACATGTTTTACTCTAAAATAAAACTAAAGCCATACATCTAAACAAGTTGTGTTTCAAATTTGAGTTTGATATCTCAAAAAATGAGCTTTCAGTAAGATGTTGTTTGGGTGCAGTACCAAACTTTTCTACTAGATTAAATTTGCTTTCCATTCATTTCCAATGCGGTCATTTTTTTACAGTAAAAGTGTCATTTTTATTCAGGACCATTTAACCATTTCAAATCATGTCCATTATTTGTTTTCTTCTTGTGTTCAGATAGCAAGTGCCAAAACTTTTACCAAGTTTCATACCATTGACTGAACAACACCAGAGGGTTAAGAGTGTTCAAACTTTAGGGAAAAAAAACAATGTAGTAGCATTACAACTAATGCATGTGTCTTTCACAAACCTGTTGAGGGGGTCTTTATAGAAACACTGCTTCCACACCATGGAGGCCACCGCCCGTGACATCAGGTATGAGTAGTACTTCGCCCCATAGCCGACAAGATGACTGAACCTCAGCTGCCAGGCCTGCAGAGACAGGTGCAGGTGAACTAATCACAAGCTGCCGTAGGAATATTCCTATAACATCTCTGTAAACCCTTGCCAAGTTATTTCCTAACCTGGAAACATGCTGATGCTAACATTTAATTTCTCAGCTGCAACTGTGACCCAACTAAATGAAAGAGTCAAGTTATTGCCACACAATGTCTTCAGGCCCATATTCATCACTAAATATTTACATTCCCAGAGCACAAATGGTGCAAAGCCTATTCCCATGGCTACTTTACTCTGAGCTAAATGAAAGAGACTGATAATGTTTTGGGTGGGTGCAAGTTGGGGGAAATATTTTGCTATTAAAACACAGGCTAGGCTTGTGTCGAAAGAGCTCAGTAGTTCAAACGCATCACTGAGGGATGAAGACGTGCTTAGACACCCGCTGTTACCATTATCCCTGCAGGAAATGAACAGAGCACACTACGCTTGATATGACAGTAAATAGGGGCAACAAACCTGTTGGTATATGATAATATCAGTTTATAGCTACAGCTAATCTAACTGGGTGTCTGGGTTCATAAAGTCAGCAAGTAAGATGGTCTGGTTTGTACTGAACGAAGAAAGACATTCTTCATCACTGTCATTACATGTGTGGTGGAGCCATTGAATGTTAAGTGGATGCCATTCGAATCTCTTTCTGTTCTGTGACTCTCACATGCTGTCTTGACACAGCCCTGACGCTCATGCAGGATACACATACCTGAATTTGACTAAATGTAAGGCAATCTAAAACCCCCACCACCTAAAATCAAGTGACTGTCTACTGTATCTGACAAATAAAAATAAAAGAGTATAAACATTTAGGCCTACATTTTCATACCAATGTTATTTTAATACAAAACAAACTAAAACCCTCCCCCCAAAAAGCAAAACAAAAACAAACCTAAAACAAACAACTGACATCCAAGTGAAAACACAACAAAACATTTCAACAAACAAACAACAAAAAAAAAAAGAAAGAAAAAAGGAAAAAAAAAAAACCAAAAACAAACAAAAAACCAAGAAGCAAACAAACCCAACCCAATCGAAGAAACAAAAACAGCACACCAAGAAACAAAGAAAACAAGACACAAACAAACCAAACCAAGAAAACAAAAAAGCAAAACCCAAAGTAACAAATCAAACCAAATTAAGAAAAAAACAAACCAACCAAGTAACAAACCAAACCAAACAAAATAAACAATACAAATAAACCAACACAAACAAACAATACAATAAACAAACAATACAAGAAAAAAAAAAACAATCGAGGAAACAAAACTGCACACCAAGAAACAAACAAAACAGCGTCACAGCAGCGGCTCCAAAGCTACATATTTCTTTACAAAGACAACTATAATTTAGTTTTTAGAAGTTGGTCAGTTATAAAATTGCGAAAAGTCTTTAAAGTTGTTAACACGGGGATTCGCATGTACAGTATATGGTAAACAACAAAAACAGCTCCGATCATGTCGTTTCAGTCATACTTTGATACAGAATGTGCTGTTTGCAAGTTTTTTTTTTTTTTTTTAAATGTAAATATTTTATACATATTTTTGATTCTTCATTTTCTTGTCTGTCATACTCCAATTCTTTTTAAAACACACTAGACATGCTTATTATGTGAATTTTTTAGCACTTTTTTGTGTGAAATCATATATATTTTGTCAATCAAAAGTGTGCTGTCACTTTAAATGAGCGTGAGCGGCGCAGCAAAAACAATTTTAGAAACAAACAATCACACACGCAAACCAAGTTACAAAACCAACAAACCACAAAAAAAAACAAAAACAATACAAGACACAAACAAAACAAAGCTCAATGAGTCGGCTATATACAATAGAGGGCATCTGCTCTTATCACAGGGCCTGGGGCAACATTCTGTTCACTCTTCCATACCAAGTGCAAGTGACCTGACTTTAGGTTTTTTTACAGTTCGCTAAATACACAATTTACATTATAATTTTGCAACCACCTGAACACGTGTTGTATAACTGTACTTTTGTAGTAGGTGCATTTATAAATGCATTGCTATCATGCTACAGGATATTAAGGACTCCGCAAAGACATCTGGCTCTAATGATTACTAAGGGACATGCTGGACTGACTGAAGTCTGTTCTGATGCAGAATGTGTGTGTTAAGTGTTCCTCTGCAAAGTTGTTGAAGAGAGCCAGGGTTGTGTAAACAGCACTATGAGAGACACATTATGGTTGGAGAAGGTGAAACTGCTGTATAATACAGAGTTAAGCCTGCCCCAGAGTATCAGTAAGACATATCCCATATGGCCCCTAATGACTTCAGTAAGCTCAAATGCACTCCTGCAGTAATGAAACATCTGAAAGCTAAACATTAGCAAAGCAGAACAGCTACTTGACTATCAACACCCGCTTAAAATCTGTATTCCGTTATGGAAATATTTTCACTGCAGATGGGTCCTGTCAGGCTGCTGGCCATCAGATAATTTCAAATGTACATTTATAAGAATTTCACATTCACAGAACTTTACATAAGGGCCTTGAACTAACAAAAAAGACCAAATCTAACTTGGTATAACCAAGCTTTTTGGACTTGCTCTTTGCATCCCGTGATGCATCTCAGCAGCCAGAGGAATGCAACTCTGTGTGTGAATGTTCCCAAATATTAGCAACAGGACAAGAACTTCCATCTGGTCCATGTTTTTAACAGCTGACATTATCTTCCAGAACACTATTAATGCCCTAGTATCAGTCGAATCAACGTCAACAAAAGTCAAACAACTGTAAATACAGCTCTCTCTGTGAATCATAATCCGTCATTGGCCACAATCTTTTATTAGTGGTCTGGCATCACTATTATCACTCATATTAGTATGAAACTCTTGTGCCATTTGTGTAAGACATAAAACGATACCTCAATTTGCTTGGCTTGCTGTTGAGGATCATCCAGGTAACAACACAGTATCACAGAATCAAGCGTATGTAAACTTTTGAAAGGGGTCATTTTTATAAATTCAACTATTATTTTCTCTTGTGGACTATATGTAAACGTCTTTTATGTGAAACATCTTATTCAGGTCAGTACTAAATAAAAAATACCATGCATTTTGTACGATCCCTTCAAATAATGAACATTTTGCAGATACTGTAAAGTGTATATAACATTTGGATCACAATTGCACATCAAAAAATCCTGGGGAAAAAAAATATATTAAGAAGCACTGTAGTCAACATTAACAAAAATAAGAAAATATTTCTTGAGCACCAAATCAGCAAATTAAAATGATTTCTGAAGAATCATGCGACACTGAAGACTGGAGTAATGATGCTGAATATTCAGCTTTGCAATTACATTTCAAAATATATTAAAATAGAAAACAGTTATTTTAAATTGCAAAATGATTTCACAATATTACAGTTTTACAGATTTTTTTTATGAAATAAATGCAACCTTGGTGAGCATAAGCATAAAAAAAATACTGACCCCAAACTTATGAAGGTTAGTGTACATTGGAAGGAGGGACCAATAAAAATGTTCCCATGTGCGTCATTGAAAAACTGTCTGGTTTTATATCTTTACTGCAACAAAATGATGTGTCAAAAGAGGTAATAATTGCAAGTACATCTACGAATGCTTACAAAATCAACTCAAGTAACAATATAGGATACACAAATAGATTTTCTGTTAAAAATAATCCAATAACTTACAACTTACACCCCTCTGGTGTTGTCGCCCCATCGATATCTACTTAAATATGAATGTTTATTGTTGGTATAATAATTTTAATCTATTAGTAAGATATGTTATGGTCTATCCTTGATGATGCCACACCTGAAACCATTGATAACAATAATGCAAACAATGTAAGCAAATTCAAGCATTAAGAAAAAATCCCACTGTGGCTCAGTGAACAAAAACACAGAGAGAAGAGAAAATGCCACACTCAACAAGTGATAAAAAAATTATAATTTAGAATACATATATATATATAATCCTGTTTTGATTAAGGTTACTATACTCAATAGTGACATCATGACAAATGCTACTGTCACATTTACAATTACGTGACCTATCTTTACTTTCAGCGCCAGAGGACATTGTCTGATTAAATCTACTGTCCGTAGCTTCATGTGACAGTGAAATAAGTGACATGAAAGTGAAAATATCAGCAGAGAAGAGCAGAAATGTGAATGTACCTGCCTGGATGGCCTCTGCAGGAGTCACCTTGTTTTGCGTCCTCTCTGCTGTTCCTGTATGTGAGACTGTAGATGCGTGGGAAATGGAGCACCCGGGAGAGAGACAGTGTGTGTGTGGTGTTGTGTGTGTGTGTGGTGCATACAATACAGCGGCATGAGTGTGTGTGTGTTGTTGTGTGGGTGTGTGTGTGTGTGTGTGGGTGTGTGTGCGCGCATGTGTTTGCAGAGCTCAACATAAAGAGGATCGGAGAGCAGCTGATCAATCTACACCTGTGCTGTGCTGAAAACGCACCAACAAGACATCTATGTGCTACCTGAACTATTAATAATAATGCAATCCTTTTATACAGTACTTATCAGCATTTCTACATAGTGTCTGTAATAAATGTGATTGTTACCTCAATAACTGTATTTCCACTGCACACTAACATCACAAGACTCAAATTACAATGTATAGACTGTGTGGGAAACCTATCCCGCAGTTTTCCAGAGGAAGACACCCAAAGCTTACTACGAAAAAGAAACAAAGAAAACAACCCGAAGGCCCTCCGAGAGGTGGGATGAAAGAAGGGCCAACAAGGACGGACCACACGGTAACAGACGTAAGGATATCGGCAAAAGAGAAGATCCCAAGGAGGTGTGGGTGTGGCTGGAAAAAAACAACAACTCTGAGGGGACTTCACATCCACATGGGAAAGAAGAAGTGTAGTGGTGGTAGCCTGATGCAACCTTGCACTGCCCTGGTATGGGCAGGTCAGACAAATGGGATCCAAGGCCGGGTTGACAACCACAGTGCCAACGGGCCCAATGTTGCAGAGGCAGAGAAGGAGGAAAGGAAGGAGGAGGAAGAAAGGGATGTTGATGAACCCCAAGAAGTAAACTCAGTAGCACCCCCAAGAACGGAGTTTAGCCAAAGGGCCAGGAACCTGAAGAACCCACTTCGAAGGAACAAGATCAAGTGGCCAAAGGCCAACGAGGCTGAGGAGTGGAGAAAGTTGGACTAATATCTGAGCGGGCTGCTGCAAAAAGCTCTGCGCGGGTCAGTGGTAGCTAAGCTAAACATGTTTGGGGAAATCCTGTATGAAGAATGCAGCAACAGGTATGGCGAGGTGACCATTAGAGAACCCTTAATAAGATCAAAAGGCAGAAGGGAGAAAGAGATCGATGACCTGGTGGTAAGCAGAAGGCAGCTCCGCAGGCGTTGGAGGAAGGCAGAGGAGTCTGAGAAGGAGGGCCTGAAAGCTCTCTGGGATGAGATCAGAATACGCCTTGCTAACCTTCGGAGGGTAGAACGCATCAGAAGACGGAGGAAAAGGAAGGAGAAGGAAAGATCAAGTTTCTTCAGGAATCCATTCCGGTATGCACGCGGGCTCCTTGAGGAGAAGACAAGTGGAATTCTGGATGTCTCCAAAGAAGAACTGCAGGAGTACATCCGCACTCAGTACAGTGACCCAGCAAGGAACAAACCCCTAGACTCGCCAGGGTATGTGCCTAGACCCTCAGAACCATCAGCCCTGTTTGACGCATCACCACCAAAGTTCAGCGAGATCAGGCAGGTGATCCAGCAGGCAAGATCTGCTTCAGCACCAGGCCCGAACGGAATACCGTACAAGCTGTATAAGAGCTGCCCAAGAGTGCTGAAGCTGTTATGGACCCCGATGAGAATCACCTGGACTAAGCAGACCATACCATCCGAGTGGCAGAGGGCAGTGGCAGTCTCTATTCCCAAACAACAGAACGCCAAGACCATCGAGCAGTTCAGGAGCATAGCTCTACTGAATGTGGAGGGGAAAATCTTCTTCTCCGTGATGGCAAGAAGAATGACCACTTACCTCACGGAGAACAACTACATCAATACCAGCTGTCAGAAAGCCGGGATTCCAGGTTTTCCTGGCTGTGTAGAGCATGCTTCCATGATTTGGGAAACAGATCCAGACCACTAAGAGGGAGAAGAAAGATCTGCACGTTATATGGCTAGACCTAGCCAATGCCTATGGGTCAGTGCCACACCTGCTCATAGCCTACGCTTTGGAATTCTTCTACATCCCAGACAACATCAGGACCATGATCATGAACTACTACCAGGACATGCACATGTGCTTTGCACTGAAGAAAGTCATTACTGGTTGGCAACAACTGGAAGTAGGGATCGCAAAGGGATGCTCCATTTCTCCCATCCTCTTCGTGGCAGCATTTGAGGTCATCCTGATCGGGGCAAGGCAGGTGGTGGGTGGGGTCCGGCTGCCTGCAGGTCAGAGGCTCCCGCCCCTAAGGAGCTATATGGACGACATCACCTGCCTGCTACGAACCGCCCCATGTACAACCAGGCTGCTTAAAAGGCTGGATGAGCTGATCACCTGGGCCAGAATGAAGTTTAAGCCACAGAAGTCAAGGAGCCTCTCATTGCGAAAGGGGGAGAGAAATGACAGAGTCACCTTCACCATTAGCGGGGAAGACATCCCCCGCATTGTGGATCAGCCCATCCGAAGCTTGGGAAGACTTTATACATCTGGCCTCTCAGACAAGGATATGGGGAAATTCATCCTTCGGCAGCTGTCAGAAGGCCTGTCCAAGATCAATGCAAGCCAGCTACCTGGAAAGTACAAGGTGCGGTGTTATCACTTCACCTTGTACCCAAGGGTGATGTGGCCTCTGAAGCTGTGCGAAGTCACCTCATCAGCAGTAAGCCGAATGGAGGCAAAAGCCAACTCCTTCATCAGCAAATGGCTCGGCCTACCGCGGTGCTTTTCAGCTGCTGGGCTGTATGGATGGAACTCACTCCAGCTACCCCTGAAATCCATCACCTTGGGCTATAGGCAGGAGAAGGCAAGGCTGGTGATGGAATTAAGGGACTCCTCCGACAGGGCAGTGGCTGATGCAAATGCCAGGGTTGAGACTGGAAGGAAATGGAGGGCTAAGGAGGAGGTGCAGAAGGTGATGGGAAGACTGCAACATCAACAAATTGTGGGCATGGTCCAGACAGGGCGGGCAGGCCTTGGATGGAGCGAGCCACCCATCCTATGGTCCAAGGCAAGTAGGAAGGAGAGGAATGACCTAGTTGTTGCAGAGGTCACTAGGATTGAGCAGGAGGAGCTCAGAGTAAGGTCTGTGGCACAGGGGCAGCAGGGGCGGTGGACAACTTGGGAGGGTGTCGCGAGCAGAGCAATCAGCTGGGCAGAGTTCTGGAAACTACCACAGGCTCGGCTCAGTTTCCTCATTAGGACAACATACGACACCCTCCCAAGCCCTAAAAACCTCCATCAATGGCTTGGAACAGAGCAATCCTGTGACCTCTGCGGGACCATCAATGCTTCACTCCAGCATGTTCTGTCGGGCTGTAAAACAGCACTGACACAGGGTCGGCTTAGATGGCGGCATGACCAAGTGCTCAGGAAGCTGGCAGAGGTGATGGAGAAAAGTCGGCAGGAGGCAAATAATCAGAGTCCATTAGAGAGTCGATGTAAGATCCACTTCCTCAGGCAGGGGAAACCCGCAATGCATACCAGTAAGAGACCACCCGCCAAGCTATTAACACCAGGGGCGGGGTGGAAGATGGATGTAGACCTGGGAAGGCAGCTCCAGTTCCCACAGGAGATATGGTGCTGTGGTCTGCAGCTGTGAAGTCAGTGATACTGATCGAGCTGACAGTGCCATGGGAGGAGAGACTGGAAGCTGCCTACGAGAGAAAGAAGGCGAAGTATGCAGACTTGGTCGCGGAGTGCAGAGAAGGTGGATGGAGTGTGAGGCTGTACCCGGTGGAGGTGGGAGCCAGAGGCTTTGTGGGCAGATCAATATCATGCCTGCTCAAGGACCTGGGACTACGGGGAGCCACACTGAGCAGATCCACCAAAGAGCTCTCTGAGGAAGCGGAGAAAGCAAGCCACTGGCTCTGGCTAAAACGACGAGACAAGGCTTGGGGAGTAACATCGAATTAGGTTTTGCTGGCAGGGGGTTAAGGGGCGAAACGTCAATGAGCGGTGGTCCCCAGCTGAAGACCCTGCAGAAAACCACGTGGTATGCGGTCAGGTTTAGGCCTGCCTCAGGGAAGAGGACGCCCCTGCCATGCATAGTCCACCATAGGCACCGTAGGAGGTGCGACAGGCCTAAGGTCCAGCAGAAAGACCACCTCGCTGTAATGAATAATGGAAGTGCATGTATCCTGGACTTGTTAAGAGATGATAAGGAACATAACTGAATATGCTTAACAATTTATATCTAATTACAATATATTAAATGTAGAGGATGGAGGATGGATGGATGGATGGTGGATGGAGTGGAGGGATGGAGGATCGATAGATAATAGATGAAGATCGATAGATAGATAGATAGATAATCATAGATGAAGTGTGGAAGTGAATTATGAAGGGCGTAATGGAACAATACTGCTCACCATACACTGAGCCGTCTTAAGAAGCTTTACTCCTCTTTAACAGAGTAAGCACCCTTCAGAAACGCTCTCATTCATTTTTCGCCATTCATTATATCTATACAAATGCATAATGCAAAAACAAAACTCCAACTCCGGTGACACTGCCCCAAGCCCTTAATAGCAGACATTTATGAGGTGTTGGACCCAACCACATTTATATTCAATCTATATCTAGACAAAAC
The DNA here is from genome assembly GCA_018155175.1 of Sinocyclocheilus anophthalmus. Taxonomy (NCBI): domain Eukaryota; kingdom Metazoa; phylum Chordata; class Actinopteri; order Cypriniformes; family Cyprinidae; genus Sinocyclocheilus; species Sinocyclocheilus anophthalmus. The sequence continues at coordinate 3,700 of JADLZN010011362.1, read as the reverse complement.
AGTCTTCATTTCTGCATCAATTTAAACGTTCTTATTTAGGTCAGCACAAGTAGAACAGGGGGGGGCTTAAACAAAAAGGGCCTACTTGCTTAGCATAGTGCTAACTGATTATGAAATAAAAATTAGATTAGCTAGAAGATAAGAAAACACACTGACATAATATGAAGGCTATAGTTTGTCTCACAATCTCACAAAAAAGTACATTTCTGATACAGGCTATAATTCGCTATAATTTAATTACCCGATTAAACCTGTATCTTAGATTTAAACCAAGATGTCTTACATATGCCCAGTACCTGAACTGTTTTACTGTGGATTTAAAATTGTTTCTCTTTCTGAAAATATCATATAATACAAAAGCTCAGATAATTGACTTGACTATTGAATTTATTTTTATTCATAACTTGTAATTTATTTTTCTTTTATGATCCATTCCCTTGTTATTCCATAGCATTCTATGATCCATTCTGCTGTTATTGAAAAAAATAGAAATTAGTAAACCACTCCACTGGGTCTTCCGGTTTGATCACATGAACAAGAAGAGCCTATATATGTAAGAGATGAAAGATTTAGAAACTAACATAAAAATGATCTTCGTTTGCATTATCATGATGTCCTAATTCCAAATATGATAAAATATTTTGTATGTGGGCATGCTGAGGCAATTTGGCTATTGGAAATATAACATTATAATTTAACTCCAAGTTATCAAACTGATCCCATCCTCCCATTGCTAAAAATGTAGGCCTAAGACAAACAAATGTTTTATGATTTATTTATCATTATGACACATATACAAGGTGGGAAAGAATAAAGTAAGAAAAACAAATAATTCAAACAATAAAAGTAATGTTAAACTAAAAACAATACATACTGTATATGGACAAAGGTATTGGAACACGCCTCTTAATTACTGAATTCAAGTATTCCAATCAAACCCATTGCCTCAGGTGCATAAAATCAAGTACCAAGCCTCGCAGTCTGCATTACAAACATTTGTGGGGAAAAAAGGGTCATTCTGAAGAGCACAGTAAATTCAAGCATGGTAGGATGCCACCTTTGCAATACGTCTGTTCGTGAAATTTCTTTCCTGCTAGATATCAGTCAACTGTAATGGTATTATTGAAAAGTGGAAGCATTTAGGAACAGCAGCAGAAGCGGAAGGCCATGTAAAGTAACAAAGCATGTCACCGAGTGCTGAGACGCATTGTGCGTAAAAGTCACAAACAAAACAACACACGTATCGATAACAGTATTGTTTGTCCTTTATTACGCACCGGTCCAAAAAATGCCAGTTCTCAACTCCCATTGGAAGAAATTGCGTTCTGTGGGGCCTCACGCAATTGCGTGGGTTTCGTGGTGCCTAAACACGCTACTGGGGGCCGTGTGAAAACAACGGTGATCTGACGACTTTGAAAATCATGCAGTGTGAACTCTGCATAAGAGACAGATAGAAATAGTATAGAGCGGTGGGTCCCTAGGACTAGAGTTCAGAACCACTGGTGTAAAGCATGCTGCTACTGGACTCTGGAGCAGTGGAAACATGTTCTGTGGAGTGACAAATCTTGCTTCTCTGTTTGGCAGTCTGAGGGGCAAGTCTGGGTTTGGCAGTACACTAGTACAATATTACTTGTCTGACCACATTGTGCCAACTGTAAAGTTTGGCGGAGGAGGGATAATGGTACTGGGCTGTGGTTCTGGGGTTGGGCCCCTTAAGTACAGTGACGAAAATCTATGCTTCAGCATACGAGAGTTTTGTGGAAACAGTTTGGGGATGGCCCTTTTCTATTCCAGCATGACTGTACACCAGTGCACAAAGCAAAGTCCATAAAGACATGGTTCGATGAGTTTGGTGTGGAAGAACTTGACTGGCCTGCACAGAGCCCTGACCTCAACCCCATTCCAACATCTTTGGGATGAAATGCAAAGGAGATTGCAAGCCTCCTCGTCCAACATCGTCCAATTGGATGAATGGGCAGAAATTAACACAAAAACTCAAAAAACTTATCGGAAGACCTTCCCAGAAGAGTGGAAGCTGTTATAGCTGCAATAGGGGCACCAACTCCATATGTCTATGTATTTAGAATGCATGTCATTAAAGACCCTGTTGGTGTAACAGTCAGGTTTTATTCATACTGTATAGTGTATGTCATCTGGATGATGATGCAAAAATAGAATACTGCAGTAATTAGAAAAATAATAATACAAATAAAATAAAAAAATAAAATCAAACATCGTGTGTGACATTTTGTTGTTGATCTGTTTCTCCTTAGATAAGGTTGTTCACATAGGGTTGGGTCAGAGTCCACCTTGTCGAGTCCAAGTTGAGACCTAGTCATTAACAACTGTGTTTGAGTGGGAGACGTTTAATAATGTCTTTTTATCATAATTTTATGTTCCGTCCAAGTCCACCCGAGTCCATTCATAATTGCATAATTCCTAAATCCAAGTACCTCAACTCTGTGGTTCAGTCTAGCACAGAGAAACTGGGGAACCATAATAAACCCCAAACCCAGCATAGACGGGTTCAGTGAATGTGGTGTTGAACGTGTGTATGTGTGTGAGTGTGTGTGCATCAGAGACGCTGTAGAAGGACAGAGTACCAGCAGACCAGTCCAGATACACACCTACTCGATTAGAGGATGAAGGGGTTGATATCTCAGTGCTGTCATTATTGTGACAGACAGTGAGTCTGTTATAAAAACTGCTCAGATTCCAGGACTTTTGATTGAATCCAAACCTGCAGTCACTTCCTCCTTTCCTGCTGATATCTTTGTATGTCATTGATATTTCTGTCCCTCTCCCGCTCCATTCAGCCTCCCAGTAACAGCGTCCAGTCAGACTCTCTCCACACAGAAACCTGATGATGGTGCTCAAATCTATCTGGATGATCAGGATACGACTGCAGCTCTTCCAAATTGTTGCTTCTTTCCTCAGACAGAATCAGATGGGTGTATTACTGTGTGGATCTAGTTGAGATACAGGCATCTGAACAACAAAGAACAGAGGAGAAAGGGAAGCATTTGAGAGCTCATTTGACACCACGTTAAAAAACATGAACTGATTGCAATGTGTATTCTTACATATAGCAAGTTCTGAACCATAAACGCGTTTTTTACTAAAAGCATGGCAGTTCAGGTTACAGCAGAACCAACAAAGCGCCCTTCTCGTTTGGTGAACGACTACAAGAAGTCCATTTAGCGAATCAGCACGCAGGTATTGAGGTCAGGGACAGGCTGCTAGTCACTTAGCAAAGAGACTATAATCTATCTATTACAAATGAACATATCTCTACTGATGCAGAGTATCATTTGTTGTTTGTTGAAACTAAGTGGGGGATCAGTCGCTTACACGTTATGCTGTTAAACGCAGGGCTGAAGATCTTGTGCTGTTATCAGTGCCGGTTGTTGTGCCGAATTATGCCACCCTGCAAGGATTATGCACCTCCTCGTGAAATCACTACCTGTTGCTAATCCTAACCCCCTCCCCATACCTACTCCTAACCTACCATACAGGGGTGATAATCTGCGGGTGCAGAATTGGACAACAACCTGTGCCAAGTGGCTCGTGCACAGACGAGTGCTTTTATCTATTGCTAACTGTTGTGGAGACTTTCAATTAATTTAGGTGAAATCACAAAATAAAATGCACACAAACCATCACTGATGAACACATTTGTTTTAATGAGGAAAAAAACTAT